>VWYO01022145.1:57417-87180 GCA_013400275.1 Rhadina sibilatrix
AGCCAGCGAGGCCCGGCCAGGACACTGGGTGACACTGGGTGTCTGTTCCCTCCCCGGAGTGCCTGTACCTTGTTTTGCCGAGCCGTTCTTTAAAAACCCACCAGCCCGAAGCATAACCGGGGATGAAACTGTCTCTGAGGGAAAGTTTTTGGCCTGTGAAAAGGAATAGTCTGTGGCCCTTTGTTAAAAATAACAATAACAATAATAATAATAATAATAAATATATATATTAAAAAAATAAAGTTGTGAGCCAAGCCTTCTGCCTGTGCCTTTGAGTTACACCCACGGCATCTTTGTAAAGAAACAGGAAAGCGGCCCCAGTTTCTGCCACCCGCAGCCGGGTGGGACGTGGGTGCTGCAGCCCGACCCGGTCGGTCGGACCCCGCCGGGGGATGCTCGGGCTCCGGCTGTGGCTCTGCCCCGGGCAGGGTGCACGGTCCCCGGCTGCGACGGGCACCCGGCGCCTCTCCCGGAGCGGATCCGCGGGGCGACGGCCGGGATCGCCGTTCGCTCGCTCATCTGTGGCTGAGGAGGCAGAAAAGCTTCAAAGAAGTACAGAATTATTTCCCTGAAACCATTTTTATTTAATTTTAACAAGATGATGCGTCCGCCCGTTTCACGCACACCCGCTGTGTACACGAGTGTGCACACCCGCGGATGTCGCGACTGATGAACGCTCCCCCGCTTCTCCCGTGACTCGGAGGAGTTAATCCGTGCAGACACAACAGGAGCTGTTGTGACGGTAAAGTTCAGCAACTCTACACCGAGCCCGGCATTAGCAGGGGCTGGGGCGAGATGCTGGAGCTGCTCCTGCACTTTCCACATAGGCAGCTAATTCCCCTAAATTCCCTTGGATTTACACCTCGGCATTTACTCACAGCCAGAATAAAGCCACCGCTCTAATTAACTAGGTAATTTCCACTCCAGCTCCCCACCGGATAATCAACTTTTATGGTCTCTCGAAGGCTATTTTCCAGCTGTTGCGGACCGGGAGCCCAGCCGCGCTCACCCCGCACCGCCGAGGCTGTGGGCTCGGGCAAGCTCCGAGAGAGGTTTGGGGGAGTCCCTGCCCTCCTCAGCAGGGCCGGGCTCCCTGCACCTTCCCCGTCCTTCACTGCCCGAGGCTTCCCGGCAATCCGGGGCTGGGGGAGCTCCTGTCGGCCCCGCCGTGGGGATGGTGCCCGGGGGGCGGGGGTGCACGACAGAGACGGGCAGGGCTGTGCTGGGGCCGGGCTGTGGGGCCGTTCGGCTCCTCCCGGTGTCCCCCCGCCCTGGGCTCCCCCCCTGCCCCTCTCGAGGGACGGGGATGGGCGAGGGGCTGCTCGCAGTGACGGGGGCATGGCCCGGACGCGCTGCACACACGCTGCATTTCCTCTGGGTTTCCAGGAAAACAAAACAAGACAAAACAAAACCCCCAAACCCAAGCAAACAAAAATCAAAACCCACGCCAACCCCAGAACACAAAATACAACACAAAACTGCCTTTTCTTTTAAACTACAGCTCTCAGTGGGGTGTCCCTGTCAGCCAGGCAGGAGCGCTGCTCGCCGGAGCCGGAGCTCAGGCTGGCTGCGGAGTGGACGGGGAGGATGCTCGGTCTCGTCTCTCCTCGCTCTGCGGAAAGTTCCGCGAGGAGGACTGAGAGCCCCGAGCCCTGTCCTTCCTCTCTTTCTCAGCTTCGCCGCTCCACCCGCCCGCTGCGGGACCCCCACACCCTCCGTGTGCCCGTCTGCAGGGTCTGGGGGACTGCGGGGAGGAGCGGGAGTCCGGTGGGGGAAGGCTGGGCCAGGAGTGAGGGGGGGCGAGGCCTCTGCCCCACGCCCGCAGTGACCGCTCTGTCTGCGAGGGGACAGCGGAGGGGAGGGCTGGCATGGTCTGGGACGGGCAACTTCCCTTCCTTCCTTCCTTCCTTCCTTCCTTCCTTCCTTCCTTCCTTCCTTCCTTCCTTCCTTCCTTCCCTCCCTCCCTCCCTCCCTCCCTCTGTCCGGCGGTGTCACCGGGCAGCACGGTGGCAGCAGCGGGGGTTCGGGGGTTCCCATTCCCGGCCTGTCCCCCCAGCTCCCCTCACCCTCCCTGCCCAAGGGTCCGGCAGCTGCGGAGGGTGGCGGGGCCGTGCCTGCCTCGGGCATCCCGGGGGCTGTTCCCGACGGGAGGGGTCCGGGAGCGCAGCCTGGCCAGCCCGGCGCCCAGACCCCATCGCCCGGCTCTGCTCCGTGCACCGCTCCGATGCCGCCCGGGTGACAGGGAGGGGGCCACCGAGGACCTGCCCGCTCCGCACGCAGCCCCGTGAGAACAGTAAAATGCCCCACCCGGGAACTTCGAAGCCGGGGTGTGGGGCGGCGGCGACAAGGGTGTCACCTCCCTCGCCTTCCCGGCAGGGACTTACGGGTGGCACAAAGGGGCGAGGGCCGGTGTCAGCCCATCGGTGGGGTCTCAGGGCTGGGTGGGCTGCGGCAGTGCGCGGTGCCACAGCGCCGAGCTGCCGAGTTTTGTAGGTTGATGCCGTCATATTCTTTATTTTTTTTTTTTTTTTTTTTTGTCCTCTAGTTTTCTCGGATTCCCGGGCTGTATTTATCTTGTCTGTCTGGGGCTGCTTCTCTAAGTCACTGTGTAAATTGAAAGGCTTTTTCTCCCCTTTTTCCTCCCCTCCCCAGCTCACCACCTTTTTTTAATTAAAGCTTTTAACTCGCCCGGTGTTTACAGTCTTATGTAAAGTATCAAAACAAACAGACCCTGCCGAATACAAACACCAAAAAGGAGCTGGCCCCCCATTCTTACTCCTTTATTGTCCAAAAATAAAAAAGCGCATCTCCCCATGTCATAGCTACAGTTCCAAAAGGAAATTGCTTTTATTTGTAAAGGAGGCTTTAAAAAGCAGTGACATGAAGGGGAAAAGCTCCTTAAGGGAGGAAGGTCATGGGGTTAGGGGTGAGATTAAAGGAGCTATCTTTCCACCTCGCAGGGAAAGCGGCGCTGGAGCCTCCCCAAATCTGGGAGAGGAGCTGCCGAAGGGAGGCGGTGGGGGCGAGTGAAGGGGTCGATGCTGGGGGCCGGGACTGGAGCAGGCCACGGGGCTCCAGGCAGCCCCCGGTGCCACACAGGCACCTTTCAGCTGTCAAAGGGAGCGGATTCAAAGAGGTAAAATCCCTTCCTCCAATGCCCAAACCCTCACATTCTCTGTGTCATCCAAGAGGAAACAGCACAGCAAGGGAAGCGGTTCCTCCAGAGCTCGGGAGGGCGGTGGGACACAGAGGGCAGCGGGGTGTTGGGGTGATGGGGAGATTGTGTCCCCTCCCTGAGGCTGCCGCCGCCGTCTATTTGCAGGAAGCTGGGCACAGCGATGGAAAGGAAAAGGACCGCGCGAGCAATCGCCCCCAACCCTCCCTTCCCCTCTTCCGCATCCATCCGTGACGGCTGCGGTTTTTGCTGAATTAAGGTCCCTGGTGAAGGCGAGTCAGCGTGAGGGATGCGAGGGCACTTCCCTTCGCCTCCCCACAAAGGCGGCACCCTGCCTGGCCTCAGGCACGGACAGAAGCCGGGGCTCCGGGGTCAGCACCAACAAAGGTGACTGCATCCTCCCTGCGTGCCCTCTGCCTTCCTGACCCCTGGCCAGCTCCCCTGCCCCTCTGGGTGGGCACGGAACACTCCCCTCACCTGTTTCAAGCCGGGGCTGTGCCCAGCCCTGTCCTGCTGAGGAGCCTGGGGCCATTTCTGCAGGGCAGCAGGGAAAAGGACATGCAGTCCTGGTTTCATCAGGGGTGGGAAATGTCTTTTCCACTGCTAAGAGAGATGCAAATAACCCTGAGAATGACGTAAATGTTGATCTCGGCACTATTTGGGATTTGGGTCCTGGACTGTCCGTCTCCCCGCGCTCAGGACATCCCCAGTAATTTGTGATCCCCACGATGGCACTGGAAGGTGCCAGCGGTGACACTTCCCTTGCTCCTGGGCTGCTGCCAGCGCAGGGGAGCCGCTGTGACATTTCTCTGCAGCCCCGGAGAGATGTCCTGCAGGAAGGATATTGGGAAGGAGAGCTGTGGCCCGGCTTTCAGCTGGGGTGAGGGTGGAGAGCGGACCACGTCTGCCTGACCCATTCACGACGGCAGGAGCGGCACCGTGCGCTTATTCTGCAAACCGGGGTGCGGGTGCAGGGGCGGCTGTGCTCAGGCTGCACGCCAGGACGCGGGATGTTTGCTGCCCGCAGCATTCGAGGCAGATGTTAGTGAGGTGGCCACTTGCTGCCGTGATCCTGAGCAGACAGCTTTGTCCCTCCGTGTCTCTGCGGAGAGGATGCTCGCACACCGCCTCTCCTGCTCTTTCCTGCAGTCCCATGGCTCTGTGACATTTGGCTCTGCGGCTTCTGCTTGGCACTTCCAGTCCCCAAATCTATTCTCACTTTCTCCTCCAAAGCGCAGCGGCCGCATTGTGCTCGGTATTTAGAGATCGTGTGCGAGAATGGATGTGCGGGAGGCTGCTCCTCTCCTAAAATATGTGCATTTAAATGGTCCGAGGGAATTACCGACATTAGCCCGCTTTGTTTTTGGGTTTTTATTAGTGTCATTCAGTAAATATCCCCCTGCAACCCGGGCAGCGAACGCCCAGCCGTGCTCACTGGAGATGCCACTTGGCACTCTGCCTGCCACAACTGCAGGAGGACAGTAAATCCATCCCTCCTCGGCTGGCAGGCATTGGCGCTGCCTTAGCTCGGGCTGAGCTGGCTCCTGCGCCCGTCTGAGCCGGGTCACAGCTCCCCTGACTTATGGATTTACGTGCCACGAAGCATCTGCAAACTGTGCTGCCCGGGGGGACCTCTCCCAGAGGTGTGGATTCTCCTCACTCAGGCAAACATCAGCGGCTCATGTGGACCAGGAATTTGTCTTTTCCTTTTCCCTTACCTTTCTGCATCATCGGTTTTATATAAAACCGCGGGATAGACCAGAAAGCCTAGCACAGAGCACTCACTGAGAATTGACTGGGTATTGTAGATACACACTGCTTCTATAAATATTTATGGAGTTACAGTCGGCCTTGGTAGGGGCAAACAAATGTAAATAACGCCGCGCACTCCTAGGGTGCTCCGGATGGTGCTGCGAGCAGGAGTAGCAGTTCCTTGTGAAATCAATTTAATGAATCACTTATAGTAGGAGGGAAATAATCCCAGCAGCATTATTATGCCTAATGGCAGGAGCATTGTGGTGATGGCTGTGTTATCCAGCAAACCTCTGCCTGGGAGCATGGGCATGGGGAGGGGAGGCTTTCCCCGGCAGAGGAAGATGAAGATGAGATGTGGGCGCAGGTGACAGAAATGAGAAAGAAACTGCTGGGTTCTCCGGGCTGCTACACACCAGGATGTTGTGACGTTAACTGGGAGAGGGGCTGCTGGGGCAGGGAGAGGCACTCTGGGCAGAAGGGCTTACTTTGTAGGGAGGGGGGTGAGCAGGGCGTGGATGGCCTAAAATGGATGGGCTTGTGTGGGAATGGATGTTGTATGCCCTGGCCCCACCTCGGTATCAAATGCCCCTAAGCAGAAGGGTTTTTTCCAAGTGATTTTGTCCCTTAAATATCAGCCAACACTGCCAAAATTTCCCAGGTCATGGATGTCTTGCATTTTTCATCTCTGCCAGAAAAGGGAAGAGATGAATAGTTCCAGGATGAAATCTCCAGTTCAGATCAGAATTTCTCATGTCTTTGGGTGAGTGACTTTCTATGGAAAAAAACCTATGAGATCATTGAATAGAACCATTGTTAACCCAGCACTGCCAAGCCCACCACTAAACCTTGCCCCTCAGTGCCACAGCTCCATGTCTTTTAAACCCCTGCAGGGGTGGTGTCTCCAGCACTTCCCTGGGCAGCCTGTTCCAGTGCCAGGCAACCCATCCACAGGTTATTCCCAAGCAATCCCCCAGGACTGTGATGGTGTTCACAGGGCTGAGACATGCTGCTGGACACACAGGTCACTTAGTGCTGATCTGCCCTCAAGGGGTGGATAGTGCCCTCAGAACTAGGTGACATTTCTGGGGATCTTTCCTAGTTTATGGTTTTTCCCTTTGCAGACATGTTTTAGCCAGGTAATGAAATTGTTAGGCCAGGTAAGGAAAGTAAAGGCAGAAGGGGCGAGCTATATGGACAAATAAAAATGCGTTTTTTAAATCTCAGCCTGTTTTTTGAGGTGTCCATCAGCTCAAACAGCAATGATCATCTTCTTTATCTGGATGTGGCCTTTGCAGAACCTCTCCTTGTGCTGATTCTGGATATACAAGCTCAGGGGTAACATGACCCAAGATCTTCAAAGTTGTTGGTGGAGCAGTCAGGCCAGAGAAAAGTGGTGATTTGTTGTTTGAAGAGTTGAGCGTCCCAGTTTTGATCAAAGTGCTTTCTGAATAACTAGACTTGAGAGGCAAGAGGTGGGCTTCCACATGGGGGGCTCCAGCAAGGACATGAAACCTGTATACAGCTGCATAGCACTGCATTAGCATCTTTAAAAACATATTCCTAGCAGTCTAATCCTTGACCTCACTGTTACTCTTAATTAATTAGTCTACCAGAAACAATTTTTGTCCTTGCTTTCCCTCCTTCCTGCAGTTTGCAAGGCAGAATTGTGCTCCCACACAGACCTGTTTTGTTTTCATGATTTTTTGGGTGGACACTGTATTGCATTAACATTAACATTAACATTAACATTAACATTAACTTTCATTAATATAAGACACTTTAGGCACCATTAGATTTTTTTTGTGGCATCTTTTCCTATTTTAATGAATGGAGAGAAGGGGTGTGAAAGAAAACCAGAGAAAGGCAAAGGCCAGAAATGCTGTTTTTCAACCTTTCTATTGAAATCAAAGATCTTGTCTTAGGGGCCGAATCCTGCTCCTTATTACAGCACCCAAAATCTGGAGTTAGCTCCATGGGGCTGAGCTCCTTTCACTGATAAACCAGGGATGGGAGCAGGCACAGGTCTGTGGGTAATCAGCTGGGGGGAGATGGATCCAGGTGGCAGCTGAGTTGAGCAGTCGCACAGGGCTGAAAATAAAAGCAGGAGTTTTATGGACCCTTAGCTGAGGGGACAGAGGAAAAGGATGGATAAAACAGCCTGAGATGGTTCATGAGCTCAAAGCACCCATTTAGAAACTGCAGCGCACTCTGGAGCACCCCCGAGGACTGCTGTAGCTCTGGGTTTATTCAAACTGAGGACCCTCCAAATTGCCATTAAAAACCCCTACTCTACCTCCTGGTGCCCAGCAGAAGCTGGAAAAGGTTTGAAGTGAGAAGCAGCTGGAATCTCCACGAAAGCAGACGCAGAATAACAAATTGGACAGAAATCAGGACCACGATTTCCGTGAGCTCTGAAGGCAAAGGCTGTTTGTTTAGCCTTAAAGGAAGCAGCCTGCTCCCGCTCCCGCTTTGCTCGCCTCAGCCTGGGAGGCATCCCTGACGCTTCCCAAAGGCTCCAGCCCTGCCAGGAGGGGCGGAGAGGCCGCTGTCACCGGCGGTGGGGCGCGCAGGGCAGCGCGGTGCAGGCGCGGGTCCCTCGCTGCTCCGCGCCCGGCACAGGCGGAGGTCAGCGGGTCGCCGGGGCTTGATCTGCCCTGATCCCCCTTCACAGGGGAAATGAAGCGACAGCGACTTTGCTCCAGCACAGTGGCCACTTTGAAAAAATGTTTCGGGCAGATAATTTATCAGGTTTAATTGCTCTTTAATCCCCCTGATCGGCCTGGCGTGGAGAAATCCCCTCTGAATGGGGGAAGCCTGTTTGAAAAGACCCAGGGAGGCTGGGAGGGCTGGAGGGAGGATGGAGAGAGGGATGGAAGGATGGAGGAAGGATGAAAGGAGGAAAAAAAGGGAGGGAGGGAGGGAAGGAGGGAGGGAGGGAAGGAAGGAGGGAGTGCCTCTTGCTGTAGCCACACAGCACGACTCCTCTCTGCAGCCTGGTGTCCTGGTGCTGCTGCTCACAGCCTGAATCCCTTTTAGAGATTTTATCAAAGGATTAAAAAGCCCTGGATCACCTCTCCTATCTCCTGGATCCTCCTTCTCAGAGGGCCCAGACCAAACTGGGTCTTTCTTGATCATGCCCACCCCGGAAAACATTCAAGGTCAGGTTGGGCAGGGCCCTGAGCAGCCTGGTCTGGCTGAAGGTGTACCTGCTCACTGCAGGGGGGTTGGACCTTCAAAGGTGGGTTGGAGTCATCAGATACCAGAGTAAAATCAGACCTCGTTTCAAAGGCAGGTGATACTCACTGTGTACAGCTAGCAGAATAATCTGTGCTGCTTTATTTTGGAAATAATGGATATTTTGTATTTCTTTGGTAGAGAAACCTGCCCAGCCAAGGGTTTATCCTGCCTCTGTTTTAATAACCCAACACCAGGACATAATTTTTTTTTTCCTATTGGATGAGTTTGAGTGATTTCCTTTCAATCTAGATGCTTACAGGTTATTCCACCATGCCAATTCAAGGTGTGTCTTGCCCTTTGTCCTATAGGAATCATTCTGGTTTTATTACACATTGAAACCACACTTTTACTTGTTTGGGCACAACAAAAAGCACTCCAGTTAATCCCCAGTGTTAGAATATTCTACTGGGAACTTGACTAGAGTCTATGGAATCCCAAGAAAAATAACCTATGCTTTCCACTCCAGACTTCACTGGTTTTAAATCAAGAACACAAAACCAACTATAGGCAGGTTAATGACAGCTAGAAGAAAAAAGTGACCCTGATGAGCCTGAAAGGCCCCAAGATACATTAACCACTAGAATGATTTTTTTTTTTTTGTTGCCAACTTTCAACGAAGAAAACCCTCAAGGAAAATCTTTGCAGTGAGAGTGTGTGAGCCATGGCACCAGATGCAGAGGTCTGAAGAGAGGATCATCCTCTCTCCTGCAAGCCAATCTCCATTTCTGAGCCAGAGTTTATCCCAGTACATCCACCCCATGAGCTGCCAGCAATGAGTTAGATGCCTGAAATGGGCTTTTTGGTGGGGAGGATGAGAAAGTTTGATCTGGGGATTTTTGGCAGGTGAAGTGACACTCTACTGCTCTTCTGTGGCAATGAGCTGGTCTGTGACCAAGCAGCTCTGTAACCAATCAAATATTTTCACATCCATTTTCTCAGTGAGAAGTAAGGGAAGAGACAGAGAGAAAGAGTGACCAGGAAAATAACATAAACTCAGTGGGCTGAACCCATCACCATCTAGTTTAGGGAAAACCCTGGCATTGCTGTGACTAATTCCCATGGAACATCCTCACAGCAAGGAGCCCACCTAGGTAAGCCCATGTCTCCCAAAAGTAACCTGCAAAACCAAAAAGTCGCTGACACAAGGCCAGTCTGAAGGTTGGTGGGGCTTTTAAACTCCAGAATCCATTTACAGATGAGCCTGCGTGGCAAGAAACCCAGAGGGATTTCTGAGTAATACAGTAAGGAACAGAATTTCCCCTCTTGGTTCAAATAGATCATCCTGTTAAATCCAGGTGAATGATCCCTGATGATGGTGATGTACAGGAGTGGAGTCTGAACCTCCAACACCTTTTGTTTTTAGCACAAGATCCTGTATTGTTCACCCAACACACTGTGATTCTTCCCTCCCATGCCTTTTCTGTGGTTCCTTCCTGATGGAGATGTTACCTTCTCCCCGTGTTGTATCAGGAACTGTGGGGAGGGATATTTTGTCCTTGAGACAGACACAGCCCGTCTAAGGGCTGCTGGCTTTTTCTTCTTCTTCTTTTCTTCTTTTAGCAAATTCTCCTTTGGCTGAAGGAGCCCTCCCCGAGGCAGGAGAGCTCTTCTTTCCCAGGCATGCCAGGCCTGCTCCTGGCCTCTCACTGCTCTAATTATTAGCATGAGGACAAAGAGATGAGGAGCCATGAACGGGGTCATCTTCAGCTGGGAAAAAAAAAAATAAAATTAATATATCACCTTTGAAAACCCCAGGCCAGGGTGTGAAAACACGACTTGATGGGCACTGATGGCAGGGCTTGACTGGCCAAACGCTGGCAGATGCACCGACCCCGGGGCAATGTCTGAGCTCATTTCCCACATAAGCACTAATTTACTGCAGTGAGAAAAGGATGGGGATGAAAGGCGTCCCTAGAATCACTGCATCCTTCAGTAATGAGGAATTTTTCATGTCAAATTCACAGGTAATGGTAAGAAGCAGGAAACACCTTGTGGTCTTTGGGAGAGTGAACTAGCATGGGATGAAGAACCAGTACATGCCTTCTGCTTCTTCAGTCTGCTCCAAATCCGTGCTTAAGTGTCCTGCCTGCAGATCCAGGCTGCCCAGAGAGGGTCCCAATCTATGCTGGAAATGGAGATTTGGTCTTGTGATTCCAACCCAATTTAAAGGGGAAAAAAATAAAGCAGATGAAGATGTAGCTGGGACCACAGCACTAAATACCTACTGGATCATCACTACTCATTCAGGTCTGTGGAGCCTGATATCCTTGTGCTTTCTTTCCAGTTATTTTTATTAAGACGAAACTTTTTACAAAATATTGCATATTTTTTTTGAAGAGATGCTTACTTTCAATGGGAAAAGGGCATAGCAGGACACAGAAATCAGAGATTACACGAGGTCATTTCATCTTGACAGGCTGCTGCCAATTCCTGAGCTCAGTCTTTATCCAAAAACCTAGAAAACTGTGTCAAGCTTGCTGTAATATTTAACCCCCTATGGAAAACACTTGTTCCCACTGCTGCTGGCTTAACTAGGACCAAACTAGATTTTAGTCATAGTTAGCCCTGGCTCCAGCATGGCAAAGGCTGGATATGTGATTTCACAAGGATTTTGCTTGCCTGGAATTGCACACATTAAAGCTCTTGGAACAAATGCTTCTTAATTACTCAGTTGTGTTATAAGCAAGGTTTTCCCTGGTCAGATGCTCAGACCCCTCCTCAGACCCCTGTGAGCATCTTTCCAGGAGGAATGCAGGCAATGTCCTCTCCATGGCAAAGGATGCTGATGGGAGGCCAGCTGCAAGTGTCCGTGGGCTGGAGCACATTGTTCTGAGAAGCAATGCAATAACGATGCAGGCACCTTCCTGACAACGGGTTTGATTATCTCAAGGAGCCTGCCTTGTCAGAGCTGCCCTGCATTAATTGCTTGGGTGATGGGATGGAAGTCACAGCTAGTCTGGGGTTTTTCCAGCCTCTGCCGTTTGAGCAACCAGCGCTGGTTCCACGGAGCTGGCAAGTGAGTTGTGAACAGATGCTCAGGAAAATTGGATCATTTACAAAGTGTTTACAAATACTTCCCACTGGCCCCTTGCCAATTTTGCCATCCTCCCCACTTAGAGAAAACATGCATGTGTGTCCCCAGCCGCTGTCCTCCGGGTCCTTTCTGATGGGATTGGTGCTGAAGGCATGGGGGAGGGCATGGCAGGGACTTGTGTCCTCCTCATTACCCCATCCACAAGGAAAATGTCACTTCCACAGCCTGGATGGGCAAGTAGAGGTAGCCAGTGGCACTGTTGGGTGGAAGGCACATCCCTGGTTTGAAGACATTTTGAAATAAAGATATAGCAACTGGCTAATTATGTGCATTCAACTAAGTAGTAACTGGAGGCATTTCTCCTGTGCTGTCACACTTAGCAGCTACCCACAGTAACTCTGGGTATCCTGACCCAGGGCAACCCCCAAATTCCAGACAAGAAGGATTTGGAATGTATTTTTAAGGTGAGATAAACAGTGATACAAATTATTCAGGGCTCTAAGTATAAGCAAGATGTGGGCCTGCTTGAGCAGGTTCAGAGGACTCCATGAAGATGCTCTGAGGGCTGGAGCACCTACTCCTGGAGACAGTCTGAGACAGCTGGGGTTGCTCACACTGGAGAAAAGAAGGTTCTGGAAAGAACTTGAAGCACCTTCCAGTATTTCAGACAGTGGGCTTGGCCACCTACTTGCATTGTGAAAGAGCAGAAGCAATGCTCAGTCTCTGCCTGCTTTCAGGACAGGCACATCTCTGAGATGAGCCCTGGGAGACACTGACAGGGACAGGGCTGTGCTTCTGCCTCCATCCCAGACATGTCCTGGAGCTCGTGACACATTTGCCCTGATCACACAATATTTGGTTATGGGTTAAGCCTTCTGCAAGAGGGAGCAGAGTCCCTCTGGGGCTGGCTGGGATGATGCTGCAGGGGAGCTAAGGGGGATAAAAATCACCTCCCTCCTTCAGCCGACTTCTTAGTGATGCTACAGCCTCTGTAATAAAGGCAGCAGTGCTGATATGAGTCAGTGTATGAATTTCAAAACCTCCAGGAATAAATCTTACCCCTGTGCAGGCACCCACTGATCCTGCAGTCTTCCAAATATCTGTTCTTTGAGCCCCTGACCACAGCTCTGAAACACAGATTTAACCTGACCAAGGGGCTCCAGAGCAGTCCCCATATCACGCCTTTGTCCCCACAGCTCTCTCACAGACATTTTTCTCCAGCTTGCCTTTCTACCTGCCAGGAGCAGCCTGACACAGGTGGCCAGGCAGAGACCATCCTCACCAGCTATTAAAACTCCTACTTTAATGGAAAAACAAGGTCTTTGGCTGCACTTGCCCTCCCTGCTTTGTGCATCCCTGCGCGGAGAGCCCTGCCCAGTCCATCACTGCTGCGGCCGCGACGGCAGAGGGAGCACACGCCGCTGCCTGCCAGCCCCCGCCGGCTTCAGACCCACAGCTGGCTTTTAATTTTCATTTTCTAGCAACGGAGAGGTGGACTAGACACATCCACCCCCCGCTCCCTGTGATTTTTTTCCTGACCAGCGCGGCAGGCTCGTGGGTAGCAGCAGGGAAGGGCTTTGCTTTGGCGGCGGGAGAGCAAATCCTGCAGCGCAGTTGCGGTTTGCTCCCTGGTAAGAGGCTTGGAAATATTGATCAGGGCTGGAGAGGAGATGTGCGCAGGAGAAAGAGCACAAGATTTGGGGATTTAAAAGTGATATAATTGGATTTCTGAATTAAACACAGCGAGTGGGAAGGTCAGCAACAAGATGCAGCCACGGGCTCAGGTTTTCTCAGCCTTGCTTGCCTGGGTGTCCAACATGAGACCATCCCAGATGATGCACCCCGGGGAAAGGGTGTGTTGAGCAAATGTTTTTGGGAGTGTCTTTGCTGATAGGTCAAAAAGGTGACATTGCTTCCATGTGCATCGTGTCAGGCTGTTTTCCTTGCAGTGGGATGGCATGGAATGGTGGGGCATCTGCCTGAGGCTGGGCACTCTTTCTGATGGACGGGAAATGATTTCTGGTTTCCAGAACTGGCCCAGAGCTGCACTTACCAGTGCTTTCTGTCACTAAAAGACATTTGAAATATTTTAAATTTGTAGCTTTTTATCTCTTCTGCTTTTTGTTTATGTAAATGCTTAGACACATCTATTGATGTCCTATATCTCCCCTTTTACAGACCTCAGGGACAACCCTGGTCCTACTTTTACCCCCAAGTCCCAAAATCTGTCCCCAGTGCAAGGGACAAGTCCATGCACCAGAATCTCCACCTGAAGCTGAGACTCTCCAAAACATCCCCCAGATTCAGGTGGGAACGTTTAGCTGTTAAATTCTCTGCTTATATTTAGGTATAGGAAACGTACTAATCTTTTATTTGCATTTTAACATTTTGAGAGACTTGGGAGCCCCCAAGGAACAAAAAGCCTATGTTTTGCAAATTACCCCTTGTAGTTTTCAGGTATAGAAACCTCCCCAGGGGTTTCCCCACTCCCGGGCTGCCTCTGGCCAGCCGATTTACTGGCCATGTTTCCATGGAAACAAAAACTGGATGGGTGAAAAAAGGGGGGAAAAAAGTTCTTGTAATAGGTGACGTTTTCCAGTTTGGAAAGTGGGATTTTCCCAGGCTGGACTACTTCTTTTTCAGGATTTTTTTTTTTTCCCCCAGGAGAAAAGAAGGAAGGGCACGCCCTGACACGGAGATGGATGGGCAGCCCTAGCTGCCTGCTGCATTCAGAGCAGCAGCACTGGTCTCCAGGCTTCAGTGCTGTGATTTATGGCCACTTTGCTGCTACAGAGGTGCTAATTTGGTTTTAAAAAAAGTGTTCTCTAATGAGTGGGGCAGGACATGGGGCTGCCCCATCCTGGTTGAGCCCACTCAGTGGCGTGACCTTAAGGGATGGTCTCAGCAGCGATAATTCCTCTCCGTGTCTGTGCAGACATGTAATGATGCTTCTTTACTTTAGAGCTCACTACGAGGCTTCATTAAATTGCATCTGCAAAGGCTTTGAAGTCCTCACTGGACATCTTGCACCATCATCGAGAGCAGTCATAGCAACACCATCCTGGGCTGGCACAGAGACTCTGGGTCGTGATGAAGATATCAAATCCAAGGTGTACCGCAGCCAGCTCAAAGCAAACCCGAAATTACAGTGTCTGCAGGGAGAAGTGACAGCCCTGCTACAGAGATCAAGGATTTATGGAGATGGGGCAGCCAGATCTCTCTCTTGCATCCTGAGAGCTGATGTGACACATCAGGTGTCAGGGTAGCTCCTATTCCTAAGAGGTTAAACAAGTCGTACCATCAGGAGGGGCTGACATGTGGGTCCAGGCGAGGAGCGAATCATTAAGTTGTATTCCCATTGCTGAGACAGGCAGCAGCAGCTCAGCGAGGTTTACGTAGCCTCAGGTGAGCTGTAGACAGGAAAATGCACATCTGACGTGAGGTGAGGTGCTCTGAATTGTGAAATGATAATCAGGAGAGCTGCTTATTGCTGAGTCAGGCGGGCGGTTCTGCCGTGAGGTGCAGGGCTGTGGTTTGGGCTGGGCTTTTCTGGATGTGTGTGTGTGCTTACACAACAGATCAGTAAATGTTTTTTTTATAATATTTCAGACCTTTTTTTTTTTTTTTTGCCCTTTAGGGTTCTTTTTTTAATATCCTGCTTCACTTAAAAACTAACTTTTAATGTGTCACAAGATGGAGGAAAGAGGATTTCTTAATGGGAATTAGGGCAGCTCTTGGCTCCATTTAGAGAAATAAGGCTGGCTTCATGTTCAGGGGCCCCAGCAGGAAGAGCACTGGGGATGGACTGTGTCCAGCATGGAGAAATGATGTTATTTAGACATCATCAAGGAGAGAGGAGAGATACAGGAAAATTTTCACACGTACCTATTTACACACAAATATATGTGCATAAATTTGTACAAATATACACATACGTACATATACACATACATATATATATATATAAAACACCAGCAAACCTAATTTTATATGTATATGTGTATGCATACATATATATAAATATTTACTTTTATATATATATATGTGTATGTATATGTATATGTATATGTATATGTATATGTATATATACACACATATAATACACACATAACCACACACAGAAGGCAAGTTGTTTGCATTTTTACGAGGGTGTTCATACTTGGGGGACACCTCTGTCCTGGGGCTGCTGAGATCATCCCTGTCCCTCAATGGGGTTATTTGTACCTGCCAGAGCTGGGAAATGCTGCCGCTCCCCTCCTGCCTTCTTCTTTGCACATCTGGGCTTCCTAACCCTATTTCTCTTCCCTCAGCTCCAGCCTATTTGCTTCAGAAATAGGATCAGGAGGTCTTGGGAGTGAATCATAGAAGGAGAAACATCATCGACCCGAGCATCTCACGCCTACAAACTTAACCTTGAGGACTGTGGGCCCTGGTAAAGCCAAGGGGAGGAATCAAGGTCTCATTTTCACGGGTTTATCACTGCCCAGCCACAGATCCAGGCTGGAGTGCTGCTCCAGTGAGGGCAGGCAGGCAGAAACTGCAGCACATATGGTGAGCCCGGCCACACGCTGCTCCAGAGCTGTGAGATACGGAAGCACAAGGGCACTGCCACGGAGAAAATATCGGCTCTGGGCTTTGGCTGGCTCTGGGACTTTCTATTCAGAGCCACAGCGTTACCAGAACTAATGGCTTGTCACAGAGGAGAGGGTTTGTTTACAAACCCTTCTCCAGAGGGAAGAGAATGATGTCACTTTTCGAGGAGGATGCTGATTGCAGCAGCTACTCACGGCAAAAGGCTTGTGGTTTTGGGGTGATTTTAGGAGCTGGGATGATGGGAGATGCAGCAGGGGCCCCCAGAGGAGCCTGAGGATGCTGTACCATGAAATTGTGGTGTCTTCTGTCTCCTTGACAGCCCCTCTCCAGCTGGTCATGCTGGGACCCCTGAAACTGTATCCAGCCTTGTATTTCACTGGCAGCCAGGAGCTTCCCTGATTCCCATCAAGAATCCTTTTCCTCCCATCTTGTGACACGCTGGAAGTTAGTTCTCAAGTGAAGCAGACTACAATAATTTAATTTTTTAAAAAAGCAAACAGACATCACAAATATTAAAAGAAATGTATCTACTGATAATCTCTGTTCCTCCAGTCTCAGGAGCTGCTCCCAGTTTGCACAGTTCACCTGGGTAAAGTGAATTGTCACCAATTTCATTGCCAGAGCATCAAGAGGAAGTTTCATTATTCTAATTTAGCATGAAAATACATTTAAATAGCATTTCATTTTGCCCTTCCACAGTATTAAGTAACTGCAAGAATCTTTTCAAGAGCAATTGCCCACAGCTTTTTGTGCAAATATTCTCTTTACAAAAGTCTCATGATGATTTGGGAGAAGCAATAGGGGAAAAACATGCTTCAGTGACAGAATAAAGGAGAAGTCTAGTTTAATACTCAATACAGTGTTATTTATCCTGTAGCTAATTACAATCATAATCTTCTGTATAAGGGAGGCATTTCAATGTCAAATTTCATAAAAGAGATTAACTCTCAAGGAAAGATGAAGCAATGGGGGTCAGGGAGTGTTGCAAGAGCCCAGCAGCACTCGGGGTCCCTCTGCTCCTCCAGGGGAGCCCTCAGCTCAGTCCCAGCCACACTCCTGGGCACCAGGCTAGGAGGCTTGGAACTGACTAATAAATATATTTGGTCAGCTTATTAAATTCCTGGCATCATAGAATGGTTTGTGTTGGAAGGGATCTTTTAAGATCATCTAGTCCAAGCTCCCTGCCATGGGCAGGGACACCTTTCACTATCCCAGGTTGCTCCAAGCCCTGTCCAGCCTGGCCTTGGACACTTCCAGGAATGGGACACCTACAGCTTCTCTTGGCAACCTGTGCCAGCGCCTCAACACCCTCACAGTAAAAGACTTCTTCCAAATATCTCACCTATACCTGCCCTCTTTTAGTTTGAAGCTGTTACCCCTTGTCCATGTCACTCTCCTCCTCTTCCTTATAAATCCTCTTTCTTCAAGTATTTAAAGCCCTCAGTAAGGTCTCACTGGATCTTTCTTTCCTCCAGACTGAACAGCCTCAATTCTGCTTGTTTTCAGAAGAGAGGTCTTCAGCCCTCTGAGCATTTTTGTGGCCTCCTCTGAACTCACTGTGACAAGTCAATGTCCTTTTGTGCTGGCCTGGATGCAGCTCTCCAAGAGGGCTCTCACAGGAGCAGATAGAGGGGGACAATCACCTCCCTTGGCCTACTGACCACGCTGCTTGTGATGCAGCCCAGGATGTGGTTGGCACATGGCTGGGTCATTCAGTTTCTCATCCATCAGTGTCCCCAGGTCCTTCTGGGTGGGGCTGCTCTCAACCCATTCACCCCTCCGTGTGTATTGACAGAAGTGATTGCCCTGACCCAGCTGCAGCACCTTGCACTCGGTCTTGTTGGACCTCATGAGGTTTTTGTGGGTTTATTTCTGACACAATTACACCAAAACCAACAATTTTGAAATGTTTTAACATCCAACACGTGAAATGTTGTCAAAGCATCAGATTGACATCTCTTCCCCATGGTCAGCAGGGGAGTCACTGGGCAGCAGGTTTACAAGAGCAGCTGTTACTATTCAGCAAAAGCATTTTAAAAACCAGTGCCACAGACCTCCTGCATGAGGACCCTTGTCTGTCCTGCGTTTATGGCTGTAACATTTACCCAGCTCCCTGTAAGGTTGGTGAAAATGGTGATCCGCAGGAACAGCATGAATTATCAGGTAATAAATCAAACTGCTTATCCTGGAAAAGAGTGACTCAGTATCAGACTGGGTATTGCTTATGCAGGCAGAGACCAGAAATATTCAGGTAACACCCACAGTGTTTTCCTGTCACTAATGAGAATGAACTGCACGGCGTTGGTCGCCCATCAGATTTTCCAAGCGGGAAATTTGCTCATAACCTTTTTGACATATGCCTCCAGAAGCTGAGTGAAAAGGATCAAAGTCCCAATAATGCTGTCTCTGAGAGGGCCTGTTCAATTAAATCTTCCTCAATATGTCAATCACCTGCTAAATGTAACTGCTCTGGGCTTGGGAAGTGTAACTCAACAGGTTGAAATGGTCTGGGAAGGGCTGGATCACAACAGCTGGTGCGTGGCCATGCCACCGAGGGGACACATGGCCCAGGCTGAGACCAAACCAACTCAAATCCAATTTCTGAATGATGGATGTCCCCTGAACTCCAGCACAAAATGAAGCACTTATGCTCCTTGGGATGATATACTTCATTCTAGGAGCCAGAGTAAAGTTTTTGGGTATTGCATTGATTTGTTGAGCGCTGATACTGTAGTGATCTCGCAGGTGAATTTGGAAAAGAGCAGTGGCCCTGTCTGTTGTTTGTAACTGAATTGTAAAAGGAAGCTAGCTGCTCCCTTCTCCCATGGATCTGGCTCTGTGGATTGAAGCTTGTTGGGATGAGGAATGTTGTGGTTTGGGCATAGAAAACACCAGGTGAATTGGTTCCTGCATGTGCCAGGGTTGCACGAGGCAGAGGAATAATGGTGACATTGACAATCCCAACAACAACCATCTGACCAGGGAAAACCTTGCTTATAACACAACTGAGTAATTAAGAAGCATTTGTTCCAAGAGCTTTAATGTGTGCAATTCCAGGCAAGCAAAATCCTTGTAAAATCACATATCCAAATACTGTCTGCACTCTAGAGGGTGAAGCCCTGCCTGTGCCTCCCTGCACCGTCGTGTCTCTGGGCTCTACCTAAAAATAAAACCCTAAGCAAAAAAGAACAAGCGCCCTGCTGGCAGCCTGGCACGGAGGCAGAGCACAGTCGCTGCCAGGCATGTGGTCTCTTTGTCCTTACAGGTCAAACCTGGAACTGAGGTAAGGATGCCAAGTCTCCAGATCAACACTCGGAGTCACAGCTCCCTCTTGCCTGTCTCCTGCCTGGCAGCCCATGGCCAGGAGCTGTCCCTGGACCCCTGCCCAGGGGGCTCAGCCCTGTGATGGTGCCAAAGCCCAGCACCGAGGTCAAAACAAGGTCTGAGGGCATCACTCGAGGTGAGAAGTGCCCTCTCCCCCTCACCACCATCACCAAAGGAGGGAAAACTGGAGCATTTTCTTCACTTCGTGACCCCGCAGCCTTTTCACCCACAGCTGTGAAAAGGTCATCACATTGCAAGACCCCAACTTCAGAGCCAGCCCAGGACAAGTGGAAACAGGAGCCTCATTTTGCCAGTGCTTTCTACTGTGTGCCCCTTGCTGGTTGCCCCAGGATCTGAGTCTGTTTCCTCAGGAGGGTGTGGGAGGGAGGCTGGGCTGGGGTCTGATCCCATTTGTAACCTCCTACTTGCCAAAATCCAGGATAAACCACTGCAGTCCCAGCCCATCTGAAGCACAGCAGAACTAAAAAAAGCCATGTCTGAGCTTTCAAAGTGGAAGTCACCTGCTCTCAGGTGTCCTTTCAATGTCAGGACCCTGTTCTTAAGACCCAGGTAGCATTTGTGTTTTGGTAAGCACAGGGAGATAAAAAGGAAATAAACCAAATCCACATAGAACAAGATTGAAAGAAAAAAGAGCATGTCAAGGTTTCATATTACTCTAAATCATCACATAAACAGAGCATCATCAAAACCACATTCCTGGGAATGTTACCTCTCACCCATCTTCTCCCCTGCCCCTGACTTCCAAGGCAAGGGCCGAAGAGGTTACAAATAAAACCCTAAAGGAGAGAAATTTTGACATCGATTCCAGCAACTGGGATTTCTAGTATGTCTCAAAAAAACTGTCAAATCTGTCACTCAGTGCTTACAAGTTATCCTCTGTGAGCTCAGGCATGAGCCTGGTGTGTTTATTAAACCCCTGGCCTGGCAGAGGAAAGGTGTCTGTCTGAATTGCAATGCAGCTGATTTTCAAACAGCTGGTTTAAAACTCTTTGTCCTGGTTTAGTGAATTACTGAACACCAGGATAAAGTGTTCAAACACACAGACTCTTGTGTCTTGGTACCAGGTGCCTTGCAAATGGCTCTGGCCACTTCAGCAGATACTTAGGGCTCTGGGCTGGATTTTTCTGCGTGGGGTAACATAGCAAAGTAAGATGCTCTTGTGTCTCTCTGTGAGTGCATCCGTCCAGAGGGAGAGATGTGTGCTGTGTAAGTATGTATGTTAGAGTTAAATATGTGGGGCTGGTGTTGCTCTGCAGTGCTCAGTCACAGGACCTGCCCTTCCTTGTGCCCTTTGGGGTCCCCTCCTGTTTATCTGCCCCAGCCCAGCACTGCCACTATTGCTTCCCCCACTTCCAGTGCCACAACCCTTTCTTTTCCTCATCTACACCCAGCTGGGAGCCCCAGGAGCTTGAGTTAGTCTCTCTCTAGATAAGTTTCCCATTTATTTGTTTTTCCCTCCTGCACAGAGAGATCCCACCAATCTCTGAAAGCTGTATGAAGTTATTTGCTTGAGCAAACTGACAGCAGCCTCTGGGCTAAACTTTTGATCCGTCAGTTTTCTGCCACCTTCAAAAAGCACTGCTGGCTGCAGGCAGCAGCCATCCTGTGCTGGATGGGACCAGCACGACTTGCCACGGGCAAGGGGAGCCAGCAGAGGTGGATCTGGGTCTCCATCCTCTTGCCTGGCACCAAGCCCCCAGTGTCCAGGTGTGGGTGTCTCCATAAAAAGCACACAGAAGTTCTGCTCTTGAAGCAAACCAGAGGTGCAGGGACTTTTTCTTCCTTCAGGGACTCTCTTGGTGTTGTGCTTCAGGAGACCTCCTTCTCCTGTCCCTCAGGCAGGGGAAAAGTAGGAACCTGTCACCCAGTTCTGTTCAGTTTTTCTAGAGCTTGCTGGCAATACCTGTGGCTGACTTTCCTCTGCAGTGAAAGGTGCTTTTCAGTGCCTATCATCATCTCATGTCCTGAGGCTTTTCCACACACTCACAGAAATTCAAAATGATCATACTGATGCCAACGTTGTTTCAACATTTACACTTCTGGGACAAATACCTTAAAAATATGTGACAGGGATAAAACTGCAGGGATGGATCCAAGCACAGAAGGAGGGAGATGGAAGCTGTAAGGTAAGAAGGCTCCAAGTCTACACTGGATAGCTGAAATTTCCCTGAATTATTATGCAGATAGATCATCATGCTGTGAAAATTTTTTCCCCTAAATAAATGGGATGAACCAGCACAGATGAAAGCATGGGTACTGTGCATACAGAGGGGCAAAGAAAAGCACACCCCTCACCCAGCTGATGCTGAGAGGTTACACGCTGTACCAGGGAGATGCAGAACATGGGTGTGTTCTGCTCTGGACTAAACCATGTCCATCACAGACAAATCTTCTGAGTGGGATGTAGATGGAAGTCTGTGCAGGGCATTCCCAGTGTTTGTGAGCACCACAAATGGGATTCCTGGATGCCCCATTCACAGTAGCACCAGAAAATTTTGCTGGAATGAGGCATGGGGGACAAAGACAAGGAAGGAAACTCTGCCTGCCACGGGGTAAATGTCATCCCTGGTCCCTAAAAGGACAGAACTTGGGTTGGCACCTTGTAGTGCCCTTGTTCATCATTCTCAGTTGAGGCCTTTGAGATGGCCCAATTCTGAAATTGTTTCTCAGTCCTTGCTTCTACAGATTTTCCCCATTAATATTGCAGATGTGTCTGGCTGAGAAGCAAATGAGAAGAGCAGCTCTGTCCACAGCTGGACATCCAACTCCACACTTAAGGGTACAATGAGTAGCCTGATTGTCTGGGATGTGGAGCATCCAAACTCCTCACAGGGTTATAGAAGGAGATCGACATATCTAACAAAAAATGAGCTTCCTCACTGTCTCACTGGAGACTTTTAAGCCCAATTTGGCTGTTCACAGCTGTGCAGGAAAATCTGTAAATCAAGAAGTTACTTCAGGCAAGATTTAAAATGCTCTAATTGCCTTTTGGATTTATGACAAAAGTACCACGAGAGACAAACGGGTTTCAGTACTCCACTGGCATAATTTAGGGAAAAAGATAGCTTCCCTTCTGTAATAAGTCATTATTGCATTAGATTTGGTGTTCACACTTTCCCCATTAATATTACAGGGCATGTAGTTATAGGACAAAGTGGAATGGCTTTTAACTGGAAAAGGGCAGTTTTAGATTAGATGGTGGGGGGAAATTCTTCACTGTCAGGGTGCTGAGGGCTTAGCACAGGCTGCCCAGAGAAACTGTGGATGCCCCATTCCTGGAAGTGGCTCAAAGCCATGTTGGATGGGGCTCTGAGAAACCTGGTCTAGTGGGAGGTGTCCCTGCCTATGGAAGGGGGCTGGAACCAGATGATCTTTAAGGTCCCCTCCAAGAAAAACCTGTTTCTGTGAGATTAATCTCAGCTCATGTATTTAGCCTCTTCTGCTGGGTACTTTATTCCTCTGCAATTTTTTGGAGTGAGAATTATAAAGTAATTAAATAAGTGCACATAAATTATGAAAACTGATGTATGAAGTACAGGAGACACTAAATTCAGGCTATTACAGAATTTTTCTCTTCTGTGCCTGGATATAACTTACTGGCCTTGTATGAGTTGAATTATGGGCAAATGCTCACAACTTTAATTTTCTAAAACCCCTGTTTTGGGGAAAGATATAAAAATAAATGATGCATCACAAATATAAACAAGCAGAGATCAGCCCTGTACATGGGAGTGCACAAATCCCTTTGCTGCATTAACCTTGGGTCTGAAATGTGCTCAACAAGGAGCTGTGTTCTGGAAATGGGAAAGAACGAAACTGGATGTTATCCCTTCTGGAAATCAGAGCACTGGGGAGAGATTTTTAGAAAGAAGACCATGACATATCTGTACAGGTTTTGAGGGCTTCTCAAAAAAAGTTGTGTTATTGGGTGGTCTGAATTGTATTCCCTGCATTGATGTGTGTTGCATTTGGCTCCAACAGCAACAGTGAAGTTGCTGGGGGATGGGGTCTTTTTTTAAAGATAATTTCTTTTTTCAAATACTCTTGAAGTGCAGCTTGTATTAAACTGGGTAATAATTAGATAGTGAAAATGCTTCTATCTAATGCTTAGATTATTACAAGTGCCTGAGGCAATTCTTCAAGGTTTATAACAGACATAGAAATCAATGTTTAATGTCAAAAGTGATCCTGGAAGGTGTTTATTGAGAGTTATTTTTTAATATAAAGTGTAAAGATTAAAAAAAAAAAAGCTTTTATTCTTAGTTTTACTTGTAGTGGTGACTGGGGGAAAGGTGTGGTATCATCAGGGAGAAGTATTACCATAAAAGCTGGTGTCAAACCTTCTTTCAAGATTCTTGATCCAAAATACCAGTTAAAACCAAACCCAGCCAGTGTATTTAAAGTCAATACCCCCCTGGTTGTTCTTGCATTACACTGATTTCTTAGAGCTGCTGTAAACCAGCATTAGGCACTTCCCTCAGTGAAGCTTCATGGCTGAGCCCTGTAAGAATCTGCCCTTTTGAGAGAAAATTTCTGTGGGTTTGTGCTTAACATCCATTAAAAAAAATATCTTGTTGTACAACATGGTATGAAGACTGTTTTCCTGCTGCTAGAATAATTCATTCAGGAGCAGCTGGGACAGCAAAGCTGCCACCCTTCCTCTGCCACCCTTCACCCTTCTCTTCCACCCTCCCTTGGGTTGGAAGAGACCTTGAAGATCACCCAGTTCCAACCCCCTGCCATGGTCAGGGATACCTTGCACTGGACCAGGTTGCTCAGAGGGCAATCCTATGGAATCCTATAGCTGGGAACCTGTCACCCCAGGCTGTCTGCTCCAGGGCATGGAGCAGGCAGAGATGCCCATTTCCCTGAAGGTACCCAAGCTGACACCAAGAGGACATCCCACTGTCCCTGCACAGGATCAGCATCACAAGCACACATGGGCTCACTTACACTGGAGACAGCTACAGCTAAGTGGGGTAATCCCACTTTCCAATGTCCAAATGATTTAATAGAGATGAAACCCAAGAGACATTACTGAAATGAGATAAATCTGGGCAGAAATGATTGCAACAGCGTTTGGGGAATGGAAAAACAGCATATACCCTGGCAGATACAGGGTCGAGAGAAAGATGCAGTTCTCTGGAGAAGCCTGGGCAGGAAAAAAGTGAATGATGGCTCCTCAAGCCATCAGGGCCTGCTTGGAGCCCATCCTGAAAGTGCTTGAGTTCTACCTGTCTTGTAAAGGGCAGGTTTGGATGCAGGTGGCTTCCCTGGGGGCTGCAGGAGTGGTATGGACACCCTGGATCCTGGGTGCTTTCCCAATGCTTCCACCAGGCTGAGGGGAGACTGGGAATGGAGCTCACCCCTTCAGGGGGACTTTGCAGGGCAGGCTCTCACCTGTGGCATTCCCAGTTCCTGCCCAAAAACTGAGGAGTCATCTGCTTGAGGAGCTTTTGAGTAGGGCCTTCACCCCCCTGAAACATCCACCTCTCTCCATGGCTGCTAGGGCAGCCTGAGGGATAGACTTGGGTGGGGCATTTGCAGTGTCCATGTCCACACCTGGGCAAGGTATCCCAGCTGTCTGCTCACATCCAAGTCACATCAGCAGCCCCAGCTCCACAAGGTGAGGAAAAGGCTTTCCAGGGATGGCAGCTGTAGGTCAGGGAATGTCTTTTATCACAGCTGGCAGGGTAGATGAGGTTGTGTTAGAGCTGGAAAGGCAGAGGAGGTGCATTACACCCCTGCCTCCTTCAGATCTGAAAGGTGCAGACCCCAAAGGCTCACTGCTGTGTGCAGTTACCCCAAGCTAATGAAAAAATACTATTTCCCCCCACGAACTTTGCCTCATTCAAATGCTTCACTAAGGATGAGCAATAACTGCCACTACAGTAGTGTTTTCAACACACTGGGAAGATTTCAAACTCTCCTCAGGGCAGTGAAGCCCAAAAAGTAGGAGATCATGACAGTACTACCTGCCTTTTCCCAGCACACTGCCATGCACTATGAAAACACAGCTAAATGTGATTTGGGCTCCAGATTTCAGCAAGAACGTACAATGGAGAGATCAGAAAATGTCTCCTGATTGAAGACACCACGTTAAAAAAAGGAGAAAATGCTTGAGGAAGGATGGAATTTACGATTATAGGAAAACCAGAAATTCGTGATGGAGGTGTAAATCTCCAGGTGTAAATCAGCACAGCCTTGTGGATGCTTGTGTTTGCATTAGCCAGGGGTCTATTCCCACGTGTTTGATCAAACGTGGCTCAGTACAGGGGAATAAGAAGTTGGAGAGAACAACTTCCTCCTCTGAGGGGGAGCTGGAATGCAAAATATGTCTAAAATAATACACTACCCAAGTAGTCTTTCAGCCTTTCCCAAAGGAAAAATACACTTCTCAACAAGGAAAATGCCACATATCTCTCCACAGCCCCAGGAAAAGAATGAGGTCACATCTTTCACTAATGCTGAAAGAGAAGGATTTTTTTTTGGTGCAGCGTTTCATCCCCTTCTAGTAACTTGACATGCCTCACTGCAGTGGTATCCTGGTATTTATCTTATTTTGGGCTTCTTACAAAAAAAAAAAAAAAATTCCAATTCTTACTCAATCTAAAGGGCTAAATCCTGCATCACCAAGGCAATGCTGCTATTATGGAGGAAATGGGTTTGCCCCTTGCTTCCATCAGTGTGAGTTGGGAGCAATTCTCCCTAAGTTAAAAGGTGAAAGCTGTCCCACTGACTCCGGCTGCAGAAGGGTTTCTTGCCTGGGAATGAGGGAAAAGAAGCCAACTTCATAAACCAGATTTTGGTCTCTTTGCACAAGGACAATTTGTAATAAACCCTGTGGCTAACGTGAAGTTATTGCAGATTTGCACTGGCATGAATGAGGTCAGAAACCAGCCCGGGGTGGCTGGGATAAGGCGGCACAGAGGTGTTGGAGCAGAGAAATTTGGAGTTCGACTTTCTGCAGCCCCTAAACAATCTCAGCACGGTGACACCCTGCCTTCAATGTATTTTGGGTCAAATTGATGAGTGTCATGGCTCAGGACCAGGCACATCTGACATGGAGAGAGCCACACGGAGCTTGTTGGAGCAACCGTGTGCTAATTAGAGCTGTCTGCTCAACGAGTTTAGCTTCAACTGCTCACAGAGTGTCTGCAGCTAGATTGGGATTTCCTCAAATTGATTTGTAATTTGAGGTTACTCAATTAATTTTTCTTTTTTTTTTCTTTTTTTTTTTTTCCCCTTTTTTTTTTTTTTTATTTTTTTTTTTTTTTTTAAATTTTTGCTCTTTCTTAATCACACAAGTGTTGGAGCCCCCGAATCTGCCCCTCCTTCTTTTGGAAGGTGCCAGAGATCCCCAGCTGGGTGCCCTCTCCAGCATCACAGCCCTGGCTTGGCCACCAGTGGGCCAAACCTCCCAAGGTTCACCATCCATTAGGGAAGAGGTTACAAATAAGAAGGATGGAGGAAATTCAACCCTTTTTTTTTTTTTTTTCCCTTTTCTGGGCCACACAAGCCTTGCCCAAGGCATTATTCGTAGAAAAATTAGGCTGCTGCAAGATTCACTGGCGGGGTGCAGAATTTAAATAGAATTTTCTCTTGTCCCAGTTACACAAAGTCAGCCTGGTCGTCCCATTCCCTATGCTGGTGCAAAGTGGAAGTAATTCCAGTCCTGAGGCTGGGATTTACAGCTCACTGGAGGGACAGATACCACAGGAGGCACTGCATGACAGCTGCTCGTGGCAGCAGCTCTCAGGCCTGGTGAGTTGGGTCACAGAATCATAGAATGGTTCAGGTTGGGACCTTAAAAACTATCTGGTTCCAACCCCCTGTCATGGGCAGAGACACCTTCCACTAGGCCAGGTTGCTCAAAGTCCCATCCAACTTGGCCTGGAACATTTCCAGGAATGGGGCATCCACAGCTTCTCTGGGCAACCTGTGCCACTGTCTCACCACTCTTATAGTGAAGAATTTCTTCATAATATGCAATCTAAACCTGCCCTCTTTCAATTTAATGCCATTCCCCCTTGTCCTATCACTACCTGCCCTTGTAAAAAGATTCTCGCTGTGTGAGCAGCACTTTCCTTCTGATGTGAAAACCGACATGGATGCAATTCAAATTTAATTTTTTCAAGCATTTTTTGTGGCCTAGCTTTGAGTACCAGCCTGTTTGGAGACAGGGAATGCAGAAGGTGTATGAGTGAGTGCTGCAGAGTTGTGCCTCTGCATGGGTGATGTTTCATGGTGTTCATCTCACACCACTTCTAACACGGAGCAACCAAAGGACCCACTTGCCTTTCCAGCCTTTCAAGTCCCTCACTACTTTGAGGTTCACAGATTAGAATCATTGCTCTGTAGTGGCAGTTTTGTGACAGGCAAATCTGGCTGATCCCAGGGAAGTGGTGCTGTCCCAAAACAAATGATGTTCTTTTAGGAATGGTTTGGTTCTGAGAACAAAACTGCAACTCCCATTCAGAGACATCTTTTGCAGCAGCTGAGCCCAGCGACACGAAGAGCTGAACTCTGCAAAGTGATGTGAATCTTTTGCTGCTGCTGCTGCTGAGCCCTGGCCACTTGTTCCAGCACTCAAAGTCAGCCATCTGCTGGGGGGAATATCTGGTGCATCCTGCTTTTCAATGAACTTCCCTTTCTCCTTAGCACTGTCCTCAAAAACATGTAAAATACCCTGGAAATGGTGCTGGGCATTACTTGCCCACCCAGGTAGCATGGTTCATCATTTATGCACTTAAAAACCACCAACACAAACATGTCTGTAATATTATGGGATTTTCATGACAAAGATGTTTGTTCTGGTTTCTGTTCAACTTTGCTCCCGCAGTGGGGAAGAGCCCAGAGCTGTTCCTCACTGCCTGTGGCTCTTCCAAGAGGGAGCTCAGACCTGCAGCCAGGCTTCCCTCCTCTTGACTTGAGACTTGCAATCAGAGCAATTCCACTGACTTCAGAGAGCTGCTTCTCATTTCCAAACATATGCTTAGGAATATAATCAGGCTTACAAATCTCCACTGACAGCAAAGCCGAGTGCCAGCTTCCCTTAACAAGTAATGCAAAACGCTGCTGGGGGGATGAGCAGCCCAAGCCTGCTACCCAGAGCCCAACAAACCCCAAAACAGGCACAGTCACCACCTCCTCCTTGGAAATTAACATTTTATGAGCAGGAGTGGCAATCTGTGGGTGCTTTGGTACTGGGAGAACACGGTTTACCTGCAGAAAGGTGGTCTCTGCTGTTGTGGCATTGCTCTGCTGCCCGTGGGATAGAGGTGGGCATAGGGCAGGAGGGTCTCTGCAAATAACCAAACCCGAGGGAGAAATAGCGTGGCCTTCACCAGCAACACCCAAAGCACAACTCATATGAGGTGAGGGTTTCTCCCACCCACCCCTGAGCAGTCCATTTCAGCTCCAGGTGCCAGCAAAGGATGTCTCTGTGCTCATCCTCCCACAGGAGAAGCAGAAATAAACGCCTCACACTGCTCAACATCATGGTGCTCCAGACACATCTCTGCTGATGGGAGTCATGGTGACTGTCAATAAACTGACTCACCTGCTGCCTGGCTGCTGCTGGAGCTGGAAGAAAAGGTGCTCAAAGTTCTGTCAAAGCTGCAGACACGCTGGGCAGGACTTAGCCCAGTGTCTCCATGTTGGGCTCTACGTGTGAGTGAAGCAGAGGTGAGGTTGGCAGAGACTGGTGCCACTGGAAATGTGTCTGGGACACTCATGTGGTGATGGTAGACGTCACCAAGGGCCTACAACAGACAAATGCTCTTCTGCACCAGCAACTTGAGGTCGAGGAGAGCTTCATAAGGGCAACACACAACCCAGGCTCATGTAGATGCCCACAGTCCAGACACCATTTGCAGATCCAGTCTTCTGCCAGCTGTCCCCCTGCCCATCTTGTTCCTCAGAAGACTGTTCTGACCATTTCTTACCTCTCTGACCATTTCTCCCTTTAACACCTGGCTGCTGCTCTCAGCCTCCCTGGTGCTGCCCAGCTCCAGCACAACAAAAAGAAGTTTCCATCTTATTCAAAAAAAACCCTATGGAAATGTTAAATCATCCATGCAGACCTTAGGAGCAATGGAGTGGCTCTGCTCCGTGCAAAGCCCAAAGGAAAAAAATCAAACCCTAAACCAAAAATTCACAGTGGCTGGACATTCATTCAGCCCAGGCTGGCTGAGGTGGGTGCAGCACTGAGTGCAGCACAGCAACCACACAAACCCCGTGGCTGAGCTGGCAAAATCCGTGCCAGCTCTCTGGGCTGGCTGCACCAGCACCATTCCCCCACCTGCATGAGGGCAGGCACATCAGCACCTCCCAAAGGAGCAGGGCTGGCAGCACCGGGGTGGTGGCTGGGTCAGCGGACATCCCACCACGGCCTGGGGACACCCCGCGCTCCCGGCCCTCCCGGCCCTACTGTACATCCCTCTCTCTGCCCCTCTGTGCCCCTCTGCTCTGCGGAGGAAAATGGAAACTTGCCTTTTGTCTGGCCGGGGTCAGACGGAGCCGGTTTGTTCGATAAAGCTTTAACGCTTGGTGAACACGCAGAAAAGCTCAACCCCGGGGCCCTTTGACAATCTCCATTGTTTTGCGGGGAAAAAAAAAAAAA
>VWYO01022145.1:90496-109061 GCA_013400275.1 Rhadina sibilatrix
TTTTATATTTTTATTTTATTTTATTTTATTTTATTTTATATTCTTTGATTTATTTCTAATTATTTTAAAATTTTATTTTACTTCTTCTTCTTCTTTTATTTTTTTTTAATTTTTTTATTTTACTTTCTTTTACCTGCTTTTACTTCCATCAGTCATTACAACTAATAAACCACGGAACCCGGGGGCGGTGGTCCTACAGCCAGACAAAAGGGTCTTTGTCACGGGGTGCCCGCGGACAGCAGCCCCAGGCCCCGCGGAGCCCCAGCGCGGAGCTGAGGGTGCGCACCCGCGGCCACAGAGAGCCGGGGGGAGCCCCCCGGGCTGGGGCTGCTGCTTCCTGAGGGCACAAATCCCTTTTCTGCGCAGCAGGAGGGGCTAATTTAATTTATTTTAAATTATATATATATAATACCACTTCTCACTATGATTCTCCCACTCCTGCCCCTCAAAAAGTGACAAAGGTGCGGCGCGGAGCGGTGCGGAGCGGGGCAAGGCGGGGCAGCGACGGAACCGGGGCTCACCGCCCTCCCCGTCCATGCGGAGCCGGGCAGCGGGGCCCTGCCCGGCGGCACCACTCTGCCCTGGGGCGCACAGACTCTTCCTCCTCCTCCTCCCTCTCCTCCTGCCCTCGGGATCCCCAGCCCCGGGATCCCGCAGCTCCTCAGTCCTCGACGGCGGCCGTCTGGCTCAGGACCTGTCGTGGGGAGAGAAACCTCTCCGAATTCCCACCCCCCGACACTGCTGTGACATCCCAAACACGCTGTGACATCCCACTGCCTCATGTTTTCTGATTTCCCCTCTCGGTGCATCACTTCATCACGGAGAAGACTTTCTTCTTTTTTTTTTTTTTTTTTTGGATGAGGAAGGCTCCATCTGAGAACACATCTCTCTTTTTGTCTTGCTTATTAGATATAATTTAACATAAAACGCCTGTTATAATTACTGATTATACAAGGGATCCCTTGTTTTTGCAAGCTACTAACAGGATTAGCTAACAAGTGCTAGATTTCAAATTAACCATAAACATTACGCTGGAATTCATTTCATTGCACTGGAGGGGAGGGAAGGCACGGGTTTGGGGATGAGGGCATGGAGTGGTTCTGGGAGCCTTTTGCCCAGAATCACTTTCCTCTTGCCCAAGCTGTCCACACCGGGCAGCAGCATTGCCCCTGTAAAGCCTATGAAGGCGTTGTTTTAATTATAAAAGATTACAAAAAAAGCCCAAATGGAGAGAAAAAAAAAATCCTTTCCAAAGTGTTGTCTTTGGGAGGGTTGGAGTGCCCTGATCCATCCTGGGGCAGAGCAGCAGCTCAGCCTCCTGCCCATCGCCTTCTCCCTGCCACAGGAAATGGAGGGCTATAAAAAACCTATTACAGATGAGTTAATTAATGGTAATTGGAAAAGGGACCTCCCCTACGTAAAATCGTCTTTCGCCACAGAAGAGCATTTAAAAATAATCTGAGAAAAAAAAAAAAAAACCCAACAAAAATTAACAAGAACCCACAACACCATAATGAAGCTTTTGAGTAAAAGACCTCATGCTTTCGCTGCCGAGGAGAGCAGGGAGGAGGGAAGTGCCCGCAGCTCCAGCCCGGGTCTCGCTCCTGCCAAAGCCCTGCGAGGGAGCTGCTCCCCTCTCATGCTCATGGTCTGCTACGAACTCTGCCTGCCCGACCCACCCTGGCTGGAGCTCTGCCTTCCTTCCTCATGGAAAACAGCTTTCCATGGGAAAGGGGGCCCTGGAGGAGCTCAGCACCAGGCACAGGCTTCTGGGGACACGGCTGCAGGGCAGGGGTCCCTCTCCTTCCCTCCAGAGCCGTTGCTCCTCTCTGCTTTCCATCCTTCCACCAGAGCTCCAACTCCTCAGGCCTGGCGGAAAGTAAATCCTTTTAATGAGTCAAATAATTTTGGACACAAGGAAATTTTCCCCCCTCTCCTTTGTAATTAGAGCTGGCCGCGTGTCTAAAATGATCTGCTTTCCAGAGGGAAACAATAATTGAATTGTTGGGTGTCTCCCGAGCTTTGCAGGGCTCCGGGAAGGCTGCGAGGGAAGCTGAGCCATCCTCTTGTTAGTGCCTGCAATGAGAGCGAGACACCCTAGAATTCAATTACACGGCTCCTCCAGGAGCCGGTATAATTATAACGTCAAGTTGTTTTTTAAAATTTCATAATTATGCTTTAGGATCCTTGCGTGGATGTTTGGGAATGCTCCTGCCCTGCCCCAGCCCCTCCACACCCCCATCCTTTGCTTCAGCCTCTTTCCCTGCCGGTGCTTCAGTGGCATTCCTCTCTCCCTGCACCCAAGGGTGCCCGGGGTGCTGTCCCTCTTCATCCCATCCCTGGCACCCTCTGAACCCTCCTCAGCTCCTGGACAGCCCCATCCCTGGCACCCACTGAGCCCCCCTCTGCTCCTGGACAGCCCCATCCTGGTACCCACTGAACCCTCCTCTGCTCCTGGACAGCCCCATCCCTGGCTCCCACTGAACCCTCCTCTGCTCCTGGACAGCCCCATCCCTGGCTCCCACTGAGCTCTCCTCTGCTCCTGGACAGCCCCATCCTGGTACCCACTCTGCTCCTGGACAGCCCCACCCTGGTACCCACTGAGCTCTCCTCTGCTCCTGGACAGCCCTCCCGAGGGCCATGGTACCACAGTGCCACAGTGCCACTCCACGTGGTGTCTGTGGGCTGGTGACACATCCATCCCTGTGTCAGGTCTCCTCTCTGCAAAATCGATTCCCACACACATCTGGAGCTGTTAAAGATCACAAGGACACAGACTCCAACTCAGAAGGCTGACATTGACTCCGTTTATTTCTGGGAATTTTTTCCCTTTATACTGTTCTACAAAGAGCAACCCAATGGGTGGAAGAAAGACAAACTTCTTCCATCACATTGGTCAAGCCAGAGGGACATCAAGAAGAAGCCCCTCCTAGGGAAAGGAATGTAAACAAAGGTTACAGTTAGAAAAACATGTCTCTTGTTGACTGAAAACTCTCTGGGAAAGAGTTTCAGAAAAACCAAAACATCACAGGCACGAACCAGGGCTACACACAGCCATTCCAGAAGGGCATCAGGGAGAAGCAGATGGGAGTAACCAGTTACAGAAAGTTTTGTTTTCAGCTAGGTAAGAGGTACCCAAGGAGTCCAAGGTGTTGCAATACGACACAAAAGGAGCGACACGCACTGAGATGTTCAAGGCAAAAAGGGGAAGTTTATTTACAGACCTTAATATTTACAGAATTCTAACAGTGACCACGGATTGGAGGAAGAAAATCTTCCTCTTCAACTACATTGGTCAATTCAACAGTCCATTAACAGTCTCCTCTTAATGAGAAGAATGTAAATGTGAAAGAAAACAGTTACATAACAATAAATTGTTTATGTGAAAATCTGTGAGAAACTTCACTACAAAAAGTAAATCATCAGAAGGCTGAAAAAACAGGGCAACATCCAAGGTCCTCCCTTCACCAGAGGGGTGAGATTTGGGGCATGCCAGGTGGTGCTGGGGACCTTAGGAGCAGGGTGCCACAGAAGAGCTCTGCCTGTGCTCAGGTTGGCATTTCACCCACACCAACGAAAATGTAAAATCCTGAAAACCTTAACCATTCCTTTTGCAGGTGGAAATTAAAGGCTTGGAAGGGCTTGACACACCGCTGGCAATGTTGTGCAAGCTTGGCCTGGGAGCAGCATTATTTTGGAGGCTGGTTGAGTTACTTTTAGGCTCTGTTTAGAAAAGTAGCTCAGACTTTTACACTCTTGCTGAAATGAGAGAGCTGTGAACTTGTCTTGCTGCAGAGCCCTGCTTCTCTCCCCTGCCCTCACCATGCCCCTGTTGCAGACCCACTGTGTCCAGCTGGACACGTGCCCTGGGAAGTGGCTGCCCAGGACCTGTTTGTTCAGAAAGCAGCCCTGGGCTGCCAGGTACCCTGCTGGATGGAGATCTGGCTGTACAGTGCTGTTTGAGGTGTTAAGTGAGGGAGATTCTTCTCCAGGACAAGAAACTGAGAAATTGCAGAATGGCAGAAGAGCAAGAAGACCAAATGGAGGGAGTGTGGAAGAATCATGACCACTCTGAGCTCCTCCTGTGAGGAAATGGTGAGCAGGAAATGGTAAGCAGGAAAGCTAAACCCAGTCAGACTCAGTTCACAGGTATTGCAGCACAATCTGTTTTCCAGGTGTGTGCTAAAATCCCAGCATCCTTCTGTCAGAGAAATCTGTGGTATCCTGGTTTGGTTCTCCTTACCAAAGTTGAATGAGACCCAAGAACATTCCAGAGTTTCATCCAGCCCAGTTTTCAGTGCCAAATCATGAAGGGTCTGACTCAGACTGGGGTGTGGGCTGTTTTTGCAGAGCTCCTTGCTGTGCTGGACAAGGTCTCCCCAGGGGCTTGCACAGAAGACTCTGCTTTGTGCTGGCCATGTCCCTTTTCTGTAGAGAGAGAAGCTGGCCATGTGTCTAGCTCCCCATACCCAGCAAAGAGTTGCAAAGCACAGCAGGAACAAGCAGCAGTAGGCCTAATGTTGTCCCCTCCTGCCCCACAGCCACTGGGGAAAGCCTGACAGCCTCAGGCAGAAAGCTGATTTATCAAATGAGTCCTGGTAACCACCAAGACAGGTGCCACCAGAATAACCTTGTTTTGACAGTGCATCTTGCACTTGGCTGCCAAAAACAGCTTCTGAGTTTGGGCCCAGGTCCTGAGGAGGCTGGTGCACACCACCTTTGTGGATGCACATTGCTGTCTGGCCAAGGAGCAGAAGATGAAGAGCTTGTCTTGATATTTGCAGGTCAGGGCCCCCTGTAACTGTTGTGGCACTGGGACAGGAGAGCAGAGAGGAATACACAATGACTGTGCTGATTTCAGACTGGGAATAGATTCGCTTTTCATTCTCTCAGACAAGCAATTAGAGCTGTCTCCCCAAGCAGTTCCCACCCAGCAAGGAGTTTCCAAAATATGAAAATTCTTCCCTTTCATATTATTTTCCAGATGTTCAGTCTTCGCTTCCCTTTATTAATGCCTCTTTTGCCAGGGTGATTTATTTAACAATTAGCTTAGGCATAGGGTGTAGCAGCTGTTACAGGTATTACCTGTGCCTCTAAGGCAAAGCTTCTTACTGTTGTTTTTTATCCATCTCTCCTTTCCTTCTAGGCCTTTAATAACCTAGAAGAATATCTTAAAATTAGTGAGAAGCTCTGATTCCTCAACCAGGTCAACAGATGGCTCACTTGGACCTGCCTTCAATTAAGCAGGTGGAACATGCCTAAGGAGCAGGCAGACAAATGCAGCTGTGCTTTCCCAAGATCCCACCACAGATCTGATGGGAAAGACTCCCCAGCTCCTGTGCGAGGCTGCTTGTTCTGTTGACCTCATAACTTTGCATTCAGTCTTGCATCACCTGGCTGCACCCTCCAGGAGAGTGATCCTTCCCATGGCAAGGAGTTGTGGGTGTGATGATGCTGAGGTAACTGTGCTTTGCTGGCTTCATGGTCTACTCCCAACATCTGATTGTTGGGAAAAACCCCAAAACTCTAGTTTTTCTCATCATAAGCACTGATGGGTGTCTTTGGTTCCCATAATAGTGGAGATTGAAGGTGGAGTTCAAACCTTGAGCCTCCTGCTGTTTTGGTTTGGGATGAGAGGAAAGAGCCTCAAGTTGAGCCAGGGGAAGTTTGGATTGGATATTAGGAAAAATTTCTTCTCCTTAAGAGCTGTCAAGCAGTGGAACAGGCTGCCCAGGGCAGTGGTGGAGTCACCACCCCTGGAGGTCTCTATGAGATGTGTAGATGAGGCACTTAGGGACATAATTTAGGTGATGGACTTGACAGTGCTGGGTTAGCAGCAGGACTTGATGACCTTAAATGTTATTCTAGTGTGACTCTATGATTCTGGGATGTCTCACATCCTCTCTGTATGGCTCAGCTGCCAGTTTTGGAGGCTGTGCCTCCTGTGCCAAATCCACCAGCCTGTAGGAGTGCCTTTGAATACCCTGGGGTGGCGACAATTATGGGAATGTTTATCCTTTGCAGTTGAGTTCCACCAAGGAAATCATGAGCCCCCAAGTCACACCTTCAATCTGTGTTCAGTACAGACTCACCTGTACTGTGGTAGGACTCTCATCCCAGCAGCACCACAAACTGTGGGAGCAAAGGTGAAGTAAAAGCTAAACAGTGGCAGCAGGGTCTGTACTGGTGATACCAGGTGTGTTCTTTGAATGAAAAGACAAAAAAATGGCTAAAATTCTGAGTAAAATCATCAGGATTGCTTATGCTGTCAGACACCATTACTACCTTCTTCCACTGAGCTGGTAACTCAGGTGCTCACGACTGAGTGTGGTGCTTTTGCTGATGTTTTTATTCACTCTTACTCAACTGTTCCAAAACAGCCTTAAGCAAGGTGCTTGGAAGGTGACCTGGGGGAGGTTCTGTAGGAGGATTATTCGTGTCTGACCTCCAGCCCTTAGCAGTGACAGTCTCTGCTGCTCTGCTATGGCTGGGAGCAGGACTGCAGAGCTGGAGCTGCTCATGATGCTCAGCACATCCCCAGTCCCACTGACTTCACCTGTGCTACCCTCAGAGCAGCTGTGTTTGAATCCTGTCTGGGGTGAGGATGTCACTGACTGCACTCCCTGTGTGCTTCAGCCAAGCAAGGGAAAATAAATGTTTAAGCCAGAGCTGCTGCAGAGCTCTGCAAGGAAATAAATCAGCTCTGCTCATCTGGACAAGGTCTCTGCTGCACAAAAGAGCCCCTGGAGTTTTGATTTTTGCCCTGTTTATTTTGTTAGAGCTGGGTATGCCAGCAGGGTATGTATTCCTGGGGATTTTTCCTTAGCCTTTCCTCTGCACCTCTAGAGATTTCTGGACTGTGTTGTCTGATCCTTGCATGGCAAAATTTGGAGTGGGTTTCATTGATGCTGGCGGGGATGTGTTGCCCCTTTTTCCTACATCAGCTCATGTCACCTCTTCCAGCAGCCCAGGAGCAGCAGATTTCCTGGAGGAATCAGAGCTGGTTGCTCATCCCTCCAGCACAGCTTCACACCATGCCCAGGCTCTGTGCTATAGGGTCCTGGTGCAAGAGCTAAGCAGCACAGACACCTCCAGAAGGACCCTCCAGCCTGGGCTGTCAGCTGCACTCCAGCAGAGATCAGGGATCACAAGCAGCTTCTCTTGCTTTTGGATGACATCTGCTCAAATGATTTCCAGCATTAAACTCAACAGCAGCTGTTTTTTTTTGTAACACAGCAGCAGTGCAAGAGGTGCTGATATTAAAATCAGAGTGGTGGCTTGTAGGATCCAGAGCTCACACAGCCTGAGGTACCCCATCTCCAGGCAGCCTCCAGGACCACACGACAGTGACACAGCTGGGGCTGCAAAGCTGCTCCTCTGAGCCAGGGCAGGTGAGAAAGACTTGGTGTTTGTTTGGGTTGTTTGGGTGGTTTTAAACACAAAACCTCATCTTCCCAAACACAATTGTCAGAACGAGGCAGAGAACAGCACAGCTCCTGGCTTGCTCCCCCAGGTGCTGAGATGGGGGATGCTGGTCCTTCCATTTTTCATTGCAGAAAGTTTCTGACTGAAACAGGCAAGAAAACAGGAAAAAAAGTAGTTTTGAACAAGCTCTGAGTAAGGTCTGAGAATGGAAAGGTGCAGACAGTGCAGCGTGCAGACTTCAGATCCAGCACAGGTTTCTGCTGCCTTTCAAGCCCATATTGAGAGGAAGATGAGGTCTGAAAGGTGATGAAGCCAGTATAAAGTCTAGAGGAGGCTGTTTAAGCAACAAAGGGCAGGAAGGAAGAAAATGATTACCCTGGGCCAGAAGATAAAAGATCGATGAGGGTAGTGCATAAGCAAGGTGATGCTTACCAAAAGTGATCAGAAAGTTTTTGAAAAATCTTTTTTCTTGGGCCAAAAATTGCGGATTTATCAAAATAAAAGATAATTCTTAAAGCAACACATTCTTATACATTTCTGCAACATTAAAAACAACCAGGAAGAACATTTGGAAATGGAAATTTCTCATTTCATTTTTATATAAAGAAGTGGTTTAGGTTTTTAAAGAGGTGAAGCATTGCACTCTCAGACAACTTGGACCACTTTTCAAAGGTCAGAATCAAACCAGTGCATGTCAAGGTGGTATCAAGTGTTCCAGCTGGCCCAAACGTTCCGCTTGGTGATTTTGTTGTCTAGAACAGGCTGCTCAGAGAAGCTGTGGCTGCCCCATCCCTGGCAGTGTTCAAGGCCAGGTTGGATGGGGCTTGGAGCAACCTGGGCAAGTGGGTGTCTCTGCCCATGGCAGGGGGGGTTAGAACCAGAGGATCCTTAAGGCCCCACCCTGAGCATTTCTATGATTCTGTGACCTCTCCAGCATCATGCAACTCAAAATACAGCCAGAACAGCCAGCAGACCTTCTGTCTTGAGGAACTCCATGGTCACAGGTGAACAACTTATATTTCCCCAGGAGCATCTCAGTGAGCCTTTCTGTCACAGGTTCTCCCTGGATGGGATCTTGACTCACTTCTGAGTCCAGGTTAACTTATTTTAATTTTTTGGCCCCTACTCTGAGATACCTTGAAAGAGATGAACTCCCTGTGAATTCATATGAGACACACAGCCTCCCCCTGCCAGCTCCAAACCATGGCAGGGATACCCAAGAGACACTCACCTGGCTGCCAGGGGGAGCCCCATACCAGCTACTGAGCTGGGAGAAAATGTAGCTGCGTTTAATTTATGGTGATTTGTAGCTGATATTTTAATTCTTAGGGAACACAGCAGGTTTATGTAACCTCTGTAACACTTCTCTGATATTTAATAAAAGTATAATTGCACTCTAGCTACTTAACACATTAACAAGACTTAATGAAATAGAGAAGGCATAATTTGCAGCTGAACAAAAATTTTCACTGAGCAAAACTGAATAAAGCTCTAACCTTTCATGTGTTTTTGGGTAGCAATGCATTATTTATTGAAATTATCACATGTACTTTGAATTCTGTGTCTGAAAGTTAACCAGAGCAGGCCAGGAGCATCATCACAATCTGCAGACTCTCGTCACACTGCAGCTTTATTGTACATGCAATTCATCTGCCCCCATTTGCAGCCCAGGAAGGCAGAACATTATCACTGCCCAGTGTAAGGATTTAAACACAGGGAGGTGACTCCAAACTATCCAAGGGACAACTCCTGTGGTGTTTCACTGCCCAGAGAAATCACCATTATTTGTCTGTAGGAGCTTCTCTTGGCCTTTTAGCTGAAAGAACCCACTATCACCCACACCTCTCACCTGTTTCCAAGACAGGACCCTCAAAAGGCTCCCACATATATGCTTTGTTCAATTAGTCCAGCATGTAATGCTTTGTTCTCATGAATTTTGGAGCTACTCTGATGTGCAGTAAAGGCAATTGAGACCTAATTTCATTATTCATCTCAATATGTTCCTGCTGCATTCGGAGAACAGACTATGGGCCCTCCTGTGGCTAATTTAGCACCTGCAAATCCCCATGATTAAAGCCAAAGGCTGCACAAGCCACAGGAAGGATCTGCAGGAATATGCACACGTCAAATCATCCCACTTGCAGGGAATACTTCATTTTCTTTTTTCCTTTATAAACTTTGTACATCTGTTCCTGACTCGAAAGGGGACCATCATGCTTTAGCTCTGCAAAAGCAGGCTGCGTCCCACACCATGTATATAAACATATTTAATTACTTTTCACAAAATTTGAGAACATTTTCAGGGAAATCAATGTACCTGGAGAATGTGAGCCATCAGATTGGAGCTGTTAACACTCACCTCCTCAGCTGCTACACTGAAGTTAAACAAATACAGGCTATTTAAGCTAAAATAGTTAAGAAATTCCTAATGAAGCTTTCTTCAGCAAAGCCAACTGAAAATTGACCAAAAAGTCATTCTACTGTTTCCACTGAAAATGCAGCAACTTCCAGAAGTTCAAAACAGACACTTAAGTGCAGTAAAATTGAAGATTTTGGTCTAAATTTGAGAGCTGTTAGAGTTGTTTAGCCTTAGCAGCTCATTCTTAGCTTGCACTCTTCAAGATGCTTCAGACTTTAGTAATCACTTTTGTGATCACAACAACCAAACCACAAGAGGAATTTGGTTTTGTTTCCTGCCCCCTCCATATTTTGTTTCAGATTATGAATTTCAGCATTTTGGAAGACAATGGCAGGAAGATTCTGTACTTTAAGCCACAAAACCCCAACATACTCTGCTTTCCTGCTACAATAGCAAGGCTGTTTTTCTTCAACTCTACAACCCAAGCCCAAGCTGATCTTGCCAAGTTCAGTTTAGGATTTTTTTTTGTTTTGTTTTGTTTTGTTTAAACCACTGCATATGCATGACTGAATATTTGTTATGCAACCATAACAACTGTCCTTTTCAAGAAAGATTCCTGCATAATGTGAGCACAGAGAATCCAAGGCAAACATGGTTTGATCTTAAAACTTTAATAGTAAAAAAAGTGTAAAACCAAACACACCGCTGAAAACTTATCAGTAAGAATGAGAATTTAAGTGTTCAAATTCAGAATAGTGCAAATTTTCTTCACTCCCCTCCCCACCTCTTCCAAACTTAAATCACTTTGGTTAAGATACTCGGAAGTATTGGCAAAAAATGAACTTTTGACTTACATTTTTGGCTGCATTATTTCTAACAGGTACAGATTTAGTTTCAGTCTTTACAAATAAATCTTAGATACTTCTCTATCAAATACCCATAGAGATCACTGCCAGCTTTACTTACATCTGGTTCAATAACATTTGGAAATGGGTTTCAAGATGGTGACAAAGCTGTATCTCCAGCAAGGCAGCAGCTTCTTAAACAGCTGAACTGAACCTGCCCTGATCTCCTCAAGTAGCTCTACAAAATCTGATTCTTTCAGTTTTGAACATTTGAGGAAGGATCTTATACCAATGAAATTACTCTTGATTTACACCAAAGCAAGGTTAGAACTGGGGTCTGCTCTGTACTATAGACTTTGTGCTAAACTTTTGTTGCTAGCATTCCCTTAGAAGAGTGAAAGCAGCCAGAACAGAGACCTGGCCTCAAATTCTGTTTTGATGGTTCAACCTTTAACTGATGCCTCTAACTATAACTGAAGCCATATAAGATTGGAAAAGAACACAAAAAAAAAAACCAAAACCAAAAAAAATGAAAAAAAAAAAAAAAAAAAAAAAAAAAAAAAAAAAAAAAAAAAAGAAAAAAAAAAAAGAAAAAAAAAAACCAACCTGCATAATACAAAAAGGCAAAACCATAAAAGTTTACAAGTACACCATAACCACAAACTTGGAGTATTTCTAAAAATTTGGGTTCAATGTAAGATACAACAAAACTAGCTTTACTAGTTAAATAAATTATTGCTCCATTTGACTCCATGCAGCATTGAAATGAACTCAGAACCCTTTTCTCTTTAATCTCTCATAAGAAATGATCGATATTGAAGAGAACTTGAGGCTCAGACTTACTGTACATTGCACTTCAACTTTTAAGACCTAAAACTTGCTATTTAGGTCTCCTGTGGTCTAAGCTATCAAATGAATACGTTGTGCTCACCAGAACTATGTATTAAGAAACACCAAATGTTTAATGCAGTGACATAAGCACTTTTTGTTTTTAAGAAGGCAATCACAGATTGCAAGTTCTATAGGGTTGTGTAAAAACAAGTAGTGATCTCTTTCAGAAACTGAACTGAAGAAACAAGCTGTAGGCTATTCTTCACATACAGTTCAAATCACATTTGAGGCCCAATTCTGTTTCTGATGGTTTCAGTCCAAACCTGGATTCAGGGACAGCTCTAGGAGGAAATCGAAGAAATTGGGGGCACGTGCTTGATGGCCAAGCAGTGACATGCAATGCATGTTTTTTCAGTGACACCAGACATTTGACATTCTTAAGACGTCCTTTGGTGAGACACTGAAGCAGGTGTCTAATACCAAGCAGGGGTAGTCACACACTCTTAGATTTCTTACTGAATTGTGGCCAGAACTTGATTCTTGCAAATCTAACTGCAAGCCTCAGGAGTAATGAAATTTCCAGTCGGAATCTCTTGATAAAGGCTCATGTTTGAACAAGATTGTCTCCAGTGCTCACTTCTCGTCCTGAAGTAATTTAGAAGTTCCAAACTAAGGCTTCCAACCTCTCATCCCTCAAACCCTCTCCACCGTCAAAGACAGAAACTTAATGCAGCATTACAAGTAAGGGCATGATTCCTTCATAAGTCGCCTAAAAGCATTAGTGCAATGCCTTTAATCTGTTTCGATCACTCTTATTTTTAAATAACCCTATTTTTAAAAAGATTTGGATAAATACTATTCCTATTAAACCATACTTCATCATTGTTAAGCACCATCGATCTACTTCCTTTGGGCACTGATACAAGAGCTTGTAATTAAATTTCAGTTTCAAGGCTTTAAAACACGGCAGCTGATTCAATAACTTACAGTGGAATCTAATACTTGGAAAACTGCCACTTAGCCTGAACAGTTGTATGCACTTGGTGTTAAACTCTTCCAGAGAACAGCCATACGCAAATGCTTACGTGGTAAATCAGGGTAAGATCTCAAGATAAGCAGTTAATTTCACTTGGCTATTCTAAGAGTGGATTAATATTTTTTTTCTTTTCCCCCCACAAGTCATTTGTGCAGTGAGCCCATAAAGAGATTATTTCTTCTAAATAATCTTCAGTTTTAAAAAGGAACACATCTTCATAATGTTGCTTTCACACTGGCACTGGGTATTCTTCTTCAAAGGCTTAGTCGTTGTGTGGTTTCTCTGGAATACCCTATGGATAAAAAACATCAAACACATGTTAGGTTTTTAATGCCATCTGATAAGTGACTACATTATGCAGTATTTTCAATTATTAAATAATCAAGAAACTCCAGTTAGGCTGACAATGACCTGGCGAGAATGGCTTCTTATTAAAGCTTAACAAGGACATGCTCCCTAACGGCTGACAAAAAAAAAAAAATCACGATGAGTGTTTGTTGCCTCAGTCAGTGCATCTGAAAAATCCATCTGCCAACTGCACTGCTTTTTGTAAGACTTTATCTTTCCTCTCTATCTGAGCTTACTTCTTAGCAGAAGGTATGCAATGCTTCACTTAATGGACATCAATTCAGTTTTAACAACCCTTTCTCAAGCTGCCTTTAACCACAAGTTACTTTATTTTCCAGTCAAAGCTTGGTATCAGAGACTGACTCATTTCTTCCTAAGTCCCCTTTCTAGTATGGAACCCTGCAGTATGTCACTGTAAGATACTTAACCAATTTTTCTTTGAAACAAAGCTTGTAACATGTTCTCCTTCCAAGGTCAAAATGCAAATATATTTTCAAGTACTGAATGCATCCTCAGTTCCCCAGCCTCTAGCACTAGTACACAATAGATGTTTGTGAGGCCCAAGTTCTGAATACCACTCTAATTTGTCAGATGCTGAGAATGGTTACAACTCAAAATGAAGTGTTACCACCCACTTAACCCAGCTGACGAGCACTGACTGAGCAACTCTAGGTGTCATAATGAGCAGAAAAAAACTGATGGCAGCAGCAGCACCTTCACCTCTTCTTTTGTTATAAAAGCTACTAAAAGAAAACATTTGATTTCATCCTCAAGCTGGTAGCAGAAAAACCTCAACAAGGCAAACAAAACCCCAAAGTCTCTGCTAACAGCAGGTTTGCTGAAAGGTCACACTGCGCTTTGTCAGTACACGGGAGCTCCCTTGAAATGCAGCGACTGGAAAGCAGCAAGCATCTCCCAGCTAACATTTATCAGCATGGGAGGAGATGTCTCAGGGACACTTTTCATCTCCCTTTTCATTTCTAACTGGAAAAGCTAGACAGGGGTTGAGGAAGAAGTAAAGCAACTTTACTCCACTAATTTCCACAGGTGATACCTTCAACTCAGGACAAACCCAGAAAATGTCTGTCACATGCAGCAAATAGTTCAGGGGCTGCAGCACAATATAGCTACAGAAATAACTGTTTTATTCAAGTATGGGTTAAAAAATGCTACATTCCATCTTCCTGCCACATCCACGATGGCTGACAAAACAGACTGGTACTTCTGAATTAACTCTATAGAAGGAAGATGTGGTTGACTGAATTACAGACTCTACTTCTTTGGATTTCCTGCACAGAGTGCTTCACAAAGAGTGGCAGGAGTGTTCCTATGAAAATGTTGCACTTGTCCAAGTTTTTCCTGACTAGGCAATGGCAATGTAAAACACGAGAAGATACCTCCAAATAACCAGAATAAAAAGCTCTGCATTGCCAACTTGCCCCTTTCTTTATAAAGACAAGACTGACAGGAAAGCTGCAGGCAGGATACAGGCTGATTTGAACTACATTCAGGTGAGATGCCAGGTGAAATGATATCAAAGGAAAAAAGTTTAATGTGTCTAATTTTAGCTCTTTCTAGTTTAAGGTTCCCTTCCTTTGCTTTCTAACAGGAGCAGCACAGCAACTGAAAGCACTGTGTGAAATACAGCAGTGTAGCATAAAACCAACTATAATTGTGTTTTGAGACTCTGCTGCAATACCAAAGCTTCAACAGAATTCAGTTAATGGTTGGTTTTCACTTGATGTGAATGGCAAATTTAGAAGAAATTATGCTTCCTCTTCCCCCCTTAGATGTAGTCCTAAATAAACCCAAATGCAGACTGTATGCATCAGTGGGATTTGAAGGGGGAGTAGTGAACTTGTGTTTTAAAGAACCTCAAATGCCCTTACTTCAGTAAAAATTGAAGACACCTAAACCACAGCAGCCTTAGGAAAGTTAAATACTTGAGGGATGTTTTCCAGGATACAGGACTTACATAGCAAAGAAGACAGAAGTTAAATCAACACAGTATTAATTATTATTATCCATCAGAGTCAGAACACTTTTCACAACCAAGCCTTAGGCTGATGTGCAAACACACAGCCAGGTTTACTCTTCAGTGTGCCACAAGGAAATAATTCCTCAAGAACCTGGCAAACAAGACAGTAATTTATATTATCCCATATATGGAGTGATAGTTGAATCATGTCTTAAGTTACCAGCAAGAGAATATTTGATATTGGAGCAGTGGAATTTGATGCTATATAGGGACATTTCCCTATATATACTTCTGTGCATGAATAATTAGAGAAAGCCCAGCAGTGTCTCAGTTCTCCAGCTACCCTAAACGTTAATTATAAATACTGATGGAGCAGGAGCAATGTACTGATTCCAGTCTTATTTAGACTGCTGCTGGAAAAAATTAAATACAAAAGACATTCAAACACTTACTAAGACAATACCCACTCTACTGGCAACACAGGTTGTCTGCTTACAGTTCAGCTCTTAGGAATACATCTATTTAACTCTGTCAGTTTGTGAGTCATACCCTTCGAGGCATAGTTTGTTCTTGGACTAACAACAATGGAAAGCACTTGGATTGTTAACGAAACTACTAATTATGCAGTAATTACCATAGCCAGCTGGCGTCCTATGTTTCCTACAGTCACACCTCCTGAGAAAAATATACATGGAAGCCAAGAACGGATGTAAAGGAAATCTGGGGATGTATACCTAGCAAAGAAAAGGAAGTAAGGTAGAAAGTTAGAGACAAGTAACTTTCATCATCTTACACACTGTTAACTAGATGCTACAGAATTCTCTCCCTGGGCTGAAACAACAAAAAGCAGCAACAGAGGAGATGGAAATTGGGAGACCAAATTAAGTCTGTAAACCTCATAAGCTTCTAAACCCCCATGTCCTAGCCAGCTCAGAAATTCACTCTGCTGAGAGCAGAGTTCAGTTTTCTGAGTGTTACCACTTCAACACCCATTCCAATTCATCTGCTCCCCACCTTCCACCCCCAGTTCTCAGCCTGGGCATTTGGAACAACTGGACCACTACCTTAGACAAACAAAGCATCTTCTTAGAAGAATGTCCCAAATACGTTAACAACTAAATTCCACTTCAGGTGCACCCATGCTTTCAGTTAAGATAAGAGAATTGAAACAGTATTTTAGAAGCATAACTTACTGATAAACACCATTATATACAAGAAACTGGGTTATCAGTGTTGCTACAAAGGCTATTGTTATTCCAAGTCCGAGACCACTTCTTGAACGATCAAATGTCCACCAAAGCCCCAGAGATAAGGCTGCCAGAGTCAGGGACAGCTGGACGTTGTTTGCAAAGTCTAGTTTCTGGAAAAAGATGTTAAGGACAGTCCTTTTTAAGTCTGCAGACATCCTGTTGCTGAAACTGAATGAGGGAGAATTCAAACTGAAAGTGAGCACAATTCTCTGTCTTTAAATACAAAATCTTTAGGACCTGGTTTTCAGACCTGCCAAGCAATCACAGGTCTTGTTAACTCTGACTGGAGCATGACTGCAAAGTCAACATCAGTTTCTGTCACATTGAACAGCTAGAGAATATGCTACATTTTAAAAGATCTGATGGATTTTTGTCTCAATTAACCTGGGTAATTAATTAACCAGCTGATTTAGGCTTTCTGCTCAAGCCACCACATTTTAGCAAAAAGAACACTCTTACTTTGTGCTTCTCACCAGCACATCGCCAGTTAATTGTGTTAACTTTTATATAAAGATATAGATTAAAATAACACAACTGCCATGCTTGCAGTTATAGGAGACATACCACAATGTCAATCCCTCTCCCTTAACACCTTGAGCGAGCTGGGTTATACATGCTACAGTGTGTACAGCAGGTCTCACAGAACTTCTCTGCCAGAAGCACCACCCTTACCTCGGCAGTTCTCCCCCAGACCCGGGTGGCAGAGACACTTTGAGGAGCACAGACAAGCACAGGGGCAAACACTAGCTGAAGGATACAGCGCTGGCGTGGTTGATGCCCACGAACACGGCGATGCAGCGCATGACACTGGCCCACTCCCGCTTGAACTTGTGGGGCTCCCCGAGGTGGCTGTCGATGCAGGGGTACAGCAGGCCAACCACAGCTGCAAGAGAAGGAACAGCACTTGCACCAGCTGCTAGGCAATGATTACTCCAGTACCACTAAATACTGGCTTGGCACGTAAATGCTTGAGAAAGCAGCGAGGTGCTCATCGCACCACTGTAAGCCTGATGAAGAAAAGACAATTATTACGCGCCTTTTCTACTTTAGACAAGTAAAACCTCTCTCTAACAAGGAGTATTCTCTTTGTACGTTTAAATACACATTGCACTGTTAAGGTATCTGACTTGAAGCTCCTTTTGTTTAAAGAGATTTGTCATTTGCCATCCTGAGCAAATGCTTGTACCAATAAATGTAAAGCATAATAAAAGCTTTGCGAGGAGTGGAATCTGTGTTCGTTGCTCACGTGCAGGGATGACAGCTTTATGAATATGATTCATCAGCTGTGAATCAGGCCCTGAATTAAATATTTGCCTGGGCTTAAAAGTTTATTAGCAGACCTGCTTTCTCTCCTTCTGCTAGGCTGTAAGTCAGCCCAGTGCTCCTGTCCATGTCAGATGAATTTTGATACCAAACAGAAGCAGAGCTGAACTTAAACAAGCAGCTGTCATTGGTCTATTAATACCAGAGAAAAATAACTACTCACACAAGTAACCAGACAAAGTTTTGGTCTCCATTAAGCATTTTTCAGCCTTAGCAGTCTGAAAGTTGATTGCAGAAGAACAACATAGGTTAGTGTTAGCTCAGTTGCTAGCACAAACACCAGAGTTTCATTCTTCTAAGGGATTGCAACTCCCTGTGTTGTTAGCAGCTCCAGGGTTAGACATGCTGCTTTTACTGAGTGCAACTTCTGTGTTTATGAATTTCCTTTCTTGCTCTCTCTCTTTTTATTTTTTTAATCCCCTAAACTCCTAAGAGTAATAAATTCTATGTTAGGAAGGCTACAGAACATACTATTCCAAGACAGACATGTTCTGAAACAGCTTCATAACTCTGATGTCAGCTACCAGGACTTTTGCCTTATGATAACAGCTAAATTCCAAAGTTTAATCCAACTGTGACAGGACTATGAGAACTCTAAGTGAAGAATATCCCAGGCCATCCTTTTTACTACACAGATCATTATTCACTCAAGTTTATGGTTTATCATTCATACCCCCTTCACTGTGGGACACAAACAGACATCACACAACTGCATTAAACAAAAATACGCAGGAGTTGCTTAAAGTACTTTCACTGCAAATTAAAAACTATTACATGGGGTTTATTTCCTAAAATTTAGCTCCTTTTTAATCTTCCAACCCTTCACCAAAACCTTGTTTTGTCTGAACACGGACTGGGGGGGGGAGTTATGATAAAGCAGCAGCTGCTGTGACAACCACACCACGGCCTGAGCCTTCTGTGGTATTCGCCCAGCAGCAAGGTAGGTGTGGGCAGGCGACAGGCAGGTGACAGGGGATGGTTGGGTGACAGGAGCAGCAGGCAAGGCGCTGAGAGCAAGCAGGTGATGGAGGCGCCGGGCAGGGGCCGGGCCGGTAACAGGGCCCCGGTCGGTGACAGGGCCGGAGGATGGGGCCGGTGACAGGGCCCGGGTCGGTGACAGGGCTGGGGGCCGTGCCGGTGACAGGGCCCCGGTCGGTGACAGGGCCCCGG
>VWYO01022145.1:116389-161117 GCA_013400275.1 Rhadina sibilatrix
CTTATCTAGCTTATCTGCAAGGACAATGTTATGACTACATGAAAGAGGTCAGTGGAGGTACCCAAGTACTGCCGGTGCTTCTTCAGGCTATGCAGACGAAAATGTGAAAAGTTGGAGTTAACCTACCTATGATTTTTTTCCCCCCTATCATTCTGTTGAGATGTATATTCAGAGAGCTGTCTTGGGTTTGAGCAGGATAATGGGTAAAGCTTTCCAGTGTAAAGCTCCCCATACAACCAGGAAGACCAGTGCAGAGGAAAAGCATCAGAGAGAGAATGTGCACATGTGCTAGTAGTGCATAATGTGGTGTGGAAGGGTGGCTTGTGTGTTGCTTCATGATTACTTCTGTAAATATTGCTGCTTTTCAGGGAAAACCTTTAGATTCCCATGTCAGTGATTACAACAGTGCTCTTAAATGCAGCTCACTGTTCCTAGGTGGGAAAATTTGCTGTCAGACGTGGTTTCAGATTGCCAAGCTGAACTTTAAGTTAAAAATGTGCAGCATATGGGAAGCCTACAACTTTGCCTGGAGGGGTACTTTAGAAACTGCTGAAGCTAGGTTTTGCTGAAAAATGTATTTATGTAAAGCCAAACCCTTCAGCTTTTACTCATATAAGGGCACACTTGTAATAATGAGATCAGGCCACTTCCGTGCAAACTCAAAGGACTAATTAAGTGCAAAGTTATTCTAGCTATACACAAATGTAACTCTTGCTATCATTGCACTGCAGGATTGGACCTTACACAGCAGCTTCAAATATTCCGCTGTAGATTTTGCTGTTTTTACAGGTACTGCTAACAGATCACATGAAATGCTAGGCAGACTTAACCTTCTTAATGATCTGAGCTGGATGCTGCCAGCTTCACTTGCTTATTCAGGCATATTTTGGGATGTTGCTTATGCAGAGTGCTGAAGGAGTTCAGAACACATCAGGTAAAACAATATCCTTGGTTTAGGATCATGCACTGTACCCACTCTGCTCAGATTAATGCCTGTAATGGTGCTGAAGTTAGTAGTTGTTGCTTTTGGTTGCCCTTGGAGAGAGCAGGAGGAAATAGTACCTCCAGAAGCTGCTGAGATCCCAGTTTGTCTGGCTGGCCTTGGGAGGTGCCCATTTCTGTGCTCTGACTTCAGCCAAAGCTTCTGCTTTTTTGATTTAGAGGGAAGGAAGGCTAGGTTCAAGCTGTGAGGTCAGAGGGCAGCTGTATGTTTCTACCCTGTTATCATACAGAGTGGTTTGTTGCTGCAGCACTCGCCCAGGTTTCACTGTTTGTCCAGGTTTGTTTGGGAATTGCCTCACAAAGTCAGGTGCTCATGACATTTGTAAAGATGAGGTTGGTGCCTCCACGTCTGTGGCAGAGGCAGGAAACTGTGATTGCAGAAAGATCTCAGGGCAGACAGGCATTAACCTCTTGGGTGTTACTGGTTAATAATGTCCCACATCCGGCAAGAGAGAAAAAAACCACCAGGAATAAAATCCAATAACCCTGTCAGAGAAAACAGAAGAAACCAATACAAAACATCTCAAGATGAATGGCTTTGTGTCCTGTCTGAGAAGCCAGAAAATCTATGCATCCCATCTGAGAAGCTATTGGTCTTCTCATCAGCCAGCCTGGGCATCTATTCAACTGAATACGTATTTAATTTTCTCACATGCACTGGAGGAATCTGAGCTGGAAAAATCAGCCAGACAACTTCCCCTATGTCTGAATCAGGAGCACAAGGATTTGTGGTTATCAAAGAGAACTTGCCCTTAATTTTTAACATTTAAGAATCTGCTGGTTTTGCTGTTCCGTGGTTAGCTGATTGTCTGTGTTTGCATGCAGAAATCTTTGTTCTTGTGCTGTGTTGTTTCTCTGGAATGCTGTGAGCAGTTGTTTTTGTTTGTTCATACTCGGGTGGAGCTAACTGTCTAATTGGGTAAATATTTGCAATGCTATACTTGCATGCACAGAAGACAAAGAGGGCTGGACTCCTGTTGACATAAAGGGCCTTTTACACCAGCTCAGCAATGTAAAGGCTTAAATAGAATTGATAAGCACGAGGCCACTTCTTATGGTCAGACCGTATAAAGTGGATTTAATTTAACTGTCATGGCCATATTTACTTCTAATTACAGATGGACTATATTTCCCAACATGATTACAACCATTGAGGGGTTATTCACTCCGCCTTATTCACTGATTGCAAGTTCAAAACTGCTGGACTTCCACTGGGTCTTAGCCCTGTTAATAAAATGGTATTTATTTACCAGACTGCCTTCGGATATCAAGGGTGAGTTTCTCACAGGTGCAGAAATTGCCTAAGCGAACATTAGTAGGTCCAAATACCTAAAGGTGTTTTGAAAGTTGCAAGCTTGTGGGGCTCATGGAAGGTGTGTTTGTATGTAGAAAATAAATACCTTGCATAAACCTTATGGGGTGACTATTGCATATGTTATCATTAGCTCCAAAGTACACTATAAATATCCACACACATATGAACAGATCCTAAAGATTTATCATTGAAGAGGCTGTTAATAGGTAATTGAGCCTTTCTTTGAGCAAAGGTTACTAAAAATGGTTGTGACATAAAGAGAAGGGAAATTGAACTCCACAGTGGTGTTATGGTGTTGTGGTGTTATATAGACCTAGGTCAGCTTCTGTTTATCTGGGGCTGTCACAGCCTGGACCTTATTTGGAATGGATTTATTCTGGATAGTCTTGGAAGACTTTCCCAGTCTCATAGAGCCATTGCTTCATGCACATGTGAACAGAACAAGTGTCTGTCTGTAGGACTAAGAAAAAACTTTAGTATATGAGGGTTTTATTTTATTAACAATTATTTGTCTTGTTTGAAATTCTCACTACATTTTTCCAAGATTCAACTATTTACTCTTGTCTTCAAAAAACAAATAAAGGTAATTTAGAGTTTCACCTCCATGAGGGCAAGCTCTGATGCTCTTACACCACCTGGTATCTTGCTTAGTCATTAGTTCCACTGGGTTCACTGATACCAGTTGTGATGCAAAAGCCTTTGATTACCACAGTGCAGCCATCCACTCCTCCACTCCTCCCCGTCCTTTACTGCAAGTCACAGATTTTTGTCTGCCTTTATGACTTGAGTATTGAAGCTCAGTTCGCCTCTGAGCAAGCATTCATTGACCAGGTAGTCAGCTGTATCTCTGCTCCTGCAGAGTTAATCCCATTGCCAGTCCCTGCAGCGTGCTCGTGGATCTCCTCGTGTCATCACTGTGGGAAGCAGGAGTGACCCAGGCAGCACAGGTTGCCTTGCAGGTTTTGGCTGCATCCATTCTCTTGTGTAACCCACTTCTCATCCATCCCTTTGAACGGTGTGGTGAGTGAGGAGAAGCAGCTACAGAGGTGTGGAGCCTGCTGAGGTCAGTTGGGCCACTGCCTGTTTTGCCCTCCCTGCGTGGAGAGCGTGTCTCACTGCAGCTCACCACCCAGCCATCCACCAGGGATGTGCCCAGTAGTTTCCTGTGAGCTCACTCACCCTCTGTTTTTGTCAACTGATGGCAAACTGACTATAATTTTTCATGTTGTTGGCATCTTTTCAAGTGCTGTTGTGGATTCCTGTAAGCTCATGTTGAGTATTTCCCTCAGTCACACATAACTGGAATTCATAAAAATAGCACAAAATGATTTTGTGTTTTTCCTTGCTATGTTCATTCTGAAAACATCTTGAACTTTATTTCATAGTGACATTTACCCAGCTGTAAAAACTTTTAAAATTGTCCAGTGGTTTGAAATGTATGGGATAAGTTGGAAAGTGAATACTGGTCAAGATAGCAAGGCTGAATAAATCTCCTTTCATTAAGAAAAGAGACTAAAAAGTGTACCACTTCCCCAGTTTGATACTGGTGAGCAAGCTAAATATATACAGTCTGCCTTGTGATGTTTTGATTACCAATCCTATTTCTCTGCAGTGTTTTTCCTGTTCCTTGTGTGTAAACAAACTGTAATCATAGTGCCATGACACCCAGTCCTCATCTTCTGGCAGCCGCCCGTGGAAATTACTTCCTCCTTCAAGTCTTGCCTTTTCTCTGGGTCCTGCATTTAGTGAAACTGGAGATCTCTGTGTGACTATCCCAGGACATTTCTCACTCTCCATCAGACCTTTATCACGCCAACACCATGTTTTCTGAATACTTCCATCCAGTTTTGCTTGAAGTTTGGACAAAGCTTTCTAACTTGGATTATATATGTATTTTCTTGACCATACTGTAAATGTTTATCTGAGCTGGACAGGAAGAACTTGTTCTGTTGTTTGGTCTTGGGATGTTACTGAGGACTCATTAAAGTAGCAGAGAAGCTTTCATGAGGCTGGAGAGGGAACGTGTCATTTTGTGCTTCTGCTCACTTGCCTGGATCTGCTAGAGCAAAGTGTTGTCCATTCACAAGAGAAATTCTGCCACGAATGTCTGCTGTTAGGACTGGCAGCCAGTCAGAAATGCCTAACTGCCCAATGACAATTCCCCACAAGAAAAAGGTAAATTTGCACTTGAAATGTTCAATCACATGTAAAGTCCACAAACTGATTTGCTCAGGGAGGTCGTTAACATTTAGCTTTGGATTGGGAAATACCCTTTACCAATAAATTTCAATAGGAAAAGCAAAGACCTGTATTTGTTCCGAAAGATTCATTCATGAAAAATTCTGCTGAATGAAAAAGGAAATCTACAATTTTTTTAAAGACTTCCTCTATCTAGTATGAATGTTTTAGTCTAGGCTAATTGTACATTTTACCAATAATTCAACTCAATTTTAATTCAACTGATGTAACACTATAATAAATAATGTAAGAATTAGTGGCATGTCTTTAATGTTCTTGCCTGCATAAGGTGTCTGGATTCTCTGCAGAAATAAACCTGCTGTTATTTCATGTTGGAGGTGAAGTGTGTCCATCAATGTCTTTCCCAGGGGAATAGAGAGAACAAGGCTTGGGAGAAGCTTGTTTGGCACACACACTCCTTGTGAGGAGCAAACTTGCACAGCAGCTTGTCTTTAACTCTTCCCAAGCAGTGGAGCGTGTCATTGCTTTTGCAATAAACCATTCCTCAGGAACAGGGATAGACTGGCTGAAAAATAATTAAAAACTTAATTTTCTGTAATACTGTCCATCAGACAACTCTACTCAATCTTTCTGAAAGGCTGCTCTGCAGCATGGAAAAAAGACTGGCAGTGGTGCAAGGACAGGGAGTATTTATGACAAGTAGAAGGATGGTTGGCCTTTTGCCCTAGAGAAATGGCTGGCTGAGAGGATCTTCTGCTTAAACTAAGCATTAATAAAATAATTTGGACCTGGTCTTGAGGAGATGACGTTTGGCAAAGTGGCTGCAAAGGGTTTTTTTACTGCCCAGGCTATACTGACCTGCACGGATGTGCTTAGGATCTGTTGTGTGCAAACCCACAGCTGCATAGTTGATCAGTCCTCTCTTTTGGGAAAACCTGAATTTTTACTGAGGTGTAAAATTTGTAGATTAGATCTTTTACAAAGATTTGGTCCCAATAGCCAAAATCCTGTTTGATTTGTCTCCTGTAGCTCCTTTATAGTTTGTTGTGTAGCACCTCAAGAATGGCAAACAAAGCTTTATCCTCCTTTGGACAGCTCTTGGGGAGAGATCCACTGACTCAACTGCTCAAGAGAACAACACCCAGAATTGGATATTTTATTCCAAACTAACATACATAAATCTTCTCTTCTTCCTAGGTCCACAGTTCCATGGAGTAGGTTTTCAACATATAACTAAAGACCAAGAGCAATACAACAAGCCCTAATATCAGTATCAGTGTCACTACTGACCTAGTCTGCTGGTAAGCACAATATTTTTTTTCCTCCCCAAACTGCCTGAGCCATAGTTTTCCCAAACTTATTTCCTAATTCCTTTCCTCATTTAGTTCATCTGGTAATGACACCAGACATTATTTCATCTCCTGAGAAGACTGAAAGGGGGAGGATTCAAAGCCGGTGTAAATTCACTTTTCTCTCCTTACCCATTAATCTGTGTCAGGTTATGCTGGATATGCTATTCTGAGAGACAGCTCAGGCTTCTTTATCTGTCAGAGCAGCACTGCTTTGCTTTTCAAATCAGTAAACAAGAAGCCATGTCCTAAATAGGCCACTTCATTATCTTTTGTGTCGGTTATTTTTGCGGGGTGTTTTTTTATTTTCCCTGACAAAAATATAAATCGTCCTTTCTCACTGATAATAATTAAAAGATGTACTTCTCCTTGTAGATCATAAGCTGAATGGAGAGCCCGTGGTCTGTTGCTTCAATGGGGAAATCAATTCTCAGTTATCTACGCATGGCTTGTCTGGCTTGAGGATTAACCAGGCTGGGGATGGGGATGCACTGACCCCAGTTCATTCACCACGTGCAAAGTTGACTTTGGACCAGTAGACTGTATTGATCCCAGCAGTGCTGCCTGCACATCTGTCAGTTCCACGGCTGCCTCCAGCTCGTCAGCAGATTATCTCTGTCACTCACAGCTGTGTGGAGGCCTCTCCACAGCCTCTGCAGGCTGCAGCAGCGAGGTGGAGTCAGCTGCCATGGCCACCTCCTGCAGCAGCAGGAAGATACAAAACTTCTTTCCACACTGACTTGGCATAAACTGAGTTTGTTTATGCTCCGTGGCAGCCCCTCAGCAGTCAGAAGCTGAGGAAACAATCTTTTTTGCTCCTTAGATCACCAGCAGAGGAGAGATTTCCAACTTTAAATAAACTAGTTTGTTACTGGTTAGTTTAATTTAGTCGGTACGGAACTGGGGGAGATTGATGCACTCTGCTCCTAGGCAAGGCTGCTCTTTCCAAAACCTGGTCATGGCAACAGCAAGGTCTTGTTCCATGTGTTTCCCAGCAAAATGGTTTTCCTTTTCACCTTCAGCAGCAAACACGGGCTGCTTGAACTTGTATTTACTTTAAATAATTAGGATGTGGTGAGTTTAGGTCTTCATGCAGGTCGTCAGTTAAATTTTAAATGTTTAGGTGCTTAAATAGTAGACTCCATCAACAAAAAGGATCTAATTTGTTTTGTTTAACTGAAAAAAAACTTTGCAGATTTGTATTTGCCTTGTTATCTCTATCTTTTATTATTCCAAAGAGATTCTGAATAGAGATGTTATCTCATCTTTAGCTGTGCTCTTGCAATCTTGCGATTTGTCAAACCAGTAATTTATGTTTCTGTTGAAAGGAGGTGAGAAGTAATTAACTCATGTATTGCATCCTTGTCTTTGTGGGCCTTTCATTTTCAGTAAGTACTTGCACTAGCAGGGTTTTTTTTAAAATTTCAGACTCTTCAAAACTCCTGGGCTTCCTCAGGAAGGCCAGCACTCTCAGGAGTGTACCTGAGTGCCTTGCAGAATTAAGTCCCAGGAGTCCAGTCCAGTATTGAAGTCATTGGTCATATTCACATTGACTTTAGTCTGGCAATTGGAATCCTGGGGTTGCAGGATTATTTGCCCCACTGAGTTACTGGCCCTGTTCTCAGGATATTTCCTCACTCTGCCACGCACATCCACAAGTTGTTTACTTGCCCGTGTGTGCTTCTGGCAGTCTGTATTCCTGGATGACCCATTTTTGCAAGAATCAAATGCCCGTGGCAGCAGCATTTTATTGGCCCTCGCTGGGCTGACACCACTGCAGTGAGAGTGCTCATGGTCAGTGGCACTGCAAGTCCTGGCTGAGCAAACTTATTTCCTGCCAGCTTTGCAGCAGCTTTTGTGTCAATCACCTACTAGCAGGAGAGGATGGGCTCATAAAGATGTGTTTTCCATTGACAGAACCAACTCCAAGGCTAACTAGCGAGCATGGCCATTTCTGTGGTGACAGAAACGAGGAGTTTCTGTGCAGAGCAAACTGATAAAGGAACCTGGACACCCTCCTCTTGTCCCACCAACCTGCTACTGAATCACACATAACTCACGGTTTCCTCTGTAGTTTCATCTTCCTCAGCTAAAAATTTTAAGGGTGTGACAGATCAGCAGAGGTCAGGTGAGACTGGATGGAAGGGGAGGAGTTGCTCTCATTTAGATTTTTTTTTTTTTCAGTAACAAAGCTGGTCACACCTCTAATTGCCAGACTCAGCTGTATTTTCAGGTAATCTTAATAACAGGTTACTAGAGTGCTTAGCTTGTTCAATCCATTCAGTAATTAGAGCCGGTGCCGAAGTTGTAAAACTGAGTATGAAGTGAGGTCTTAATGAACACAGTAATTTGCCTGCAAGTACAGCTCTGCAGAGCTTCCTCATAAATGGCTTCCCCTTGGATGGAACAGTGCAGTCACCAAACAGGGCAACTCCATGTGGCAGCTGAGGACAAACCCCGAGCCTTTAAGTGACCAGCAGCAAGAGCAATTCAGCAGTGCAGGCCAAGGAAATTAAAGCTAGCAACTCTCCAGCTGGATCATTTACTTTTCAAAGCCTCAAAGTGCAGAGAACTTTGGGTTTTTATTCAGTGTTCAGGCCGATACTTTCAGCAATATTCACATGCTGAGGCAGTGGTTTTAATGACTCAGGGGAAGAAGCTGACTACTGAATCACCAGTATCCAAACCTGAAGAGCTCAACTGCTTTCTGTAAATCTGAATGTAATTAAGTGTAGTCTTGTTCTTTTCATTAGGCATGACATAACCACAGACAATGAGACTTCACTTACATAACAGCGAAAATATGACTTGTTTTAGTTTTCTACCCCAGAATCTGGAACCTACAATCTATTGCAGTGTGTTCTTTATAAGGACTGAGAAAAGCATAAAAAAAAAAACCAAACAAAAAAAAAAAACAAAAACAAAACCAAAAAAACCACAAAAAAAAAAAAACAAAAAAAAACAAAAAAAAACCCAAAAAAACAACAACCAAAAAAAAAAAAAAAAAAACCACAAACCAAAAAAAAAAAAACAGCTAGAAGAAACATACACCCTAAGTATGAAAACATCATTTCTGCTCTGGAGCTGGAAAAATATTCTAGAGGGCAAACCATGCAAGCTTCTGCTGTTCTTAACCCATTGGCCATTGTCAGACCCTGCAGCATCAAGAGCTTTGATTTGATCTAGGGTGGCTGTCGTCAGCACTCACCGTGTTCTCTGAACACCACAAGCAGTTGCATCAGATTGGAAGAACAGACAGTGGGTGTCCCAGACTGTCCCAAAAATATGTAATAAAAATAAGCACCAGGTAAACATTGCATGAGGACATGATTAATGCCAGAAGAACAGAGGGTGGAAGTTCAAGGAAAGGCAAGAATTATTTGTAACAGAAAATATGTGTTTCTCAAGATCTAGAATGTAGTAAGAAGGATCTCCAGGGATGAATACCATTTAGTTTCAAAAGCAGACTAACTGGAAGGCTAGAAAATGCTGTAAAAAAACTGTTCTTACAGTTTCATCTGTTGACCTGCTAACCTTTTCTTTAAAACTTTTGTTTACAAGAACTGTCCTGAAAATAATCTGGGTTTTTTTTCCTTTTCGTTTGTTTGTGGGTTTTTTTTGTTTGTTGTGTGTTGTTTGGTTTTGGGGGTTTTTGTTTGTTTGTTTGTTTTTTGGTGGTTTTTTTGTTGTTTTGTTGTTTTGTTTTTTGTTGGTTTTTTTTGGTTAGAGCAGAAATCATTCTGATGCTGACTTGTCTGTTTTCCAAGCAGAGATGTGCAGGAACACCAGCAGAGTCATAGGGATTACCCAATATTTGCCTGCTGAAGTGTTTGCAGTAACTGCTCACAAAGAGGAAACAAATTTTGGCTATGTAGGTGAATTTCATCACATCTTCCAGATTGAGGTGTAGAGCAGCTGTAGAGATCCAGAAAGAAGGACCCTGAGGCCTTCAGCTTAAACTCCAGTTCTGTGCTTATGCCTGTGTTAATCTGGAATAGATCCCATTACATTGATCTGAATTAAAACAAGATTACAGGGAATTTAAATATTGTCATACTGGGGAGTTGTGCTGCATCCTCTGCTACACTAAGTGGGTATCACTGTCTTAATTTTGGGACAAACAGGACATTTTCCATGAATGAATGATAAAAAGAGGAGGTAGATCCAAAACATCCAGTTTCTCCAACTCACTTAGAAAGGTGTTCCACTGACTAGCTAGTGATAAGTGTTATCCACATTGAAGTGGCAGATTTTTGCCATCACAGTGGCATCAAGCTGACTTCCCTCTGATTGTCTTGTGATTCCTTCCAAAAGAGGACTAAAGGAGCAATTCAGGCAAGCTTTCCCTCTATCAGGTGTGCATGTTATGTACACCAGACAGACATACACAAGGTAAACACCCTGCTAGAGGGCTGCAGTCACTGCGGGTGCTCAATTCAGTTGTAAACACACACACACAAAATAAGGAAGATCACAAATGAACTCTGCTGAAATGCTAATGCAAAACTGGCCTCCTGTTAATCATTTTGTTGGGGTGATTACACAGCCTGGAAGAGCAGAGAAAGGCCACAAGCTTTGTAGTTACAGCAAACTGCAAAACAGCTGGAAATAAAGAGTGGAAAGGGAAGACTTTGCTGCCATTTGTGTCTTCAACTGCAAGCAAAGCTCACTCGATGGCTCTGGTGCTATCATCATTCTGACTTGTCTTTGATTACTGCACGTGGAACCTCAGAAGCCCTGGCACAGTGTTTTATACCTATTTCATAACCCCCTGAAGTTTCTTGTTAAGTAATCTGGCTATGAGAATTAAAAAGCTGTCCTGCTTCTCTTCACATTTCAGAGGAGGATAAATGTAATGTTTTCCCATTTTCTACTACAAAAGTGGTAGAGAGTTACATCTTGCAACCAAGTGGGCATTGTCAGTGGATGTGATAGTTAAAAGTCTTCACTGATAAACTACAACAGCTTCTCTCCTAAGTGTCCTGAGTGCCTCTCCTGCTCTGTGCCCCTCCCCTGAGCCACAGCAGCCCTCTGTGGCAGGCTGGGGCCTGGGAGACTTTGCTGCCTCTTGGATGCTGCAGCACAAGACATTGTAATGGGTCTGTCCATGATCCTCCTCTCCTTCTGAGCCTCAGGGGTTTCTTCTCTGGTTCCATTCTTTCCTCTTCTACTCTACCACCCACCTTGGAATTAGGGACTCCCTCTGCCTCCCATCCTCACTGCCACTCATCTGGTGCAGCCACTGACCCCGCAGACATTTTGTTCTGAACTAGCTCTTTTGTGGGAACACAAGATGCTCTGCCTGCCTGGGAAAGGAATTGAGGCAGAGTGTGGCTGCTTTCCAGCCTCTCCATGGCCACAGTGGTTTCTCTCCAGCCTCCCTCCCCTCCGTGGTCACAGTGGTGGAGCCGTGTGGGCAGAGGCCACCAGGAGTGGGCAGACAGGGCAGTCCAGTACAGCAAGGTGATGCAGGAAGGGCACAAGGCTGATGTTGCTGGTCTGGTGGCTGCTGTGGCCCTGTGGCAAGATAAAGTTCATACATAATTCATAAATGTCATACATTGGCACTGTTTGTGCAATTTGCTCTGATGGCTGGGGTGGTGGAGGAATGCTGCGTGTAACTTCTGGTTACACAGGAAACCTGTTGGTATTTCCTGCCCTCACTGGTGAAGGCATTAAAAAATAGGGAAAATACAGTTTAAGTAGAGAGAAACACAGCAGTGAGTGACTGAACTGTTTACCACCACCCCAAATATTTCAGGGGCATCTGTGTCCTGGTCAGGACTGTGAGCACACAGGGCTCTACCCCAAGGAGCTGTTGGGGCTTTTGCCTTGAACTGCTGGTACAGGTGACAATGTGTGGGTGGGAGAAGGGATGTCGGTGGTTTGGTGTTTTTTTTTTTTTTTTCTTCCCCAGCAGTGAAAACCAGAGGGCTGGGCTGATTGCTTCACCTTTTCAGCCTGCAGGGACTCATTGCTGCAGCAACACAGCCCCACATTTCACTCAGTTGGCTGCACCCCTATAGTCACTCAGCTCTGTATAGATTATTCTGCTAACTGCTAAATTCCAGTCTTTTAGCTGCTTCTTGTCACAGCATTTTTCATTTCAGTCTGCAAGTAAGGATGACTGGAAAAATTATATGCTATTTGCTATTTCCTTAGGCTATTGCTGGAATTAATTGTTGAGCGAGTTTCTTGTGGGGAATGTAAAGAAAATACAGTATGATAGTAATGTATTTCTGGCATGATTCATGGTTATCAGTGGAAATATTTAATGATCTTTTTGTATACATATAGTAATTGGTTCTTCTGTAAGACAATAATAAGTTGCAATACAATTACACTCTTGTTCTTCTTCATATGAGAAATGGGCACATGAGTGGAACAGAATCAGAAAAGCAGAATGTCCCTGGTATCTTTTCAGTATTTATCTACTCACCTGAAGATTCTGCAGTCTTTTGAATAACAGTAGACTTTTATAATCAGACGGATTGTGCAGCCTTAAGATAAACAATTCATAAAATAGCTAAAGTTAATTTTCATTACAAAACCAGGCATTAAGGAGTTATTCCTAAGTCATTCCCTAAAGGTAAGAACTCCAAGGAATGCAATATGTTGCAGATAAATCCTCCTAATATAAAGCAATAAATTCTCAGTTACACAGAGATGAGCAACACTTACTTTTCTCTAATAAACTTCTGCTGGATCCTGGCTGCTGTTGCAAAAGCTGGTTTCTTTGAACAAAGGAGTCCCTGTCTTGTGAGAGCTCATTACCCATATGGTAATACTGTTCATTTCCCCCCACACAATTCATTGGAGAACCACTGGGCTCCTTGCAAACTTCTAATTAGGTCTCACATTGTCCTTGAGCAGTAAATATGATTTTACCCATTTTAGAGCTGTGGAAGTTGGGCAGGAGGGCTGCAGCCAGTGGCCCAGAGCCACCTCTCCTGTCACTTCCACAGCTGGGAGCAGACTTTGGATGTTGTTACTCCCAGCTCTCTGTTCCAAGCTCTAAGTTACAACCTCATGCAGAAGCTAATTAAAAACTAAGAAAATTATTTCACAAGCTTTCAAAAAATGTTATTGGTGCTGCAGATTTCTTCTGGTATTGGAATTAAGTTTCTAGCATGGCTGTAATTGCTGTCTGCATTGCTTAAGGTTTTTTTAAATCAGTCAGAAGACACAAGCTGTACTCCTGATACATCCCAAAGTTCACCACAGTTCTTTGCTGTGTTTTTCACTGGCACCATTTATCATGGGCATTTAAAAGTGAAAACCCTGAGAGAAGTGAAACAGCATCTTTCAGTTGCATGGCAAAAGCCTCGGTGTCTGCATATGCAGGGTGAGAGCTGGTGTGGTTTCAGTTACTTCTTATTAATTTGTTAGCTCTAAGATTATTTTATTCCTTGCAATCTGCTTTTAAGCATATAGAAAATCCTTAGAAGAAGTATCCTAGGTTGTTTGTTAAAATCCATTGCAACTTAGCTGTCAAAACAAGATGAGTGCCCTTGTGTTTGTACTGATGCTAAAACAGAACCACAGAGTGGTTTGGGGTTAGAACAATCCAGAATGGTTTGGGGTTAGAAGGGACCTTAAAAATCACCCAGTTCCAACCCTCTGGCATGGGCAGGGTCACCTTCCCCTAGACCAGGTTGTTCTGAGCCCCATCCAGCCTGACCTTGAACACTTCCAGGGATGGGGCATCCACTACTTTAGCTTCATAAACCTTTATCTCACCTATTTGGTAGAGGGGTGGAAAGGGGGTGAAAAGAGTTAAGCCATAGGCCAAAGCTCCCTTGCTAACTTTAGAAAAAGCAAGTTATGCAAAAGTTGAGGAGAAGTGAAAATCACTGAGTAAAGTGGATCTTTTGAGAGGAAAATATGACATATTCAGCAAAATCCCACTAAAGCTCTTTCTCCTGGCATCACATATGGGTGAAAGCAATCCCGTGTCTGGCAGTGTGGCACAGGGCTCACAGGGAGAGGCAGGTGCTGCTCACCCACAGGGAGGTGTGATCTCTGCTCAGCCTGGGTGAAATACATATTAGAAAGAGGATTTCACATGGGGAGAGGAGGGCTTGGCATATCAGTTGGAGCATGTTTCCCAACACCACATTAACCTGACATTTGCTAGAGCAACCCCATTTAATTCTCATTTCAGTGTGGTGGTAACTTGTACTCCAGTGTAGTCATTTGCAGAGCCTGGTGCTGTTAGCAGAGCAGAGCTGCCAGTGCTGAAGCACATTTAACACTGCCAAGAAGCTGTTACTTGCAGGAATTTTGCTCCTTCTCTGGTAAAACTACAACTGTTTGCTCATGAGTCATACTCAGAGCAAGGATTCCATGCGAGGATTTTAGAGAGTGCTTTTTCAGTTTGGGAAAGAGCTGCAGCCTGAACAGGGCGTGTTTTCTTAACACACACATTTAAAGCAAGCCAGCAGCAATCAGCTAAAAAGGCAGAGTTAAACTATTACCCTACAGAGAAGCTGGTGACCAAAAGGCTCCTAGCTATTAGTCATAGGATCAAGCCTTTTACCCTTTCATCTTTCAAGGAGAGCACCGTGCCAGACGTGAGGCTTTCCTACAGCCCTGCTGCTGAGGCACATGCAGAGTGTGACTGTGCTGGGCAGAGCTGCCTCACCCCTCAAGCAGCAGCAGCACCACTGCAGAGTGCAGGGACATGTTGCTCCATCAGTGTTGTCCCCTGCAATGTGGCAGGGTTGAATTCTCTTAGAGGACATGATCAATAATCAATACTGCTGGCTGCTGGCAGTGATGAATCTCTTCTCCACGTGTTCACCTCCTTTGGATTCTGCCTGGGACTCAGCATCTTGCTGCAGGACTGTCTGCTTTCCATCAGCTGGCCCTCTGCCCTGTCTGCCAGCACACCAATAAATCAGGAAGCTTTGCACTGGTTTGCCAGGCTGTGACTCTGACACACCAGGCTTAAATGCTTTAGAGCAGGGCTTGAGGGATGTTTGGCACCTTGTGGGAACAGCTTCTCCATTCAAAATGCTACTCCACCCTGCCTCTGTTGGTATAGGGACAGCTTTCTTCAGCAAAGTCCTCATGGTGCTTTTATCTCTCTCCAAGGTTTTTCCTTCTACTTGGCTGCCTAGAGTAGACAGAGAGTGACATTCTTCACTTTTTCCAGTTCATTCAGAGACTAAACTTGGATTCATTAGTCTAATAGGTTTCATTGACAACTTTTTGTCCCCTACAGCTTTTATCCTTTCCCCCACCAGGAATATCTAATAAAAAGCATTGGTTTAATAAAACAGAGTACACTTTGGTTCCTCTGATTTTACCACATTTTTATATAACTTTGCTCAAGCAGGATTAGTAACAAAGCACCACTACTGCTGGTGCTGGTGGAGCTTCACTTCAGTGGGCTTTCAGAAAACCCTCCATGTAGATCTAGCCTATGGGAGAAATGTAACCCTCCATAAAGAGGAGGCTGAAAGCCTTGACAGTGTCATACATGATGTCAGTGCTTCTGCCAGTGTCCTCACAGAGCTCTGCTGATGCTTTCAGGGCTGCCCTCCAGCACTGCTCCTCTTCCAGCACAGGGCCCTCTGCTCCTCAGCCCTCTGCTGTGCTGCTATGCTGCTATGCCCCTCTGCTTTTCTCTTTAGAACACCAGTGTTTTGACTTCAAAACTGGGGAAATTCTCTGCAGTTCAGAGCAGCAGACAAGGGGAAGGATGCTGTGTCTGGATGCCCCTGTTCCTCCAGCCTGGCCCTGCCTCGTGACATGCATGAGCAGCTGGAGCTGAGAAAGAAGCTGGCCCTTACTCCCAAATTAGGACCAAAAGTGCTTTGTTTCCATCCTGCTCTGGCATAAATGACTATGTAGGTCAGTGTGGAAGGATGAATCATGCCATGTGTCCTGTGCATATCAAACCCATGTTCTTTGTCTCGAGGCACATGCAGGTTCCTGGGGAGAGCTGCCAGGGTGGGGGCCCAGGCAGGGCTGGTTTCCAGCTATGGGCACAGAACTTGCTTGGGCCACAGGGCAGCTGGGATCCAATGCTGGTTTATGCATTCACCCTGGCCAAGGGGGAATAAAGAGTGTTGCTTGGTGGTGGTGGTGTATATGCAAAATTGAGATACTCAAGGTTTCAGTCCCAATTTCCTCATAATTTTTTTTTTCTGGCCTAGAGAAAGTCACTTGAAATCCTATTTTCAGCTGTACTTAAGCCACATCTGTTCATTTTTGAACAGAAAAGACCCAAGCACTGTTCAGAACCACAGCCTGCGTCCAGGGACGCTGGTGTAGATTAGCAGTGACCTGGGACCCTTACCCAAATATCCTACCCATTATGGTTGTCTTTGTGCTCTATACATCAGATGCACGTGAACAAACACCCTACTCAGAGGGTATTTCTGTAAGAATAAATGCATGGCTGATATTAAGTACTCAATAGTACGGTGAGACATTGTTGGGACCTCATTCCTTTTAGCTCTAGGATAGAGGGTTTAGCTAATTTGTTTATTGATATTTTTTTTTCCCCTGGGTGTAGTGGCTGCTTTTCCACTAAAACTGCCTCAGTTAGGAAAGCAAGGAAGCAAAAAAAACCCAAAAAAACCAAAAAAACCAAAACCCTCAGTTCCACCATAATCCTCCAAGCACCTTTAAAACTTTTAAGCGAGGATAAAACCTCAGCTAAAGTGTGCTGACTTCAACAGAGAAAGCTGAGCCAGCCACCTCAGGCTCCCTTCTGAGCACAGCTATCCAGATCTGGGTTTGTACTTTGGAGGAAGCTGAACTGTGCCATTGCATCCCCTCCCTGCATTGCTGAGCTCCTCTGGCTCAGGGCTGTGGGGTGAGAGCCTCTGGGCTGCTCAGTGCCCATCGTGGGTCTGTGGGACAGGCTTTGTATAATCCCCGAGTCATGTGGCAGCTGGAAAGTGGGATCTGCTTCTGAACACCATCAGCATTCTTCTTAAGAGCTTTTTTCCCCCCTTCTTAATTGCCCTGTAACCCGTTTTGATTAGTCAGTGCTGATTGCTGGGTCTGATGATAGTGAGTACTCATTAGCACAGAGGCCAGGGAGCAGTTCCCCAGAGCACAGAGATTTACCAAATGGGAATACATAAGACATGTGAGATTCCAAAACAGGAAACTGAAATTTTAGGATATAATACAGCAGCATATTCTCCATCATCTGCCACAGTCTAGAGGATGACACAAAGGGAATTGAGTCCGCATAATACAAACTCATGTAATTATAGCAGCATCAACCTGACTTCAGCCACTTGCTTTAGAAACAATTGCCCCCTTAAATATTGGCCTTTGACTGTAGAGAAGAAATACTCAGGGGACAAGCTTAAATTTAGGTGGCAAATTAGAGGTGCAAATTAAAAAAGAAAAGGAAGTCACTATGAAAGTAGCTATCTGTGGTGCCACATGGTGAGCACCAGGGAGCTTCTGCTCCATGGCCAGGGATGCTGGGTGCTGCCACCAGCTGAATGAGCATCATGTCGTAGCAGCATCTTCTGTCTGGGTGAGGTGAGGACATTCATTTTCTTATGGTGAAGGCAGCAACCTGGGAACCCATGGCCAGCATAACCTTTTGGCAGTGGGCACCAAAAGCAGAAAGATCTAAGTGGTCTAAATCCCCTTAAGGACCACTTCCCACAGGGGAAGGAGCCTGTGAGAGGCAGGAAGGGCAGCACTGAGGTCCCTGGGGCACAGGGACATGCATCTAGCTGTGACATTTATTTCCAGAGTGGAACTGCCTGAATCTGTCCCAACATGAGGCACAGAAAGTGCTCTGAGCTTGTTCTTAAAATGCAAAAGCAAAGTCATTCCTGTGGAGGTCTCCTTCATTGTGTGCCTTGCACCCCTCACACATGGACCAGGTAAGAGATGGCCTTGCATTGCACTCTGGGAACTGTGCATTTAAAGAGTCTAAAATCAAGAGATTTTACAAAAAAAAAAAATAGACAGTCAACCTATAGCTGACCTCCACTGTGTATGCTTGCAGCATGAGCTTTGCAAACTCTTTTTCCAGTTGAAGCAGCAGGAGGATAATTTTTAGCACCAGAGGCAATTATTCTGGTCTGGAATTTCAAGATGGTGTTGACTCTTACCACAAATACACAGAAGAGATCAGTTTCAGCATTTCACAATAGCAGGGTCCCAGGAAAATATGCCCTCAGTCAGACTAACAGGGACCCAAGTTCTAAGTGGAGAAGATATTCCATTGTATAAGAGGAGAGAAAAACAAGGAAAATCAAGGTATTGTCTTCTGTTGTTATCTGCTGGAGGCCCAGCTGAATATCTGCAGATGGCAGATAGCTTTGCCAGCCTTCACAACCCAGTGGCTTTTCTTCCTGTTTGTTTTGTCTCTAGGGAAACATGCAGCATTTAGCAATTAGATGTTGATCCAAGTATTCAGCAAGGTCAAGGAAAGCTTTTATGTTATTACAGGTTTGTTTTTTTTTTTCCCCCTAAAATAACTAGTTTTAGAGAATGTGCTCCTGGGCCTCATATTGTGGCAACAATGGAGGAAAAACTCTGTGACTGCAAAGTGCACAATTTAAAATGCAGAAAAGGCACTTAGTGGGAACCAGGAGAAATAGGAGGTGTGGATGAAACAAGGGGTTCCCACAGAGCCCAGACAGCAGAGACCTGGGAGAGATGCTGCTTTTGGCTTATGAATTCTTATTAACTTCATTGGGGTTTTGCAGATAACTTCACAGCTTGGGCCCATCCTCCCAGAGACTCAGGGCTGGAAGTGGCAATAACTTGCAAATTGAGTGTTTAATTATGCCTTTTTTTCCTTTTTACATTATGCAGTTCAATCAATTTTTTTATTCTTCACTGTTGCTTTCTTTTGCATCATCTGATGCCATGCATATCACTCCATCATTCTTCCTTCCTTTGCAAAGCTTCTGCAAAGCTTTTCAGCATAAATGCCACACTACTAATAAAAATCCCTCCATCCCTCTGGTGTCAGGAAGGATGCAATAATTAAATATACGTCCAGCATTCTGTAATACAAATTGATTTGAACTTAGCTGAAAACCAATAAGTAATAAGGATTTGTTGGCTTTCCTACCACTTTGTATGACAGCAGAAGATAATATCAAATCTCACATCCTGAAACACTCTGCTAGAAATAGCATTCAGGGCATGCCATAACTGGTAGTGGTTAAAGGTACATCCAGGATCCTGCAGAGCTGGGAACTGGACTTGGAGCCCCTGACAGTGCAGAGCAGTTCCCTGGATGTCTGTCAGAGTCATCCTGGTGTAAGATGATGCAAACTGGTCTGCAGCTATCAGAATCCCATTGTGAGGGCAGGAGAGGAGGATGAGCTCATGTCTCTCCAGCAGGCAAGCCCATGATCCAGGATGCCAAGAGGAGCCACAGGGCACGCGAGGATTCAGACGTTGTCTTTGGCAGGGATCACCAAAGTCAAGATACAGGGCCAGGAATCAAATTCTGCTGGGAAGGGCAGAGGAAAGAGAGAGCAAGCCTTTTGTGGAGCTCATGTTGTCAGTAGTCTTTCCTCAGCCTCAGGAATTTTTCCTGATGTACTCTATGGTGAGTTTTGCAATCAATCAGATTTTGCTGAGAGAAGCTCACTTTGGTAGGTCAAGGGTAGACTCTTCCAGAGGCCCTGTGCTGATGTTGAGTAGCACCAAGTCTAACACTGGTGAAGCCCACCTCTGGAGCTCTTTTTATGTCCTGCAGAGACAAAAAACTTCTCTTTATCACACAGTGAGATCCTGGCTGCAGCATCAGTTGATTCAGCAGCAGCAGCAGCAGGGCTTGAAGCAGAGGAAGAAGCAGAGGCTGAAAACTGCACCCAGCAGGAGTTGAGGGTGCAAAGCCATGATGTTGCAGAAGATGATAGAAAAGCTGGCAAAGCCCTCTTGTTTAGCAGTTCAGGCCATGTGGCAAGATGGGCTGGTTCTTGTATTTTCCATTCAGCCCTGGCAGCACCATTGTGCTTCAGTCTGCACAAGAACTCAGTGAGAGCCACTGCCCAGCACAGGCAACACAGAGTTAATGCTTCTGGAAAGGCAACAGCTCCCCAAAATCCCTGGAGTCTTTGTGGAAAGGCTGTTTAGCTCCACAGCCAAGACCTTGCCTAGATGTAAGGAACAGATTCAGAACAAAGGTCTCTCTGCTTGCCTTGTGTGAAGCAGGGTTTTCTCTGTATCAAACCTTTGGGCCAAAAAGGCTTTCCCAGCTCCTTGGTGATATGATGACTCCATCAGGGGCTGAAACGTGATCATGCACCTTCCATCCTACCTCCTCTCCTTCCCTGTGCCAGCCCCATGCCCTGGGTCCCATGGGAGAGGTTCTTGGTTCAGCGACTGGAGCTCTGCTGCAGTGATGAGAGTATGTGAAATTCAAAATGAAACTCCAAAAGTCTGGCAAAAAACCCTGCCCTTTTCCTTTTCCCCATGACATTCTTGCCTTACTTTGCCTCTGCTACACCTGCCTATGCACAGGGCCTTACCTAAAGGCTTCATGAAATTACAGGACAGACTGTCCATGATGCACAAATGAGCTGAATTGGGCCATGCTTGACCCGTGCTGCTCCTGGGCAGCAAGTCAATGTGAGCTGTCTTTGTGAAAGCTGACCCTTCCCCACCCATTCCTCGTGGAAAACAAGGGCAGCAGCAGAAGTTATACAGGATAAAGGTCTTGGGTAAAGCCTTGCCAGTCTTGGTTTTACAGCCACTTTGTGCTCCCATCCCACTCCTCTTTCTGCAGCTCCATGCTCACGAGAGCCTGATGAGGCTGGCAGGAGCCTCTCTGTTATCTCAGAAATGAAGAACTATTGTCTTGCTTCTGACCCTGAATCATCTTATTCTCTGCAAGACTGAGCTATTGGCAAAACCCTTGTCTCCTCCCAGTCCACCTATTGCATTTCATCCTCATGAAAACCTGAGATCTGAGCTATATTCTGTGGTTTGTGTCCCCTGGTTAGAGCTTTATTTTTATTCCATCCCATGAGTGGTGTTGCATGGTGGTGGACTTAAGTTTACCTTTTTACAAATAAATTGGTACATGAAAATCAGTCTTCAGGACTCAAAATTGCCGGTTCTTTCCTAACTTTTACAAAAATAGTGCATTTTCTCATGGAGTCTTAAGAGATACCTGGTTCAGATGATTTGCATAGTTCATACTAGACTGAGGCATATTAGAAATATCCTTAGCATTTTTCTAGCATACAAAGACTTGATTCAGTGGAATAATTAAAAACAAAAAAAAGCTTCTGTGTTAAAGTACATTTGGAGTGTATTCTTTTTAAGTCAAACACAATATAGGCTGGCATTGACGAGAATATTCTGCTCTGAAGAGGATCAGAAGAAGAATTTTATGCCAGCAGTATTGATACGCTCAGGAAAATGAGGAGGCTGAGGGGACAGTACAGATTTCCAGGGGGCTGGTGCCTCCTCAGCTCAGCTGTGATCAGCTGGCAGCTCAGCTTGAGCTGGCAGCTGCCTGTCCTGCCCGTCCTGCCACTGAGTCACTCTGCAGGGCAGTTCTGCTCCCCAGGCTGGTGTGATGGCCTGATGTGAGCTGGTCAGGTGATGTCTGACAGCTTATTTTGATGGAGGTGTTTGTTTTCAAATAGAATTTCACTGAAATGCACTGGTTTAAGAGATTTTCTTTTGGGTTGTGCCCATGGCTCCTCAAGGACACAGCCTTGCATTGCCTCCAAAGTTTTTTGCTCTTACCTTCCCGAAGTGAAGTGTTCTGTCTTTCTAGATGAGTTTACATTTCAGCTTTTAATGTTTTCAAGTGACAGAAACCAAAATATAAAGCCAATTTTGATTTTTTTTTCACTGTTATCAAAGTCTAGCATTTTGAATAACACATTTCCTTGGAATTTTAAGGAAATACCAAATTCACTTTCTTTGTTGTACTTTCTAAAATGGAAGAAAGTCCAAATCATGAAATTTGCCATGAGAAACAGATAAAAACAGATACCAAGAGTGTCTATGAACTTTAAAATGAGTAACACTGTTTAAAATAGCATCTTATCCTTTTTTTTCTTTTTTTTTCTCTTTGCATTAATTATCAGTGAAAATACTCTTGCAGGATCAGGAGTTATTTAAACCAGATAAAATCTTCTATCTCCTTGCCACTCTCTTATCTTTTCAGCTTCTCAGCTTCAGGCAAAAAGGAAAACAGCTTAGTGGTCCTCATACAGTTATTCTCAATTTTGTCTTTTGGGATCCAGCACTTCTGGGGACAGCTGTAAATCAGTTTCTGAGCCTGGAACTTCTTACAAGGGCACATATTTTGCTGGGCATTCATCTCATTTAGGAAGCATTTGAGTGGAGCGTGAAGGTAAATAGGGAATATTGTTGATTTCCAGTAGCAGGCAGAGTTGATGGGCTTCAGCCACATTAGAGGGGTCATGACTGGGCTTTTGATTTAGCAAATACTGGGAAAGGAGTGAGTTTGGACAGCGTGTATTTTGCCCTCTTTCATGGGAGTAGGTTTGTTTTTTTGTTTTTTTTTTTTTTTTTTTTTTTTTTTTTTTTTTTTTTNTTTGTTTTGTTTTGTTTTGTTTTGTTTTGTTTTGTTTTTTGGTTTGGTTTGGTTTGGTTTGGTTTGGTTTTTTTTGGTACCATCTAAACCACAGCAGAGACTGTCTGGTTTTATTAGGCTTTACTTTTCCCTTCTGTAATTGCTGAAGGTGGCCAAAGCAAAAATCCCAGGCATTTGAGCTGTTTCTTGGCTGAGCCCCCTCGCCTTGGCGCTCGCCTGGAGCCTGTTGCCGCTCCCGAGGATGATGGAACGGCTCCCACTGGGAGCTGGATCAAGTTTTGAGCTGCTCCTCGCTGCTTGTTTATTTGTCCTATTCTCTGGGCTTGGCAGGTGGCATTTTTGCTCAGTGATTCATTCTCCGGCACATGCATTTATCTGGGCTGACATTTTAATCATGCAAATAAGGATCTCCTTAATGAAGGAAAAAAATTAATTTCGCAACTGTTGCTACAAACGCAGTGACAGTCCTGCTAATGTCATTACATTTCTAATACAATCAGTGGCTTTCCCATAATTGCTATAAACTGGCGCGGTTAACAGCGGAGTAAAGGTTACACAAAGAGCTGTGTGACTCCCCTTGTTCACTCCCTTTTTTTTTTTTTATCCGGAGTGTTTGGCACTCTTCATGTGCCCTTTTGAAATCTTTTGGTCATCACTGCTTCCTTGCTTGTACCGCAGATGGCTTTGCCTTTGTTGGGGGAACAGACAAAATAAGTGGCGAGGAGACAACTCCTCCGTGACCTTTTGTGGCTTCTTGTCTTTCACATCACAGTCTGCAGGGTAAACACAGTGACTCATTCTCTTCCAGCAAGTAGCTGCCTTCCCAAGGTTTTGTTATTTGCAGGATTTTTCCGTTATAAAATCTGCACCCAAAGGGCAGCGGGATGTGAGCTGTGAGCAGCCAGTTTCTGCCTCCAGAGCACTGCAGATTAGCTAGGCAATAAGGAGTGAAAATTCATGGGCAGGATCATACCTGTGTCGTCCTTCCCTCCTCCTAAACCTTCCACAATGAGCTTCATTTTTTGGTTCTCTTCCAATGCAGTATATCAGTGAGAAGCTTAAAAACCCCATTATATATCAAAAAAGCAGTCAGAAGAAAGGGCTTCCTAGGGGGGAGAGGTGCTAAAATGCTCTAAAATTAGCAGGAAACCAGTGGCTTGTGAAACTGAGGAGTCAGGATGCTCAGCACCATTGTGCAGTGTCAGCCTGGGATGAGGAAGAGCTGTTTCAGACCCAGGGTCTTCTCTTTGACAGGCTGTGAGTGAGGTACCCAAGGCCCAGGTAAAGACCTTACTGCCCAGTGAAGGGAGTTGGGAACTGCTCTGGTCCCAAGGTGATATGAATCACCCTCAGGTTGTGTTACCTCTGCAGAAAGGAATTTTCAGGTTGGCTTTTTGGCCTTTTTTGTTAGCAAGGGAGGGCTTAAAAGTGTTGGAAAACATCTCTCAGAATAAAGCTGTTGAGCTCAGGCTACTTCCCACAGGCATTTGAGGCAGCTCCTTTAGAGCATTTCATGTGTCAATATTTCAATTTTTACCCAAATGGGATGAGCTTCCCTGGTGGCAGAAATGCAGGAAAAGCAAAGCTCTCAGGAGCAGCAGGTTTGCTGCCAGACCTTTGGGATTTCTCAGAAATGAAAGAGGAGGAGGAGGAGGACAGTAAATGAACGGAGAAAAAGCACAAAAGTGGGGAAAGGGCTGGAGGATGTCAGCTGGGGAGGTTCATCTTGTCAGTGGCAACTCAGAACCCCTTCCAAGGTCACCTTGGCCCATGTTTGCTGCCATACCTTCACTGATTAAAGACATCATATATTTAATTGACCTGTCTAAGCTGGAAAACTCCTGGTGCAGGTGGAATATTGGACTGCATCAACCAGGTAAGACCTGCATCTGCACCAGCAGCAGTCACTGTGTGTGGTGCAGACTCAGTAGAAGCTCAGGAATTAAAAAAAGTCCTTGCTTGCCCAGTCAGTGCATGCTACAGGTGCCATTTCTTTGCAAAGCATCTCAAATAGCCTCAAATTACACCGGGTGAGGTTTAGATTAGATATTAGGAAATATCTCTTCACTGAAAAGGTGGTCAGGCATTGGAATAAGCTCCTCAGGAAAGTGGTGGATGCACCATGTCCTGAAGCATTCAAAAGTTATGTGATTGTGGCACTCAGGGTCATGGTTTAGCAGTAACATGACAGTGCTGGGTTAATGGTTGGACTTGCTGATCTTAAAGCTCTTTTTCAGCCCTAACAATTCTCTGATCCTTTGATTCTATCCCTGGGAAGCAGAATGAGTGCCTGTGTGCTGCAGAGACCCACCAGAAACTGGGACCACACTGATGAGGGGAAGACTGAGACCTTGGCACAGCCCTTCATTTTCACTGCCTCCTTCCCTCCCCTTGGAAGATGTGCAAGTCTGCAGCTCAAAAAGACTTTTTCCATGGTGCCTTTCTGTGCTGTAAAGGCTCAGAATCACAGGTCAGGGGATCAGTTCACACATATTGAAGCAGTGCCTGTGTCTGGGGTGTGAAGCCTGTATTATTATTTTTGCTCTGGATATTTCCTTTCCCATATTCCCCCCAGGGATTCTCAGGGGAAGATCACATCCTGTGACAAGACAGTTTGTTGCCTTTTCATCAGCTTCCAGGAGCCTGGAACATGCCATTGCAGTGAATGATCCTTTGAAGTGTTACTGCACCTCTCTGGCTTTTCATGCAGGGGTGACTATCACATATATTTTTATTAGATGAGAACCATTCACTGTAATGTGGTGTGGGGTGGGGTTTTTTTGTGTTTGTTTTTGTTTTTTTTGTTTATTTTTTATCTAATGCTGGAGCATGTCTTCAACCAGAGCTGCAAAATGGGGTCCCAGAGCAAGGGTTTGTAACATTCTTCCCCAGCCAGCCTTCACAGCCCCAATGGCTTTTTGTCTCATAGTGCCAACACACAGAGTTAAAATGCCATGGATCTCACCTTTAGAGACCAAGAAAAAAAAAGAGAGGATGAGTGCTAAGACTTGCACACTGGTTTTTATTTGCTTTTGATTTTCCAGCCTTTCAGGGTTACCCTTTAAAATACTGTGTTCTGCAGGAGCTAGATCTTGGAGCTCATTGTTTTAGCAGTAGCTGACATTTGCCCAGAACTGCATGACCCCAGGATCTGGAACAAGTAGCAGTGAAATCACATTGTGAGGGCTGGCTGCTGCCACTTTGCCACTCTGACACGGGAACAAAATATATCCTGGTTGTCCCAGTTAATCTTCCTTCTTTCAGACAGAAGTGAATTGATATTTCCCCTTGTGCTCCTGTGCTGGTACCACAGCCCCAGCCTGCTCCGTGGGTTACCCTTGCCCTCTGTCTGTGGTGTGGCATCCATGCCCAAAGCTTACAGAACACCAAGTTCTGGTGAAGAATTAATTCTCTGCAGTGAGAGATGCTGGACACTGTGTGCTGCTGGCGCGCCAGGGCTGGCCGGCGTGTGCCCTGGCAGGCTCCTGCTGCCTGTCTGCATTCCCTCCTGTCGGCCAGGAACTTCTCCCAAACCCTTTGGTCTTCTCCAAGAACTTTGAATATCTCCCCCCTACAGCTGTAGAACGGAGCATTTTCTCTGCTAGGATCCACTGGCTCTTTCACTGATCCATTTCTGGGGTAGGAGAGGGGTCTTGGAGCCACAGGTGTTTACACTTCTCACCACACAGTTGTGTCTTCAGGGTAACAATAGAAACCTGAGCAGTGTCTGTTGTGCACAGTTCATTCTGCCTTTACATCAGGAAGAAAACTGGATTTTGGAAGAAAAGTGTTTCTGAGCCTTTACTTGCAGCTGTCTGGCTGAAAACAAATACACTTCCATGAGACACTTTAAAAAAACTCATTAAAAAAAAAATGTTATGGCCAAAGCTTGAGCTGATGCTCTCTAGTCCAAGACCCCCAAATCCTGTGAGCCCTGCTGAGCTCACAGGCAGCATTGGCAGCTCTTTGTGCCACAAGCAGGGTGTGTCTCACAGAGTCAGCAAAGGAAAATTTGGCATCAGAAGGCAAATTCAGCACGTGAGCAGTCACGTTAATGGCTGCTGCCATCTCATCTCCCCCTTCCCTCCCTCTGCTCCCTCCCCCTGGAAGGACATGGAAACTGTTAGTTGGGGCGTCACCTGCTGAAGATAAAAGTGACATTTCTGAGACACATCACACGGGGGAAGCTGAGGTGTTTTGATCCGTCTTAGGCAAGGCTGATGGCAATTTAAAGAAGATGTTTCTGTACGTGCTGAGATGTCATAATGCTGGGCTGATGGGCAGAAAAACTGCTGGTGGAAAAGCAGCCTCATGTAGGAGTTCTCTTGCAGGAGGGGCTGAGGATGCAGGATCTGATCTTTAATTAACTCAGACATCAGAATGGAACCCACAAATACTTGCAAGAGGATTTTTTTTAAAAAAAAACTAACACATAAGATAAGTATTAAGTTTTGATCTGAGCCCCATAGTTCTTCAGTTCATTGTCGTCCAACCCTTTCTACTTTCAATGTAGGCATTTATTGTTAAATATGTATTTCAGTGCTTTAATATAAACTGTTCACACAATTCAATGTTACAATGCATGCAGCTAGAATATATTAAAAATGAAAGATGTTTTCTAGCTAGAGATGATCCTGTGCTAAGTGAAAAGAGTGAGTGCAGCTAAGCCAGTACTGGTGCCTGGCTCAGTAGCTGGTTGGGCCTTTCATTCTGCATCTCTCTTCCCAGTTTTACTTCTCTGCTCCAGTTTTCCTCTGTGAGGAGGAAGTCCAGCAGTATATCATCTTTATGTGGTCTTTGAAATTCAGAGTGGACGTTAAAATATGACAAAGCTCCTGTGTCCTGAGCATGAGGTGCTGCTGAGCCCCTTAACGCTTCACAGCCCGTTTTGTTTATTTCAGAAATAGTTATGCGAGACTGCAGTAGCAAAGAGTCAACACTAGATAGCATTTTATGTTTGTTTTGAGGAAGAAAAGCCTTTTGTTCTCGTATTTAGGTAGGTTCTGAAAAATTCCAAGCACATGTTTTAGTCATAATTAATTGTCAGTGTTTTATGGTGATCTGTGTGATGTCTTCTATAAATTCAAAACAATAGGCAACAAAATTGTCTTTCTTTCTCTATTGTTCACTTGACATCATTGCATCAGTATAGAATTTTTGTGCATTTCTAAAATGATTGATGCTGTTTTGCCTCTGGGTGCAGAGGTCAGAGGCTTATACTTGATGTTTGCATGGGCCAGGTTCCTGATCCTGTTAATATCAGTGTGAAACCTCCACCAGGCTAAGGTGCAGCCCACTGTGCACCTGTAGGTACAGTGCAGGGAAATCATGGCACAAGCAGCTATGTGAGCAGCAAAGGAACACTACTTGTGATCTGCAGAACAACAAAACAGGGCAGGATGGGATCTGGCTCATGAATTAAGGCACACTCACCTTGGTGTCTGCCTGTGGGTGTTCAAGAGGAAAATGCTGGGCTGCAGTTACACGAGGTGGGGTCCAGCACTCAATCATTGTCCTTATGTAGGCATCTATTACCATCCAGTACATCCCAGGATATCTCAGACAGCCACATATAACCCATGTGAGAGCCGTGAGCTTCTGGGTGCCAGCTGAAGTCCAGAGGGGACACACTACAGCATTGCAGAGTAGATCAGGTTCCTGCATTTGGGCAGTGGAGTCACACCCCTGATGTCCACAGACAGTGGTGGGAATGAGACACCCCACCCACCTCAGCACCTGCATCAAGATTCTTTGACTTAGGTCTCTTGATCTTCAAGATGAATCTCATCCTTCATGAGGGATTAGGTCACCTAAACCTGGGTGTGCATTTGAGGGGCCCTAAGGTACCTTGCCCACCTTCCAGACGTTGACACAGAAAATTACAGGTCTCCTACAGGGTTCCATTAAAAAGCTCTAAGAAAATGTCTTGGATACCCTTGGGTCTCTCAAAGGGTTGTACAGCTCTATGCTCTGGCAGCTGCTTCCTGTTCTGCACATCTGAGGACACGCCTTCAGGCTCCACTGAAACTGCTTATAGCCAGGGGTGTCATCCAGGACTGCAGCACTGGGTTTGGGTACTCCTTGGTGGAAGTGCCCACCCCAGCATAAGCACGAGCAGAGTATGACCCTATTTGCCCATATTCTGCAGAACAACTGCCACTGTGGGGTTCTTGATGTGAGGTGGAGTGAGAACAGGCAGGGAACAGATCCTGAAGGATCCCGGAGGCTGCTGCAAGTGAGGGGCTCCCACGTGGAGAAGGAGGTGGGGGAGCCCAGCCGTGGCAGGAGGCGTGCCGTGGGTCCCCAGGGCCCTCCTGTGATTGCAACATCCAGACACAGCTCTGCAAAACTCCCCTTAAAATATGCTGATCACACAGGAGCTCGAGGCAGCTGTGCCGCAGTGTCGTGCGATAATTACTTGGCGTCGCTTTAGCAGATGAAATTGGTTTTGAAGGGAATGACATGAAGCTGTGTCAGGGGAGATTTAGGTCAGATATTAGAAAAAGGTTCTTCACCCAGAGGGTGGCTGGGCAATGGAACAGGCTCCCCAGGGCAGTGGTCACAGCTCCAAGCCTGACAAGAGCTGAAGAAGTGTTTGAACAATGCTCTCAGGCACATGGTGTGACTCTGGGGGTGTCCTGTGCAGGGCCAGGAGTGGGACTGGGATGATCCTTGTGGGTCCCTTCTATCTTGGTATAATCTGTGGTTCTGTGCTCTTTTTTATGCAGGTCTAGTGAAGCTGAGCAGGATTTCAGAGATTTGAAGTTTTGGTTTCTTTGAAACACAGAGTTTCAGATTTCTTTGGTAAGGGTTTGTAGCAAGACTCATTTCTTACTGTCATTGCTGCCCCGAGACTCCATGTTTAGCATTAATAGTTAGTGCTGATATGTGACATGAATCTGAGGTGTCTGGGATGCTCTAGCACTGCTCAGAAACCATTGCTTGTGCTCACACCTCCTGCACAAGGAAGCAAGTGGGCTGGAAATGGCAGTAATTTGAGGATCAGCTGAACACCGAGGAACAACTTGCTCCTCCTTGGTCTGTTGGGGTATTATAAACCCACTCAGAGTTCAATCCAAATTTTTTTTGAGTGCTGGTTCTCAGTGCTGTGCCAGAAGAGTCCAGTCCAGGTTTCCAGCCTTGCAACATCTGTGTGAAAACCTCTGTGCCAGTCCTGGGGGATGCTGGCATTTCCACCTTCACTTCATCACAGTAATAATCAGAATTACAGCAGTTAAGGTGGAAAAGGAAATACAAATAGCAGCAGCAACAACAAACCCAAGAAAAAGTCCCTCAAGCTCAAAATTAAAGGTGTTCTAAGTTTTCTTTTTGCTCTTCCTGGGATCTGAATATCTTGATGCTTACCCCAATCCAAGAAGTGAGACAGTTGCAGCCTGAGTTGCAGAACCACTGCTGGGAATGGAATCCTGGTTTCTGGTACAATGTTTGTCTCTCTTGGCCCTGAGCCTTTCTTAAAGGATTAATCTATGAATGCACAGATGTGCCTCTACAGGTCTTAACTCCGTGCTCCTCCTTCAAGCCCTGCTCTTCAAGTAAGTCAAAAGCATGATGGAGAAAAGTGGGATTCCTTGCAACTGTGTGTTCAGATTAATTGCAACTGGGCATTGCTACCAGGGATTCTGTAATGGAAGAGAAAACCAGGTGAGTTTAAACTTTTTGAATTCTGATCTATTACCTTAACTTATTCTGGAAACAGAGCACTTGCTTTAAGCAGTGCTGTTTGCACAGCAAGTGCTGTTATCTGCCCCATGAGCCTCCAAATGCAGCACCTTGCAGAAGATATATTCCTATTTTGGACAAAGAATGTGCTCTTCCTTCAAAACAAAATACCACAGAGTCTGATGCCATGGCTAAAAGCAACCTGCAGCCAGAATTGACTCCTCACTGCTAAGTCAAGATAAGGTGCTTTTAAACCAAAAATCAGATAGCCCCAGGCAGAGGGCTGCAGTGATCTAAGAAGATCCATTAACAGCTGTGTCTGCAGGGGCTTGGCCTGTAGCTTTCCACTCCCAGCAAGAAAAAGCTCACATGTGTCATCTGGGCCGTGCTGATTGAATCTAAGTATGGTTATGGGGGCAGGACACAAGAAATTATTCCAGAAACTGAATTCTTTGAGATTCTTAAATTTGCTTTTAATAGCAGCAATGGGAAAACACAGAGTGATCAGTGCTAAATTTACTACTCTTGACCTAGCATGCATTCAGATTTCTGATTGCAATTTCGCAGTTTCTGTTTAATAAATTTCCAAACCTCTGTTTTTGTGGGAGGTATGTATGAAGTGGTCACTCTTGGCTGAGGAAACTCTTGCCTGCTATTCATAGGAGCTGCAATTTGTGTGTGAAGCACTGCAAAATGCAACACTGGCTCCTCTCTGATGCTGCCACAACCCTCTAGGTGTATTTATACAGAGCTGCTTCCCTTCTCCATCATCACAGGTGAGATGATGGAGTCACTTACCCACTCAGGATGGGAAGGAAGCAGCTCCACCAGTGCAGGTTTCCATGTGGGACGGGCAGGGATGCACCCCCTGCACATCACTGGGGCATAAGGGCAGGCTTTTGGGAACAGGGTTTGAAGACTCAGCATCCTCCTCCTCCTCCTCTGCTCCTTTGTGTCACTCCAGGACTGGTGCCTGGGCACTGAACCTTTCAAAGTCTTTTGCAATTTTATAGATAATAAATAAGCTCAAGCNGTAGAAAAAGGAAAACAGGATGAGAATAGCCACTCAGGAACACCTCAAGCCTTGCAAGGGACATGGGACTGGAAGGCCTTGAACTTGCAGAAAGTGTGGGACATCATCCCTATCAGCCAGCAGCACTCTAGTTTCTCTTTTAAAGTTTGTGCTTAACGAAAAAAAAAATGTTTAAGACAACTTTCTGTATAAGAATATACCTTTTTCTCAATGAAGTTCCCAAATTTGAAATTTCAAGTAATTTTTCCATCTTATAAGACCTCTCTCTCAAATAGCAGATAAAAACATTAGGTAAGGTGGAAAAAAAAAATAATCATCATTATTCTAGAAAACGTNTTTGTGTCACTCCAGGACTGGTGCCTGGGCACTGAACCTTTCAAAGTCTTTTGCAATTTTATAGATAATAAATAAGCTCAAGCATTTTACAGGGGTAAATGATAAACTGTGAGGAATGCAAAGGTAACTGTGTGTGCCCTGGCTGACATTGCTTTGCTATAATTCTACCCAGCGGTGCAAATGACCCCCAAAAAGTCAAATTCAGCTTTTACAGAGTCAGGTGTCTGTGCTGCATCATCCACATTCAAAGGCACCACTGCCTGAAGCGTTGCCTTAAATTTAATACCCGTTAACATTTAAAGGTATTTCCATCCCCTTTTAAAGGTGCTCTGGTTTTCACAAGGTTTATGGTATTAAAAAATAAAAAGAAAAAAAAAAGAAAAAGAAAAAATAAAAAGAAACAAAGAAACAAAGAAACAAAGAAAAAAAGAAAAAAAAAAGAAAAAAAGAAAAAAAAAGAAAAAAAGAAAAAAAGAAAAAAAGAAAAAAAGAAAAAAGAAAAAAAGAAAAAAAGAAAAAANAGACCTCTCTCTCAAATAGCAGATAAAAACATTAGGTAAGGTGGAAAAAAAAAATAATCATCATTATTCTAGAAAACGTGTGAACAAAAATCTGTAAGTAAGGAGAAAGTGCAAATGGGAAGTCACTTCAGCTATCAATGCTTTTTTTCCGGATTTACTTGCAGTAACTAATCTTTGCAGACTGCTGGCTTGCCTGCTCCTTTTGCCTCCTCCAGGAGTTTCCCAGACACGCACAGGTTTAATGAAGTGTTCCCCTATCCTCTGCCCCCTGGCCTGCCGCTAGCTCAGAATTTGGGGAGGTTTGGGTGAGGGGATCTTCAAGATAGAGAGAAGAAATCCAAAAGAGGCTCCTTACCTCGGGTGTATTCCAAGGTTTATTCCAAGAAGGGATCCCAGGGGTCAAAGAGAAAGCACATGGAGGGATGGGGCTTTTTATCTCTTTTGGGATGGGGGGTGGGGTTACCTGGCTCAAGGCCATAGGTCAGAGTCAAGGGGCAGGTGGGGTCAGTCCAACGGTACAGTCTCAGAGGGGGTCTCAAGGGGGAGACCAAACACTAGGGGGATACAACAGTTTAATAGATGTAAACTAAAGTAAGAAGTTTCGTCAGCGGCTTAAAATCAGCCAAGCCCGGTGCTGTGCCGAGAGCGTGGAGAAGGTGGGAGCCTCGTGTTGAACTGTAGGGGGTAATGTTGCTACACACACTCTGCCTGCCAGCTGCAAAAGGTAGATAAAGCTATATCCGCTGCTTGGGTCACTGTGTGACACTCTGGATCTGCGGGGAGAGAATAAAAACGTGATTATTCACAGAGACCTCCTCCCTCTGCCCCCACCGTGCCTCCTTTGCGAGGGCACCTCAGTCTCCAGCTCTTCTGGCGTCTCCGTGCTGTGCTCTGCTGGGTGGTCTTTGCCAGGAATTGTATGTGCCTTTACAGTTCTAGGGTCATGCTTGGTGTTTTGTCTCCTTTTGGTCCCTGTGGCTGGCCCTGCTTGGTGCCAAAACACCGGTTGATGCAATGTTGGCACCGCCTGGGGAGAGCTGGGCAGGTGGGGGAAGGCATCTGTAGGTTTGGTGGAGTAATGAGAGGGTAATACAGTCCTGCTGCAGTGATTGATTGTTTTTCATTCCATAGGGAGGTGTAACACGGTTAAGAGGAAGGGAGGAGGTTAAGTGGAGATGTTAGCCAAGGAGTGTAGCCCTGGTTCGTGCCTGTGATATTTTGGTTTCCTGAAACTCTCTCCCAGAGAGTTTTCTGTCACCAAGAGACATGTTTTCCTATCTGTAATCTTTGTTTACATTCCCTAGGAGAGGCTTCTTCTTGATATCCCTCTGACTTGACCAATGTGATGGAAGAAGTTTGTCTTTCTTCTACCCATTGGGTTGTTCTCTGTAGAGCAGTATAAAAGGGAAGAAATAACCAGAAATAAACGGAGTCATTGTCAGCCTTCTGAGTCGGAGTCTGTGTTGTTGTGGTCTTTAACAGCATCAAAGAAGCGTTGGGAAAGCAACGGCCCTGTCCACCTGTGGGCAGGTGGGTGAAGCCTTCCCTCATTGCACAGCTCCCATAAAAGCACGGCAAGCACTGGAAGGGACTCCCTGGGTCTGCTGCTCATCACTCAACCCCTTTCACAAAGCTGAATCACAAAACTGAATTTTGCTTCTGCACGGGTATAAATATTTGTTTGAGGTGGCTGTGGCAACATTCACATCTGGATTTTGTGCTCAACTACTTGGAGCCAAGAGAAATTAATCCGAGTGGAAGCCAAGAAGCCAAATTTTTTGGCATTTGTCCCCCTGTCTTTGGCTTGGTTTTGTGTCCCAACAATAAAAAGGTGAGCTGGATCATCATTCTGCTTTTTGATACACCAGGCTTTGATGAGGCCATTTTTATCAGCCACATATGTAGATACCAATGAACATCTTCATTCCAGCTGCTCATGGTGTGATGTAACATGTGCTCCACATGCAAGGACCAAGGATAGTTTTTTTCCCAGTAAGACATCTGTTGTGATTTAACCCCAGCTGGCAACTTGGTTTGCTCACACTCTTCCCCTCCTCTTGCACCATTTTTGGAAGAAAAACCAGGTAAAAATCTTGGCTTGAGATGAAAACAGGTTAATAATTGAAACCAAATAAAATATAATATTACCATAATAGCAATCATCATAGTAATTGTAAAGGAAAAGGGAGAGAGAGAGAGAGGAGTAAGCCCTAAGACAAACAAGAGATGCACAGCACCGTTCCTCATCTCCTGCTGACTGATGTCTATCCTGTCCCTGAGCAGCAGTTGGTGGCTCCTATCCAACACCCCCAGCTTATATACTGGGCATGAGGATCTGTGGTGTGGAATATCCCCCTGGGCAGTTGGGGTCAGCTGTCCTAGCTTTGTTCCCTCCCAGCTTGTGTCAGAGTATGGGGAACTGAACATTCCTTGGCTTGGGGTGAGCACTGCTTAGCATCAGCTGAAACATCAACGTGTTACCGACTTTATTTTCACATTACATTCAAAGCATAGATTTGTACCAGGCATTAGGGAGAAAATTAACTCTATCCCAGCCCAAACCAGGACAACATCTGAGCTGAGCTCAGAGGTGCAGTGCTTGTTACTCTGCATTCCTTCCAGCTGCCTGAGAGCTCTCTGGCACAGCTGCTGGGTCTGGTGAGCCAATGCCTCTGTGGAAGAGTTTAATGGGATAAAAAGTGGTTTGCTGTAGGGGCAACACAGCTCCTCTGTGCCTCCAGGCAGCCAGAGGGAGTTGTCTGACACACCTGACAGCCTCCATCACAACCTGAGGTGATTGCCAAGCACACTGAGCTGTCCAGGCCCCTGTGTGTGCACTGTGGGTCAGAGTTACGGTTTGTTCTCCTGAGAATGACAAGGGCTACTGCAGCCCCTAATTGAGTTCTACTTTGCCCTAATCCGTGTGCTGTCAGAGCTGTGAGATCAGTCATGGGCAGTGTCCTTCCCCATTCAGCCAGAGCTGAGCACTCTCAGCATTTCCCAGTCCCACATGGAGGCTGGATAGTGTGGGTGTAGCTTTTCCTCCTGTCAACACAAGTATATTTGTGTTATGAACCAGTGCTGCGTCCCTGCCTGGCTGGTTACATGATGAATGACACTTCTGGGGTTATTCCAAGGTGAATCCAGCAGAGAACAGTGAGGAGTGCTAATTCTGGATACAGATGCTGGAGATGAGCAGAATTAATGGACTACTACATCCTGCACATGTCAGGGGAGAGCAACAGGTTTATTGTGACTTTCAATTCTGAACAGAGGCTGTGTCAATCTCCCAAAATCTGAGACAACTCATAAGCTCGTTTTTAAGGATTTTCAGGAAGGATCTTTAAAAGTGCCTGCAATAGAAAAATAACCTGTTAATCTCTGCTAGGGTTTCCCTCTTCCTCTGTGATATGGGCTCCTGACTAGTGGGGGGCGGGATGGAAGGTGGCTGCAGACCTCCTTGCCAGTTTTCCATCAATTTACAGGCTGGATGTTTCTCCTCGTGCCTTTGTGGAGGGGAGGAAAGTCCTGGCTGGTGCAGGATCTCAGGTTTCATTCCAATGTGAGAGGGACCTGCTGTCCCCTGTGCCAGGCTTTGAACTGTAAAATGAACAAATGGGTGAAAGATAAGAATGCTTTCATTCAGGAGCAGCCTGTGTTTTCTTTGCATGGGCACAGATTACTTCACCAAGGAGGCTGATGCTTTATCCTTACAAGTTCCATGCCCCTGCATGCATATCCCATCCCATCCATGCAAAAAGCCTTTTCTTCCCTTACCTATCCATTGAAGATCTTACACAGGGGCTACCATGGTAATGAAGCCTCTCTCATCACAATAACAGATTTTTTTTGTGAGAGCCCCTCTTCCCAATGGAGCTGTGATGAATGCAAGGAAACTTGGCAAGAATTGGGTTTTCACTGCTTTTTTTTGCTTTTTTTTTTTTTTTTTTTTTTAACTCAACGTCTGCCACATTGAGGCTCTCAGGTCTGATCACAGCACAGCTAATGCAGGAAAAATAAAGCTGCTCCCAAGACAGACTGACTGACAGACTTGTCATGATGATAGTACACATATTTGAAATATTATGGCTGCTTTCTTGAAAGCCATAGCTCGGGGAAGCTGTTTCCTTGAGAGCATGTGGTAAAAATAACACCTGCTTTGCAGACAGTGGATTTGGCAGCTGTGAAGATAGAGTGTAGGCATCTCCAAAAGCTCTACACATTTTTGCTTTGTACATGAAAAAATGACAGGATTTGTTATGGAAAAAAGGCAGGAGGCAATATGAATTCCCAGGGACAAGGGGAAGAGTGTGGTGGGGGAATATGTCTCAGTGGAACTAACAGAAAAACCATCAGCCATGCCTCTCTCATGAAGGTGCATCACTCATTTCTCATGTGGTGCATGGGCCCAGTGACCCATCCCCTGTGCTGCTCACTAGGGCTGCTTGGCAAGACCTCAAACAATGCTGCAAGATGCAGCCCTGGTTCTTTGAGCACTCTCAATAACCTTGAGAATCAGTACAGCTGTGCTGCATGGGGAGCTCCAGCACCTATAGGTTTCAATGCTCACAGGTCAAAAAAATTGTAATAAAATATGTATTCTGGAACATTTTATTTTTTAAATAGGATTAATAGGGACAATGTGAAAACACTGTTGTAGAAATTCAAAACTCTTTTGAAGCAGCTGTGTTTGTTTAACATAAGTATTTCAGAAATAATTTGGGATGTGAATTGGGATGTGAATTCCCTTAGTAGGTATAATAATGATAAAACATCTCTGTGGAGATGTTTTTGCTGAATCCCAACACAGGCTGCAGAGTCCTGCCTGGGCTCCTGGTGAGCATCTCCCAGAGCCTCATCTGCTGTTGACCCCCCTTGCACAGCTCCTGCAGCACCAGTGGTGGCATTGCTCTGCTGCTGATGGCTGCAAACTCCAGCTCCCTTGGGAGAAGGTGCCAGGAGAGGCTGCATTGGGTCAGAAATGCCTGGGAAGCCAAGATAACATTCTTGCATTGTTTTTAGAGAGGAGGCACAGACGGGTCTGATTCCGAATACTTGAAGGGTAGAAGAAATGTGTTTCTGAACTGGAATGCACATGATTATCACATTGGCTGCAGGAAATGGTGGTGATGGTTCTCACTCCTCAGAAAACCACCAAGGTGTGGTGGTTTCCTTAATTAGTTTGCCTTGGTGGCTAATCACCTTTCATGTATTAAAAAAAAAAAAAAAAAAAAAGTGTTCTATGGTTCATTGATAATTGTTTGACTGTACCTGTCAACCACTGGTTCTGGTTTCCTGTCTTCTAAGGAATTCCTTCCTTTAAAGGTATTTATGCTCTGTGATCAAACCAAATTTTGATCTTTTTGATGAAGTCGAGCAGATGGAACATCTCAGTTTTTGTGTTTGTTAGGCATCTTTTTCACTTCTCAGATATTTCTGTGGTTTCTTACTAAAACCTATTCCATCATTAAAAATCTGTTCTAAAATGTTACCAGTTAGAACTGCAATCAGTATTTTAATTTCCCTACCTAATCTCACCAGTGGTATACTTACATAGGTAAAAATTACCTCTCTGGTGTTTTATTACAACATTTTCCCATCCTTTTGTGAGCATTTCTTCCATGAGGCTTAAGAAAATATAATGTTGAGCTATTTATTCATGGCAAGTTTAAATTTTACAGGATACAATCACCTAGTCTTTAGATTTGCTGATAGCTGTGTTCCGATTTTTATGCACTTATTTTTATTTTATTTATTTGCATTTATATAAATCAGGTGGGTTTTTTATAAATAGATACACCTTGCCAAGAAATCCTGACACCTCCACATGCTATTAGAATTGCAGCTGCTGTTGCATTCCTCTCTGATTTCCCAACAGCAGCCACTCTTTGTGTCTCTCCTGAATATGAGCTGATCATTTGAATTTATGAGCTGAAAGATGCTGTCAACAGTTAAGAGTCTTACACAGAGATTAATTCTTTCTTAAATTATTTTGATAGACTTCTTCAGTGAGCTAATAAGTTTAGCTGATACAAGTCAATTCAATGCACTGAACTTATGCTTTCTAAAGGGTTTTCAACCTATAGTGTGATCTAACTCTGTTAAAACTTTGCATAAAAAATGGTACAACACATTAAATGGATTAAAAACCGGCTGATCTCAAAAAGAAGTAAATTAATATTAATATTAAATGAATATTTTAAGTTAGGAATTATATAGACAATTTTTCCTTTCAGGAATGCCCAAGAGATATCTATGTATTTACAGTAGGATCATAGGTCTGTCATAAATTGAGGGGAAAATATGAATGAGTGGTGAAAAACATCCAGATGATGCAGTGATTGTTGGCATGAGGATGGAGCAGACATATCATTTATTCAGCATGACCTTAATCACTCAATAGCTTGACCATAATTAAGAAGATATTTTAAGGTAATGAAAGCAAGCTCATAAATTTAGGATTAAGGAATGCATATCATGGTATCAAAATGAGGGACAATCCTGGAGAAGACAGGTTCCCATAAACCAAAGGGAACAAGTGAAGTCTCCAGGGAATCAATAGGCATTGCAAGTGCTTCAGGTTTGACACAGAAAGAATTTAGGTCTGAGCACAAAACTGCAGCTCTGACTGCCCCTCTCAGCATTTCAGTGAGCAACAGTTGGGTAAAATCTGGAGTTTTTACTTTTTGTCCCAAAAAAGAGAACATTTCTATAATGTGACAATAGAAAATCAAACGTGTCAGGCAAAGCATCCCCCAGGCCTGTACCCACTCTCCAGCAGAGATCCTTCCAGTGACACTTCCCCAAAGCACTCACAACCTTGTAGTGATCTGTGATCTGGGACCTTCCCAAGGCAAGAGTGTCTTTGTGTCAAAATATCTGTACAGGGTTTTCTGCCATGCTTGTGCCTGCCTGCCCTTGGAAACTTCTGGTAACTACCACATCCTGTGGCCATCCACAGCTTAATGACTTGCTGCATAAATAGCAAGCTCCCTGAGTAACAGCCTGCTGTCTGCTGGTTTAGCTCAATCTGGTCATGGTTCTTTCATGGTCTGTGTGCTCACAGACCTGCACCTTCTCTCTTGCCTGGTGTCTGCTACAATCCTGGTGTTGGGATTCATCACATCATAGAATTGTTTGGGTTGGAAGAGACTTTAGACATGACCTAATGCTCATGCCATGGGCAGGGACACCTTCCACTAGACCAGGCTGCTTAAAGCCCCATCCAGCCTGGCCTTGAGCACTTCCACAGCTGAGGAGAATCATTAAAGAGTGAAGGCAATTGTTGTTCGGGTTTTTCTGTCCTCTGTCTCTTTAAGAAGTTTTTCTAAAGTTCTACTTCAGCCTTCTGTGTTTACCTTTTGCAATAGAGTTTCTCACCATTTTACGTAAACAACTTTTTTGTTATTGTAACTGTCTGCCCATATTTACATTCTTCTCATAAGGAGAAGACTCTTGATAGACTGTTGGGTGGACCAGTGTGGTTAAAGGAGAAGATTTTCGTCCTCCAACCCACAGTCACTGTTAAAGTTCTATAAATGTTAAAATCTGTAAGTAAACCTTGCCTTTTGTGCCTTGAGCATCTCAGTGCGTGAGTATCGTTTCTTTATGTCATGTTGTGACAGGCAATTCTACACATAAATGGCACTCACCCCCCATGATGCCCACAGAGAAGTGATTCCTGCAGGGTTTGTACTCAGCATGGCCAGCAAGGCACTGGGATGGGCTCTAGTAGCAACTTCAGTAGCAATAAGGGTGATTTGGCTGTGAGCACCATGGTGTGAAAGAAGGGCAAAGGTGGCATTTGTGGTTAACCAGGCCAAGCATGAACTGAGCAGGAGCTAATGTTCTAAAGGAGGCCTTGCAGAATGGCTTTCTGGTAACAAGGCTTCATTAAAGGACTTCGTTTCTCTGGGATGTCCTTCAAGCACAATTGACTGATGTCAACAACATCTTCTCAAGCATGCACAGGAAACAAGTAAACAGCTCTGCTGCTGTGTTAGTTCTGGCTGTCGTTCTTCATCCCCACCTGATATCTGCCTACTGGATAAAGCAGCAGTGTCTGTGTAGATTTAAAATGACAATAAATAGTGCTGCTGGGCTATATTGTCATTTCAAGGCAGGCAGGAAAATTTATCTTTTTGGTCTCCTCTTGGAGGCAGACTTCAGCAGTATTTAAGTAGCTTTGATGTATAAACTTGAGTGTTACAAACAGGGCAGCAAGAAGCACATTCAGAGCTCTTGTTTTGGTTGACAGCAGCACAGCACTGCTCCATCAGCAGCTCCTGCAATTTTGCAGCAGCAGCAACACGCAGATAAAATTCTAATGAACTGAAGCTTGGAGTTGGACTTCCATGGAAATTATTGCTAAGCTAAATCTGTGGACAACTCTCTGACTCTCATTTAAGTATTAATAAAACAAATGGTTATTTAAGTGATAAATTCATTTTCAAGGGAGTTTTGCCCATACATGCCAACTACTTGATCTAGACTGATGTAGATCTGAGCTAGCAAGTATCCCTCTGAAAAGAGTGGCATGAACTTCCTTGGGCATCTTTGAACATCCAGAAAAGCCAGGCGTGGTGTGGTGTGGTGTGGTGTGGGTTATCTGGCCTGACAGCAGATGTAGACAAGAAGCAAACTTGGCATGGTGAGCTGTCACACTGTGGGCTGCAGCGACTGAGCTGGCCTGACTGGCTCTTGTCTCACTCTGACTGGTTTCTCAAGGTGGTTTCTTTTCACTCAGCTCCTTTATAAGCCTTTCTCTTTGTTGAACAATATTTTTCAGATCTGCTCTTTCATACCTCCCTGATTCAATGTTTTGTTTTAGGGGGGTTTTGCTCTTCAGAGCAAGGAAATCCCTCTCTGGTTCAGCAGAGGAGTCTCAGGCTGGCTTGAAGGAAGACCCTGTGCTTCTTCCAGATCCACAGATGTGGTTCTGGTGTTACTGGTCTGAAGTGAGAGACACCTAAAAGATCCCCACAGCCCTAAAAGCAGCCAGGCACTTACTACCATGGCAGGGCATGTCAGGGGGACCTTGGCTCTTCACATGGCTTGTGAGGAGGTCCAAGGAGATAAGATCCCTCCAGGACCATCCAAAGAGCCAGGAGCACTGCTGGGAGATGTGCCTGATGTCAAGTGATGCCCCAGGAGCACCTCTAGCTTGAGAAGTCCAGGCCAGCAGTGATGACCAACATCTTTGGCAGAACCCAACCACCAACTAACGCAAAGGAGTCTGCTCTGCACACCAAAGTAGCAAATTAAATGAAGGAGCTATTTGAAATAAACCTTCTCAGCATCACCTGCTCTTCTCCCAGGGGGGCTGTTCAGCCCAGGGCATACAGGTGGGGTAGGTATATGGCTGGACTGGCTGCTGCCATACTGAGTCTTTAATGGAAAAACAGGTATTTCCACAACCCCACTGAGGCTGGAAAGAGATGGGTCCTGCCTCTGTGACTCCTTTGGGGGCTCAGGTGCAGGTTGGTGTGCAGTGAGGCTGTGTTTTGATGAACTAACACTGTGACTAAATGAATCCATCACAAGTTTCCTTGGCTGATGAAGTTACCTTGTGACACAACAAACTGACTAGATTTTGCTAGGAGCCAGAAAGAGTGTGATTTGTAGGGTGCTTTTTAAAACCCCTGTGCAAGGAACAATGTGCAAGAATCCTGATACTGCTTAAAACCCTTAATTCTCTACTCCTTCTCTTGAAGATATGTCCTAAAAGCTGCACAGTGGGTTGATTGATAGGGCAACACTTCAGTTTTGTGAGGTGAGGATAGAAAAGATAACACTGGGTTGGGTTCCCAGTTACTTTGTGCAGGAGACAACAGCACCAGTGCAGAGGTCTTTGGGCACACCCCCCCTTCCAGGCAGAGCTGTGTGCCCGTGAATCCCATCAGACAGGTAACATTGCAGCACCAGGAAAAAAAAATGACAAAACAGCCAAAGAGTGAAAAAGTGAGGGACACAAACCTTCAGCAGCTCTGAGTGCATGGGAGGACAGGCCTCAGGGAACACGGGAGCAGAGACCATCTGCAGCACTGAAATCTGATGCAAAAGCTAATCAGTCAATAACTTTTCTCCCCAGCATCTGGCACACTGGGATGAAGACAGGGCCAAGGCAGTGCTTTCCTGCCCCCAGCCCCTCACCATCCTCTGCTGCTTCCCCTGCCTACACCAGAGCAGCATAGCTGGTTGGCATCTCTCCAGCAGGCCCTCTCCCTTGCAGCTTTGGCTGCATCCCAGCAGGACAGACATCCCACCAGCTGCATAAGAATGAGGGCTGGGCTGAGACATGAGCTGTGCCCTTCTCCCAGATGATGGATGGTGACTGACACTGTCTCCATCGATAGCAGCCCCTAGTTGCTGTTGGACACAAACTGTTTTGTAAATCTGATCGTGTTTACACTAGCAGTGTTTGATGAGCCTCATCAGGTTGCAATGCAAATGTTTCTGCATCAGCTGCTGCCAGAAGAGGGATGTGGTGGAGAGGCCATGAGCACCCAGCAAACACGAGCTGCAAACAAATTTCAGCTCATACACGTGCTCCAGAAAAGAGCCAGAAAACATAATTGTGCCAGGAAATAGATGAAGAAGCTTGAAGACTTTGGCAAGAAACTTCTACAACTAGAATATCTTGGCAATTATAATAATGTAGGCTCCAAACTAGGCAGTGTTTCTACTGCTTCTGTTGCAAAAGTAGCACCTCACTTAGGAAAGGGAACCAAGCAGCTGGCATGAGATTTTGTCTGAGATCCTTCCCCACTGGCTTGTTACTTGGGAAGCAAAGAGCTTGTGTTACCTGTTGCACAGGTGTGGTCATCCTGCTCTGGTTAAAATGGACTGCAGTTGTTGCATGGAGGCCTTCTTTGGGTGAGAGGTGTGGGTGAGGGTTGTGAGGGGGGGACCACCCTGGCACAGCCCCTCTCCAGTGTCCCCAGGGCTGAGGGTGCAGAGGGGCAGAGCACTGGCCATGCCCCACATCCTGTAAATATCCTCTTCACCACCATGAGAAGTTCCAAGCCTATTGTATAAAATTTTGAATTGTACTTTATTTAAGGCAGATTTCCCAGTGGCAAATCTCTAGACAGTGTTTGAATCCCAACTTCAGATGTACTTCAGATGTAGAAATTTCTCCCCTGATACCAGACCAAATCCTCCTCTCTAAATATAATAAAACCAGGCAAATGGTAATGCTTGCTAAGTTTGAACCAGGTTCATGGCATTAAAATGGGAGGAAATCCTGAGGATACAGTGCACCATCCATGCAGACTGTGCTGTTTGATGGCAGCAATCACACCAAACTATTTCCCTGAGCTGGACCCCAAACATTTCTGGGAAAAGAAGAAAATGGTAAGTCAAAATTTCCTTGCTATAGTCCAGTCTGAGGTGAGGTGGAGGCCCACCAGCCATAGGGTAGATCTTGGTCTCCCTCTAGTGATGGATCTCCCAAAAGCCATGGAAAACCAAGCTCCAGCTTCCTTCTTCCATCCTTTGCCTCCACCCTGGGCCTCTTGCTCAAACTCTTCACCCAGCCAAGGTCTCATCACAAAAATACTTCCTGACAACTTTCCACTCCACACTAGTGTGCAGAATTCCCAGTGCCTGGCTCTTGGGACAGCCCTCATCACTGAGCCTCTGAATGTGTTCTGCTCAACAGCCGTGCTAATATTTCACATCCAGATTATTGCATCGTGCAGGAGCAAGAGACATGAGCTCCTGCCTTTCATTGCTGCAGGGATTTCCTGAAGGACACCCACCACTGCAGCCCCCCAGTGCTTGTCACCTCAGGAAAGGCAGAGATAAGCATGGCACACATGAGTCATGTGGCTCTTGAGGACATGTCCAGCCACCAGTGTATGTGCTCTGCAGGAGCATCCACCTCTGAGGAGGAGTGATGGAGAAGCTGAAGGTCTCAAAGCAGCTGTTCAGAAGTCACTTGAGGTAGGAGCCTGTCGCCCTGTTCTAAAATTTTTCTAAAGTTCCTTCAGCTTTCTGATGTTTGCATTTTTGTAATGGAGTTTCTCACGCTCTCACGCACTTTTCATGTAAACAATGATTGTTTTGCATTCCTTTCTGGAGGAGGAGAGAATTGATGGACTGTTGGGTTGACCAGTGTGGTTGGAGAGGACAATTTTCTTCCTCTAATCCATGGTCACTGTTGGAATTCTATAAATGTCGAGGTCTGTAAATAAACTGCCCCTTTTTTTGCCTTGGACATCTCAGTGTGTGAGTGTCATTTTTTTGTGTTGTATTGTGACAGGAACCCACTGATGTAGTGGCACTGTGTCCTGTGGAAGGGAGATGGGACAGCCTGGGAAGGTCACAATACCCACAGTCTCTGGTGTTGGGTCATGAAGCAACCCAGAGCATATTTACTTCTGTGAAGTCCATAAGGATGCACATGAACACCTTGACTCATGTGTTGTGGGCCAATTTTCTGGCCAACCATGGGCTGGATGAGCAAGGACTCCGTGGGTCTGGTGACACCAACCATTCTGTCTCCTGAATTTCACAGCAAGGTCTTTCAGTTCTGTCACTTTTCAGTGACATTGTCTCCTGTAGATCTTCTCATTTTCCATTCAGAGCTTCAACGCAGGATGTGATTAAAATGAGAAAGTTTCTGAAAGTCATGCACTTGAGAGGAACAAGCAAGGGGAAAATGCCCTGAGCAATGTGTCAACATGATCTGGAGAGGCAGCTGGGAAAATAAATGAATAACATTGTTTAATTAGATGAGACATATTTTCACCTTTTTTTTTT
>VWYO01022145.1:169322-207130 GCA_013400275.1 Rhadina sibilatrix
TTTTTTTTTTTTTTTTTTTTTTCTGCAGGCAAAAGGAAACCTCTGGGGTTTTCAATTTTCTTCTGGCATCCCAAATTATTCCAGAACTGTACAGTGAGGATGGGTGGGATGCAGACTGCAGATTCAACCAGGTTCTCAGGAGATTCTGCTCCTTTCATTTCCCTTGGAGACTCTGATGCCTGCCTTGCTGCCCAGACACTCAGCCCAGTGCTGTAATGTGGAATATCTCTGCCAGAAAAGAAAAGCCATTAAAAAAGACAAAAACAAAACCAAAACCAAACCAAAACAAAAAAAAAAAAACCCAAAACCAAACCAAACTAAACCAAACCAAACAAAAAACAAAACAAAACAAAACAAAAACAAACCCAAAACCAAAAAACAAATTGATGAAAATCTCTACAGCTGTAAACCCCAGAGGTGCAGCCTGCTGCTGCACAGGCATGAAAGCAATAGGATATCCCAGAGGTGTGTGCTGCTGCTGAGCAGAGGTTCCACTGTGGACTGAGCCTCTGGCTGTGTCAAACTGACCAGTGAAGTTTTAAAATCTTTCTGAAAGTTTTGCACCTGTCTGGAACTTTTAAATCATTCTGGACCCTTTGTTCTATGCCTTCCCCTTTTCCAGATGACATATTCCTATGTATATTTTTGTATTTTACTAACAACAGAGGAACCTGCTGGTAGAGGAGGGGAAGTTTGGTTTAGAGGGACACCTGGGTGTTTAGAGCCAACACCATCAGAAGTAAATGGGCAAAAATGGGCATTTTGGGAGGTTGCAGAATGTGTTTCCATAAAGAATTAGGTTATGTCCTGTTGGGGAGGATGAAGCAAGAAGGCCCTGAAGAGAAGATTTATTAGTAAAAGACTCAAAAAGTATAAAACCTGTGAGAGATATAGAATTAAAAGCTAAATTTGAACTGTAAGATACTGAGCAGGAAAAGAGTAATTAAGTTAGCTAAACACAGAGCTGGGTGATTCGGTCACACCTCTGTCAGGACAAAAGGATGAGTAAGGGGTTGGACCCTCTCAGGTATCAGGGAAAAGGTGGTTTTTCAGGTTCTTAGTATGTAGATTTGTATGGTAATATAGTAGTCCCCATAGGCTGTATGTAAATTCTGTAGGTTTTTGTATCCTAAGGTGATTGGTTGGTGCTCTTTAGAATATTCATGATACAAAGGGTTAAAATGGAATGTAACCAGTAATTCGCTCTCTTACGCTCTTCCTCTTGCTGCTTGGACCCCTGTCCCTTTAGACTTCTCCTGTTGCTGCTCCCTCCCCTGGTTAGGCTGTCTCCCCACGGCTAATAAACCACCTGTCTTGAGAGCACCCCAGTCTCAGGACATCTCTTTTTGGACTCAAACAACCACGACGATTTCAACAATGTCCAAACTTGAATCTCACCTGAGGCCTGGGCAGAGGTGCTGGACCCCTCATGGTTCCACTGGGATGCTTGGTGGCAGGACCTTTGCTGCTGCATGCACGGGTAGGGGACAGGGAGTCCCCATGGACACCATGAGATGTCTCTGGGGTCTGGGACCTGCTCTGAGCATCACCAGGAAGGGCAGAGACAGAAGATCCCAGTGATGGAGCCAGCATCAGGCACTGCTTCAGAGAGCAAGGGACACCTGGGCATGTCCACACACCTGTGGAATTTCAAAACCTGCATCAACACCTGGATTGCTGTTTGCTACTCATCTCCTTTGCTATTTTCCTGCACAGGGTGAGAGCTGCTTTCATGAATGACACGAGTTTCCATGCCATTATGAGAAGCCACGTGAGTTGTTTTCCTTGGTTACTCTGAAGCATGAAAATTAAGGCTAAATTAAAGAAGCAAAAGCCAGTGTAAATAGCCTCATGTCTCTAATTAAGTTTTGATCAACCCTCTGCTGGGCATGTATTTTAAGGCACTTCTAGCTAATTTTTTAGAGATAATAAAATGTGATTTTTTCCAAGCTGACTGCATTCATGTTGTATTACTCCTTGTGGAGTGGCCCACACCAGTTTCTAGGGTGCCATTCATAGAGCTCACCATATGCAAATATGATTGAAACTCTGTGTCTCACTTCAGAGGGAGGGAAGAGCACACAGTTTTATACCAAGTGATAGGTGGCACTCACAAAGCTCGTGCAGAAGTTGAAGCAAAGGTACCTGGTTGTTTAATAGGTGGTGTTGGATTCCAGCCACCCTTCAGAAAAAAATGCAACAGTTACACCCAAGCTCTTATGCTGCCCTGTTGGCCAGAATAAATTAGCTAAATTTCCACTTCAAGAGGCAACAAGAGCAGAAGGGAAAAAAAAAAAAAGCACAAAGCCAGAGATGCTGAATCAGCCACACTTTATTAATCATTGGCACCTAAGCACTGGCAGGACACATATTAGTTACCAAGTGTGATGTTTTAGGAAGCTGCTTATGGGTTCTGATTGATGTCATAGGTTGTGAAATTACCACCTCTCTTTTTTTTAAATTTTAATTCTTCTGCAAATGGGTGGCAATGTGGCTGCCAAGGACAGTGTCTCAGGCTCCCTGTTTGGAGAAGGACAGGAGCTCTGAGCAGGATGCTGGGGATGCCCCTGGCCACTACAGCCACTAACAAGGTCAGCTGAGGGCCCTGCCTTGCCTGTCCTGGCAGAACTCCTCCCAGGGGTGACAGTGCACTGGTGGATAGAAAACTGAACGTCCCAGGCACCCTGAGCAGCCATCACATCTTGGTGTCACCTTCCTTGAGGTTCCCACATCTCCAGAGCTCCACAGGAATCCACAGGACTCCTCTCCTGTGCCCTGTCACCCCCTTGGCCCCAGGAACCTGGCCTGGGTGAAGTTTATGCAGCCCCTGGGAGGTTGTGATGGAAGGTGAGTGCCCAGAGGTGCTCCTGAACAATCTGGGTGTGTCACTCAACAGCAGCCTCTGACTTTTTTGTGTTTGCCTGGTCCATAGGCCTACAATGAGCACAGAGGATGTTGAGGATTTGGTAATGGAGTTTCTATGCCAACAGTATTTGAATTGCTGATTTGTATGTCCCTTTAAACCACCAAGTGTCCTCACCACCCTCTCACTGTCACATCACCCTTCTCTGCCTTTGCTGAGAGCAGAGTTTTTCTCTCTGCACTTCAGGCATGGAGAATATTTGCAAACAACAGCTCTCCTGGAAGCTGGCAGCTCTCCTCTCCACCAGTGCCAGTCATCATGCTGGGAATGGCACTGTGGATCACTGGAGCCATCCAGTATCCCTGGGAAAGACCTTGCCAGCCTCTTCATCATCTCCTTAATACTCTCCCTAACCTCTTACCATGAGAGCTGTCCCTGTCCCTGGTGGAAATAATGTCATTTTTCATTTTTGTGGTCACTGTTAGCAGTCAAGCAAAGCGATGTCACTTTTAATTACAGCATTTATTTACACATATCTCTCCTGCTTTAAATGGGAAGAGAGGACTCCCCGTGCCTTCCTCACACAGGGCTCATATGCTGCTGTTAAGAGAAACAGGTAAAACTCTTGCCAAAGGGAGTAAATCTCTTGGTAGCACCTGCTTGTATTTCTTCTTAAAGCAAATACCTGTAATTGATGACTTATTTAAAATATATGACAAGTAGATTTTTTTAAAAAATTGATTTTAAGCTTGTTAAGCAGGTGCTGTAGTAAATCTGACATGACTCTGATGCACTGTTCTGGTAATCCCTGCTGGATTTTTATTTTTACATGTATTAGTTTTACTCTTTATGACCACAGTAAATAAAATTGGTGAGAGGATAGCAGATCTCTTTGGAGAAAGCACTCCAAGAAGTATTATTTCAATTATATTTCTGTGACCTGAAATTCCAGCTGTTTGGTTTTTCCACGGCCCCCTGAACAGCTGTCCATTTACCTGTCCTCATTTGCTTCCATCTCTTAGCTCATCTAATACTCCTTTTTTTTACACACTTTCCCTGGTACTTCTTTTGAGTGCTGCCAGCACCAATGAGTTTTAGAGGGTTTTTACACCAGGTTTCATGTTTTCTGGAGTGGTTGGTAATGTCTGGTGAGGAAATCACTGACAAGTTAATAGGTCTTTTCATTTTTTTGAGTGTATGGTTGCTTTCTTTTGGACCTCTGACTAAGCCAAAGTCTGTTCTATCCAGAGAAAATGCAATTAGATCCATCCTGACTGATTTCCTTGTATTAACCTTGTCTTTGACACTTTAATGGGGTTGTAGAAGGTGAAAAAGTTGAACTGTTTCTCTCCCTTGCACTTCTCATGACATTTTAAGACTCTCTGGTTAGTACAGTGTGGAGAATGAGCCGAGTACCAGATATCACACCCACAGACAGACAAGCCCAGGCCTGGGCATCAGGCTGGTTCTAAGTGTTTTATGTTCTATACAGAAAGTCAGCGTGGAAGAAAGATAGGTATCCCAATTCAGCTGCTTTTAATATGTACCTGAAAAAGTTACTTAGCTGAAAAGTCATCTTGTTCCAAACTGACATGAATTCTCAGTGTTTTGAAGCCCAGAGGAGTGGAGTTTATCTACACAAGACACTTTCCTTCATCAGAAAGCAGAGGAGGAACATCCTGTTAACCAGTGAAATGAGAGCCATCCCAATGGATGTGAGTTGGTGACACTCACATTGGACCAGCCCGAAGCAGTCCTGTGGCTGGAGCCTGGAGAATAACCCTGGGAATGCTGTAAAAAGTGTCAAGGGAGGAGTTTCTTTTTAAACTTAATGGAGTCCCTGGGGAGCAGGAAACCTGCTAGGGTTTAGACATGCTAAGAGCATGAGATACAGAAGCAGTCTTCTCTCTTTCCTGTTAGCATGGAGAATAGCCAAGTCTGCAATCTTCCTCTTGCCTTTAAAATTTGACTTCACCAACAGCAAAAACCTCTGGAGACAGGAGCATGAATTTAGCAGGCTTTTAGGACTATGGCCAACCTCTGGCAAGGCTGCTGGAGCTCACAGGACCATGTCCTTGTTGGTGACAACCCCCCACACCCCAGGGCTGGAACCTCTGGTTTCTTGTTGCAAAGGCATCTCACCCAGACACCAAGCACGCTGTGACAGGGCCCTGCTAACAACATCACTCCTTCAAGGCTGAAAGTTCTCTTCCAGCATCCTTTTCCCCATTAATTGGATGACCTCTGCTACCCAGCACTGGGCTGTGAGTCAGGAAAAGGTCAGGCCTTTTTCATGGCTGCTCTTTCCAATTAACTTTTTGGTGTTCTCAGGCAGGGGTCTCTTGCCCTTCAAGCGTGGGAGATGCTCAGCATGCCATAGAGCTCAAAGGAGCACAGGAGGCTAAACAATCCTCCTGGGAGGAACATGACCTGACTGTTAACTCTGGTTTTACGTGGCAGAAGGAGAAATGCCCTCACTACTTTCTGTCAAAAAGGCAGAGATATCACTACAGCAAAGCAGCTCCATTTTCTGTCATCAGCTGCGCTTTTATCCCTTCCCAGCTCTGTTATCTGCTTGGCCTGATCCACGCCTCTGATGTAGGAGTACCATATTTTTGTAGGACAGAGCACTGCATTCAGTATTCCCAAAATATGCCTGCAAAGGAATAACCATTTGGATTGAAATTCCATAAGCAATTTTTGACCTGTATGAGTTTCCTACAACCTGCACAGTTGTCAGTCTCTGCTTGCCTATCCTCACTTCCACCATTCCTCCTGAGGCTTTGGTCAGGCTTCTGCAGGTGAGAAGAAGTTGTAAAGATAAATCATTTTGTCTGAATTGGGCTAAATGAAAATAGGTGGCCAGAGAGAGGAGAAAGATGCACTGCAGACCTTTGATAGAGAGGCAACATGTGCTGAGACCATACCAAGTGGCAGCAAATTCACATGACAAAAACCCCTTGTATTTGTGAATGAAATGTGAATGAAGCCCACTAAAATGTGATGAGCTTGGATTTAAGCTCACCCCTCCTCTAGAGCCAGCAAACCAGCAATGGGATAAAACCCAAAAGGCTCTGGAAGCTCTGCTGCTCACCTTTACACCTCTCAAGGAAGAGTTAATTCTCACCTAAAGGACAGGAACCCATCTCTGCCCTCCCTGTGACTAAATTGCCTCCTGTTGTGAGGGTTTGGGTGTCCCTAAGTGTTTAGCTGATGCTCTGCACCAGGAGGAGATGGTCCACCAGCCCCATTTCTAAGGATCTGGTGTGCCTGGCTTGGCCCCTGAACCTTGTGCTCTCTGAAACCAGTCTGTGGTCATTGAACAAGAGCAGGTTGGGCTCATGTTTTTTCCATCTTGGTTGGGTTTTCCAGCCTCACTGCTCAGGCACTCCAAATTAATGGGTACTGCTGGCAATCACAGAATCTCTCTCTGCCCCAGTGCCCCGTGCACAAGAAGAGGGTGATAAAGCTGCTGAAGGTGATTGGTGCTGGGTTGTTGACTCCTATAGTGGCAGTGAAGTTCTGAGAGGGCTTTGGACACAGCCCTGGGCAGTTTTCAGTCAGAGCAGGGTTTGTGCAGGGCATGGGCTGTTCCAGGTCCCTGGGACACCTCTGTTCTGGGTTAGCTCCACTCCACTGGGGTTGCCCTGCTCCTCCCTGCCCAGTGACCTGATCAGCTCCTTACACCCTTGCTCCTGGCAGCCTGCTTTATACCTCGTGCACAGGCCAGCAGGAGTTCAGGCCAACAGCAGTGTCCCCTCAGCACAGAGAAGGTGGAAATGACATTTTAGCATCCAACAATAGGAAAAGAGCTGCCAGAGCTGGAAATCCATTATGGGCATTGCCTGCTCTGTGAGTGCCCAGCTATGCAGCCTTTGAAGCCCTTTGGGGTAGCTTGGTGGTGCACTGTCATACATATTTCCATGGCCATTCTTCTGCTGATCACTTTGTGCCTCCCTGGATCCCCCTTCTTTAGGCAGTGGGGTTTATGATGCACAGAACAGATCCCTGTCCTGCCAGTCTCAGTCTTCTTTATTCCAAAGTATTTTACCACCTCACTAGTGAGAAGTATTTGTTCCCATCAGAACACCAACACAGCAGAAGTATTAATCACTGATAAAATTTTGATTTCAGAAGCACCTGCTAATAAATGGGAATGCTGGAACTGGAAGTTGATGGGTACCCAAAGCTGAAGATTACCTTTATCAGTAGGGCATCTGTCATTGCTTAATTAAGATGCAAATCATCACTGTCTCCATGGTGACAAAGTCACTTTCTCATGTGGGTGAAATACAAACAGCTGGATGTGTCCAGCTGAACTCTCTATAATGGAAGGGAAAACATGGCAGGGCTGGCTACAGCTCCAGCAGTGCTCAGCCAAATTCTGCCCTCATCTCCCTCTCCAGCCAAGCATAAAGAGGTCTCTGAGCATGGCCAGGTCCCAGCACTCACTCCAGTGATGACAGACTGAGGCAAGTCTGTCAAGAAATAATGGGCTGAAGGGAGCTTGTTACCATTTGCTCATGGCTGAGATCCCACCAGCCCTCCTGGGTTTGCTGGCAGGAAGATCAAATCCCAGCCAGGGCCGTGGCTCTGCAGAGCCTTAGACAGGAGCCACAGCCACACTGCCATGGGTGGTAAGAGCCATCCTACCCAGCTTGCAGGGAGCAAAAGGGCATTAATTATAGGCAAGTAAAATAATTACAGGAGCCATGAAGATGTTTATGAGACATGCCCTTGGGAGGGATGCAGGAGTGAAGATGTTTTCTGCCCTGCAGCTACCATTTACAGGGTTTGTGATAAAAAACCCCTTTGTCTACACCTTTCTTGTCACACTCATTTGCCAGCTGGGCCATGAGGTCTTGTACACCTTAAGTGGGTGAAATATAAATATTGAGGCAAAAAACCCAGAGCTACCAGCATCAGTGACTCTGATTTGTGCCTCTGGGTGTTTGCTTCACCTCAGACCTCAGGGCTAAGCTTGTCTGGGCATAGAAATCCCCACACCCACACCTGAAAAATAAAGCTGATGAAATGGGAGAATTCAGGACTCACAAGAATTTTTTTAAGCCCGGACTTCTTCAAGCCTATCTCCTGCCAAAGCTGGGTCCCTGGCCTGGTTGTTGTTGGTATTTTGAAGCAGCCACTGCTGGTAGCTATGTGACCCCAACTCATTGCACAACTCCACGGACCCTCTTGTTGCCTCCTGAGGGACTTTGGAGACTTCTTTGCCTGTCCTGCCTCAGTTTCCTTCTTCCTCACACCAAGGGATAACAATAGCAACCAGGTCAGAGATACTGAGTCCTGTCACAGCACAGGGTACCAGTGGTCATACCACAGTGGTCAGGGTACCTGTGGAAATCATGGTGGTCACTGTTTTGCTTTGGTGTGGGCTCTGCTGCATGAAATGAAGCAGATTTTCCTGCACAGACAAAGCCAGTGGTTGCCCACGCTCCTTGGGCTTGGTGTGTGCTGTAGCCCCTGCTCTGGTAGTTCTCATGCAGCCGTGTGTGTGCAAAGGTGTTTTGTTACCACTCAGAATTTATCCTCCCTTCAAGAAAATAAGATTTTCCAGTGGGAATAAACTGCATCCAGAGTGAGAGGTCAGCCCCACCTGAGCTGCAGCAGGAGAGCAACTCTTGCCTGTAAGTGAGCACTTAGGTATACTTGGAAAGAAAGAAGCTTGATTGACTCCCAAGACGATGTCTTGAAGCAATGAGGAAAGAGTAATTTAAAAATCAGCCACCTAGAGGCAACTGTGGCAGCAGGGATAATACCCTCTGGCAGCAGCAGAGTGGCTAATTGCTCCAGTTTGGGATTCATGTGATCATTCATTAGCTCTCATCTAATAACAACTTACTCTGCACTGATGTGGAACCTTCATCTCCTCTCCAGCAACTCCACAAAGAGCAAATCTGGACTAAGATCACTGGAAAGGGGGATGCTGAGCTCTGGGTCACTCTGTGGGGAAAGTGAGACACAGGAGGGCTTAAGAGCATTCCAAAGCTCTGCAGAGTATCCTTTGCACTGCATCCTTGGGCTTCCATCCTCTGCACTTTCCCCTTCCCTTCCCTTCCCTTCCCTTCCCTTCCCTTCCCTTCNGCGCCTGCAGGGCCGCGCTGGCCTCGCTCCGCTCGGGCTTCCCCGCGGCGCCGTCACGCCGAGGCCCAGCCCGGGCTCCGCCGATGGCCCCCAGCCCCGGACCTTCCCTTCCCTTCCCTTCCCTTCCCTTCCCCATGTGAAATAAAGACCGAGGGGGAGTGTTTGACACTTGCACTGACATGTTGGTGTGCCAGCTGTTAACAGACAACCTTTCCCCTTCAATCCAGCTGGAAGGCTGCCTTCAGGACCTGGGTTTCAATTCTGCCACAGGAGGCACTGCCCTGGGAATGGGAGAGAGGCAGGGCCATCGAGCAGAGAGGCGTTACTGAGGTCAGGAAATGCATGTGGTCAATCCTCTGCTATCCTCACTTTCCACCATGGAGCCGTCACTCATCCAGGCCACAATCACATGTTCACCAGGCCTGGGGAGCTGGGTCTCACCTGAGCCTGTGGCACAAGCAGGATCAAGCCTTGGGACAGCCTTTGGGATGGCCTGACACCGTGCATCCTGCACCTGGTGGAGATGGTGCCAAGGTCTGGCTGTATCACTGCCAGCCTCCCCCTGCCCCTGGAGGGGTCACTGTGAGCACAGGCTGTGCCAGGGGTTGGCCTCAGTGGGTTGCTGGGACCTGCAGTCGAGGCAAAGACCATCTCTCGTGTCTGGCTGAGGTGAGGACTCTCCATACATCCCTCTCCAAAAGCCCCACTGGATCTTGCTTTTCTGTCCATTTTCAGCCCTTCATGTGACCAGTGATGACTTCCATGCAATCTCAGGTGTCATTGCCAGTGGCATAGAGATTTCTCTTGACTTGAAGGCATCTTGAGAGCAGCACCTGCTTGCTGGAGAGCTTTGTCACTGCCCTAACACAGCTACCCCAGAGAGAGGACTTCTCTGCCACCTTAGGCCAACTTTATGCTCCTGGCCTGAGTAGAAGCAATAAAAGCAGGCCCTGATGAGGGAATTTCCTCCATCAAGCTCCTTGGATGCATCCATGCTGGAGTGATTCTCAGATCCAATACACACACAGAGCTCATTTCCTAGCACAGCCTGCACTTGCCCAAGTGCCATCAGCTGAGGCATGCCTGGACTGCAGGGCAGAGCCCAGGCCACGCTGGCCACAGCAGTGGCTTTTCTGGAGCTGTGATAATTGTTTTCCTCCCACATTAAAGGCTTGGGAAAGCACAGCACTCATCAGAAAGCCAGCAGGACAGAGCATGCACTGCTGATGGCAGGTTGCTGTTCTTCCTAATTAAAGCCAGGTCTTGGAAAAGGGCTGCAAGTGTATTTATTATACCTGTGCCTTCATCTCGTCCCTCTCCTGCCTTCCTTTGCCACTTCCAGCTGTTACAGACTGTCTATATCATCTCTGTCCAGATCACTAATGAATGCCTTGTTAGAACAGTAATTGGTCTCTTATTTAGCAGACTCATAATGATTATAACTGAAATACATTGTCAGCCATAGGGCACAATCCATTTCAAACTGCAGTACACAGCAGCTGAGGTTTATGTTCCTTGGTGTGATTTCTTTTCCCTTTGTAGAAGCAATTATGTGCATTTGACTGTATATTGCTATTGTTGAAGCCTTTTATGCAAGAGTTAGTTGTGCACAATGTGATTAAAGATGGAAATTCAAATTACAGGCAGCAACACAATGGGACCAGAAAGTGGGTTTAACCAGAAAGGAAACCAAACACAGGAATGTAGTAGGCTCCCAAAAATTTATCTGCTTCCACTCTCCTGATGGATTACATTGTCAAGAGCCTGGATCACATTGGAGGAAATAGCAGTAACTGGATGTATTCCTGTATTCCACTTGCCAGGAATGTGGGGTTGGGCGAAGCCCTGGTGGCTTTGCCCTGGAGGGAAGAATTGCACAATCTCCCTGCAAACTACTAGATAAGGAGCCAAGCTTTCTGTCACGGCGACTTCTAAAAGATCCAGAATCTCCTGGGAGGATTTTACGTAGATCTGTTGTGAATGATTGGCTTTGTACCCTTTCCCTCCCACCCTTGGTGTCCCATAAAAACCCCTGGGTCCTTAGGGTACTCCGTCCCTGGATCCCTTCGCTGGTACCTTTGCAATAAAGTCACCTCATGTGGAATTTCCATGCGGACCCTCTCTCTCTCTCTTTCCCGGGCCGGCTAAAAGAGAAGCAACCTCGCAGAGGCAGGAGCTGAGAATCACTGAGCTGAGAATCACTGAGCTGAGATCACATGAGCTGAAAAATCACTGCTCTGCCTCCTTGCTGTGACGCTCTCTGCCGGCTGAGGAAAGCGCTCTGACCCCTCAAGAAGCTGTCTTTGATGAGATACCTTTTGGGGTGGCTCTGAGCCTTCCTGGGTCCTGATCCCCAGACCCCACCACCAGCCGGAATACAGGAATGTGGCCTAGCAGGGCGCTGATGGATTCATGACTGGGCAATGCCAGCCTGGGGGATGCCAGCAACATTCAGGGACAGAGCCTGAGGAACCACCTTTTGCTGTTCTTTGTGTGGGTAACAAAACGTAGCTACTACTCTTTGCAGTTATTTCAGCAGTAAAACCAGCTGACCCGGGGCTCTGAACCCCAGGCATCTCTCTCTGGAAGGGGTTGGTGTGACACAGTCTCAAATCCAAGTAGCCCAGAAGGTGCATGCACAAAGCACTGTGGCATGAGCTCCTTTGCCAAGCTGCCTTGGGTAATATAAAGCATTAAAGACACTGAAAAAGTTGTGTTAAGAGAGAATTCACCACACTAGCTTTGGAAAAAAAACAAAACAACCCAAAGATGTGGAGAGAGTGTTGGGGACTTTTTGGTCTTTATGCAAAATACTCAGTTTCCAAAAGCAGCTGGAGATCTGTGTACCTTGATTTTTGGCTGCTGAACTAAAATCTGTTAGAAGTGTTTTGACAAGAAGTGGCAAACCTCAATTTCCAACCAATAATCTACATGGATGCCTAAAAGGGAAACACCAAACTAATTAGTGGTTTTAATTTTAGGATTGAGAACAAAATGTGCTTGGCCTTGAGTGTCCCAAGAACACCTTCCTTTAGCCTTTTTCTCCCAGTTTGTTTATGTTATCCAGTACCTCTTTAGATCAAAAATTAATGGTATATACAGAATCTGCAAAATTTAATTCTTATAGAAGAAAAAACCCAAGGCTGAGCTTTCAGTTAGATGTTTCTTGGTTTTGCTATCATCTCTGTAATCTTGACTTAATCACTTCTGGTGCTTCAGGCACATTTATTCTGTGTCCCCTTTTGGAAACTCCTGCATCACTTGCTCTGTATTTCAACATACTTTAGCAAAAGGCTTGAGAGGGGGTTGTACCCCAAGATGTGCCACCCTAGCAGGTTTTTCCTAGCAGAAATTAGGTGTCTTTGTCCATGTGCTGCCCAGGAGCTCTGCACACAGGAGCTTTTGGATGTATGTGGACAGATTCTTTGAAGGCTGCAGCAGGTCCAACAGGTTTCAGAGGCATCAAACACTGTCCTTGCACAGCAAACACACTCAGAATCTCCAGGGAAATCCACAGAGCCCTTAAACCCAAGCCAGAGGGCACTCCCCAGCAGCTGGAGGGCAGATGTGCACAGGGCACAAACTGTCTGGGCTCATCCCTCATCTGAAATAATCAGAGCTGGGTTAAACCCGATGATTTATGGACATTTCAATTTCTGCCAGAAAAATATGGTCCTGGGGGCAATTTTCATGGAGCTCTTGTAACAGATTATAGGTGGTGTGGATGATTTACTGTAACCTACTGGACAATAATAGTGCAAGGATGTCCCAGGCTTGGGTGGAGTCCTCTACTGATGCTGTGTGGCAATAAATAACATTAACATGGGCAATTAATTGCTTTATAAGGGTTTAGCTTGTCTGTGAGCCCCCCGTTTGCTGCCTGTAACACAACCAAACTGTTTTTCTTTTGTAAAAGTTCTTTTACATCTCCAGTTCCCTTCTAATGTCTCAGAACAGTGAGACACAGTGAAACCTCATTACCTTCCCCAAGGCATTGGGAATTGGGGTTTCCCCATGCCAACTGCAAATGCCAATTGCCAGTGCCAAAAAAACCCCCAGCCCACTGTGCTCCCCTGAAAGCACCATTCTTAGGAGCAGTTTGTTTTGAATTAAGAAATGCTGCAGTAAGGATAATTAAATTAGAGTGGAACTTCTTAATATATAGAAATAGAGGTAGGAGAGAAGAAGAATGGGAGCTTAAATTACACCTGACAGAGGTATGTGGCAGCACATCCAAGCAGAGGGTATATGTTTTTCCCCTTTCTTAATACATCCCTGCCCAGTTTTCTGTGTGAGATCCAGAATTTTGATGCGTTTCAGTGGCTTTGATAAAGTCTGGATAATGACTGTTAGAAATGCTTGTGAGTGTGACTTTTGGTTGTGCTTTTGTTTGTTTGGGTTTTTTTTCCCCCCAAGGAAGGAGAGTCTTGCAGAGGAGGCATTTATGTACTTCTCTTGAGAGCTTGGGTTGGCTCCTGGCTCCTCCACAGGCTTCGTGTAACTTTGGTTCCTTCTTCCCTCCAAGGTGAGGAAAAGAGACCCATGGCTGTGATGCCTTAGGAAGGCTGACCTGAAACAGAGACTGGACAGAGATAGAGAATAAAGTAGATATTTATTGAAAGGCCTATAAGGATACACCTTGGGCAGGACAGGGCCTGACCAGAGCTACACCCAAGGTGGACTGAGAATGGTCACAAAATGGATGACTGCTCCCAAGATCTCACATTTTTATAAGTTTTGGTTCATTTGCATATTGGGGTTTAATTGTCCAATTACATCTTCAGGTTGTGAGGTCTCATCCTTCTTGTTCCTCCCTTCAGCCACCATTGTTTGTGCTTTTGGGCCTGAAAGTCGTCCTTGGTCTGCAGCAGGAAAAGGATTTGTTTTGTCTCTCTACTCTGTGAAGGGAGCTTACTGGTACTTAATGTGAGGCTCAGAACTGCACCCCCGGGCAGCACAGAATCTGAAAAACAGGAAAGCACAAACTTAAGGCATCAGCTGGTTCTGGAGGGTAAATCCCTCAAATAGAAATTGTGCCCCTGGAAGACACTGTCCTAATCAGATCTCATTGTCCAGAGGAGGAAACTTGTCCTTCCCAGTCCAAAAGGAAAACTAGGGATGATGTTGTGCTGACTTGGACTCTCCTGAGCCCCTCTTGGCTCATCAGCAGCAGATGGAGCTGCTTGCCAAGCACCCCAGGAGGAGGTGAGGCAGTGCAGGGCTGGCCAGGCTCACCAGGTGAGGGGCTGACAGAAGTGCCAAGGCTTGGGAGCCTATTGTCCCTCTCTGGGACCCCCAACACCAGCAGGACATCATCTCTTTTTACGTGATTGCCTCCCAGTTGCTGTCATTGTCCTGATGACCCTTGTCCACTCTCCCTGATGGCTGCACCTGCCTGGCACTTGACCCTGGGTGGTTACAGAGGTGAGCAGCACTCAGGTGAGGGGGTACCAGTGCTTTGTTTCCTGTCTCTGCTCAGACACCCTCCCCAGCCCAGCCGAGGGGTGTCCAACACAGCCCCTCCTGAGACTGTGACCACAGTTCTCATTTCATAACTTCATCTTGCTGACCACTCTCCAATCAGCTGGTACTCCTCAGTCATTTCCAGGAGGTGAGGGGCACAGGTATCAGGAAGCTGCATTTTTATTGGGTTCCCAGATTCATTACCTTGTGTTTCACACCAGTGAATTTTATCTCTCCCTGCTTACCTCAGTCCTCAGGATCATGATCCTCTGGTTTATTCTCTCTCTGCTTACATATTGACATTGCCTCTAAATTTTGCCTTTAGCAGATTTTGCCAGGCATTTTCTGTGCCCAAGTAATTAACAAAAATATTGGTGTCAAAACTGTCTCTTAAAGAACTTCAGTAATAATTTCCCTCCCTCCTGATCCCTACCTTTACAGCAGGGCATGTTTCTATCTCCCCTTCACGCTGCAGCACATTTGCAGTTCATTTACTTTCCACCCTTCCCATCTGAGCTAATGTCTCAGACACTATTTAATCAAGTGCTTTCTCCCAGACACTGTGGATGAGCTCTAGTGCACTCTCTGCATCTAAGAAAGCCTTATGAAAAAATTATGTTCCTGAGCTAACTTTGATAAGTCCATACTGCTTGTTATATCATTTATCTCCATTATGCTTTTCTTAAAATTTTCATCTGAAATCTTACATGTCTTTTAGGTCAGACTTGAGACTTGCTTTACTCTTCTCCTTTCTTCTCTTCACTTTAAACTTGATGTTTTCAGCCACGTGATGCCATTTTTGGCTAGACAGATGAGCTTTAAAGGCTTGTTGCTGCCCAGAGGTGTCACATGGGATTCAGGAGGGGAAGCTGATCCTTCAGTCTGGTGGATGTGAAACTCCTGGAGCTTAGGGTCAGTCTAACTCCTTGTTTCCATCCTCTTCACCATATTAAAGTTGTTTGAGGTGCTCCTCTCACTTCTCTGAGCAACCCATCCTAACTTTCTAGAGATAACCTCTGGAAATAATGAAATTCAGCTTCAGTCCTCTTCTGCTTTATCCCTCTGTGTAAGCCCTGCTCAGCAACAACAAAAATGTCTTAATATTATCAACCCTGTGCTCAAAACCCAACCCTACAAAAGCCACTGGGAAGAAAAGTAACTCTACCTCAGCCAAAACCAGCACAAACCATTGCAGTGCTCTCCTCTACTTCCCCTTTTCTGACTCCAGCACAAGAACACCAGGTAGCAGTATTAAAAAATCTCAGTTCTAGAGTACAAAGTGTTTCTTTCAGTGTCATCTTTTCTAACAAACACCTTCTAAGGATAATCCAAATTAGGTCAGCCCAGGTTTTCTAATAGACTCCTTGTGATTTTTGTTCTTTCACCTTAGGAGAGCATAAAATCCAGTTATAAAAAGTTGAATTCTCTGAGTCTGACTTTGAAAATCTAGGCTCTGCTACATCCACAACGAATTTAGGGGTTCCCTTGTACCACTGTGACCCCTTTGAGGAAAGCAAGAGGAAAATCTGTGTCTATGCTTTATTTTTTGTTTAGTCCCCCCTTGCCTATGAAAAATAACTTCTATTAATATGTTGAATTCTCTAATGCTACCCCAAATATGTGGAGTCCAGAAAATCACCAATAACATTTATGCACAGAAAAACAGTATTTGTCCAGATAGTGTTTAAGATCAGGTGGGATTCAGGACAAAAGCTAAGGCACCTACACTCAGGTGCCCACATTCCTTTGTGAGCACCGTGGCTGAGATCCCGTGGTAAGAAATGGAATCAACAGATCTGAGAGAGCTCTCTCCAGCTCACACTGTGCTGGACATCCAGCTGGGATTCAGGTTCCTCACAGAGCTTCTAAAGGTTTTGGGGTGCCCTGACACGCCTTGCCTGGCCTCCAGAGAGCAGTAAGACCCTGTCAGATCCTGTTCCACTCTGCCTGCCCCACCCAGACCTCACAGGAGCCTGAAATGGCAGCAGATGCCCACATCTGGACAACTGAATTCCCTCTGCGTGTTTGCTCGCCTAAATCTCCCCTCAAATCTCCCAGATGTTTGGTTTGCACTAGTGGTGGATCAGCAGATGTTTGCAGCTGGAGACAGCAAGGCAGCTTCTATAGCACATGTTGGCTTTGGTGCACTTTGGCTGAAATGCAGCTGAGGAAAGCAGCAGCAGAGCTGCTCTCAGGGGGCTCTCAGGGTGCCCAGCTCTCAGTTACAGGCAATGCTGGCAGGAGAACAAACGGGTATCAAATGACCACAAGTACATTTTTAACCTGCAAATTAATTGAAAGTTTCTAATTATCATGATTCTAATGCTCCTCAGCATCCCCAGCAGAACGGTACCAAATGCTCTTGAGAGAGATTAGTTTTCTAAACTGATCTCAAGGCAAGGCTGCCATGACTGGGGAAAAAGCTTCACGATGTAGGAAGGCTCTTAATTGTCTTTGCAAAGTGGGACACACAGGACTTGTAAGATCTGTGCCCTACAGGGAAGTCTGGAGAGTCCACAGGTCAAAGCTGTTTCTTTGTTTCATAATTGTAAAAATGATCTGGTATGCCTTTTTGTTTGTTTGTTTTGGTTTTTTGTGGTTTTTTGTTTTGTTTTCTATTTGTTTGTTTGAACTTAATTTTTTATTATTTTCTATCTAGATAAAAAATTTAAAAATTCATCTGCTTTATGAATCAACAAAAAATAGAAGTTACAACTTTTTTATACAGGAGAAAATCCAATATTTAACTCTCTCAGACTGTAAACATAAATAAGTGACCAATTGTTTCACTTGTTGTTAGACATCTACTTAATACTTCTCTGCTCCAATGAGTAAAATATAATAACAATTTTAAAGAAAGTAAGTCGAATGCATAAATTAAATCAGTTGGTTTTGTGGCTCATTGAACTTGTGAGTCTTCTGTGGAGTCACAGAAATATTTGGGAAGGATTTGCTTGAAGTGAGCGCAGTGGGAAGCACTTTTTGATGGCTGTCATTTGCAGGGGCTTGTACAGGCTTTCACTGATTTCAGTTTGTGGGAGTGCATCTCATTCAGATGAGAACATAATTGAAGCTGGAAAAAAAAAGGGAAATAATGGGGTTGAATAAGTTCTGTGAAAATTATGAAATTCTACTGTCAGTGGGAATATTTAAATAGCAAATGCTTCAGTTATATTCACAAATAGTTTTCTTAAATTGAGCTAACTGCAAATTTCAATATTATTTCCATATCTTGTCTATTATAGAGCTTTTTGAACCCAATCTTGTTTGGTTCCTATGGAATTATCACAGCCCACATGGTTTTCCTCCTTGCAAGTTTCTTGGGAAGTAGCATTAATTTCCCTGACCCTCTTCAGTATTTCAATAACATTCAGCAGCAAAAGGTGCTGTTTAATGGAGTCATTGCCTTCAGACAGACTCCAGATAAGCAACAGTCCTGTGCTGAATGCAGAAATACGTTAAATTTTTTTTTTTTTTCACATGGAGGTATGAAAAAAAAGTTGTAGTGCTAAAACTAAAATTCAACTAAAAATTATCAACACCTCAGAAAAAGCAGAGGGCCCATAGCTTTAACTGTCTCTGGGTTTTGGGGTTTTTTTCTTTTTTTTTTCAGAAACCACCTACTATTCCTGTAGTCTTCATGGCTCAGTCTTGCTCCCCTGAGATCACAGAGCATTTTGAAGCAACAGCAGATGCATGTTTAGAGATGACTTATGCTGGGCATCCTACAAGGACCTGGAAGCCTCAGCTCTCTCCATGGGGTGGTCAGTCAAAACTCTGTTCATTTAAAAATAAAAGAGAAGGCTAAAAAGATTTTGGTGAGCAGCTTGCAAAATGCATCAATAACAATATAGGATAACAATTTTAAAAATACTTCAGGACAGGAGGCTTGCCCAAAAGTGGTAAAGCCCATAGAAGACTGACATATAGAAGAACTGGAATGAGGCCAAAGGAAAAAAATTTTAATGGATGCTGGGGAGCATCTTGACTTGGGACTCAAAAGAAGCTTCATGCCAAAACAAAGTGCTGGTAGAACAGCTTATGGAAAAAGTTTAAAAAACAAAGACTTACACTCAGGTCTGGGTGCTATTTGTCATCGTGAAGCCAAGGAAGAATCAGCTGAACCATTACCAGTATTTTCCTCCTTAAATATGGCTCATTATCAGAAAACAGAGAGGTGCTGAATTTACTACCAACTTCTATAAAAATGGCTGAGGAGGGCAATGCAATAGGGAGTTTAAACATTGGTAAATTTAATAGAAGCTCACAGTTTGTGGCAGCCCATGCCAGATGTGCCCCGAAGGGCAGGAACATCACCTGTGTATCTTTTCAGAGCCAACTGCAGATCTTATTCTGGATTCCAGGAAAAACAAGCTCAAGACCCTCAGTTTTTCTGCAATATCAGGGTCTTGGTGAAGCTTCATCTGCTCAGCTCTTGGCCATCTGCTGCCCTCTGGCACTTGTTGAAGCAGCATCAACCTGGCACACATCTTCCACCCTGCTTCACCTCTGTCTTGGTTTTGGAAAGACAGGTATCTGCCAGGGAAAGCTGGAGCTTCCCTTGGAATGGAGAATGTAACCCCTCTCCCTCCAAATTACTATAATTTTGCAAATAGGGGCTTTTAGGCAAAGATGTGGGGATAGGAATAGCAGTTCTTTACCAGGAGTATTAAAAAGTACAGATGTAATAGTACAAAAAAAAAGCAAACAAACAAACAAAATCGTGGAAACTCTGACAGAGTCAGAGCTACAACCTGACACCCTGTTGGCCAGGGTGTTGGGAGCAGTCCAGATAAGTCCCCCTGGAGTAACAGATGTGATTCTGTTGGAGTAGAGATGATTCTGCCCTAGAAAAGGGTCCAATGGTGGCAAGATGAGTCTAGTCTTCCTCTGGAATCCAGTGCAGCTCTGGAATCCAGTGCAAACAGGCTGCCCTGGTGTTCTGAATCTCAGGTTTTATCCAGGTAGGAATGTTTGGCTCCTCCCTCTGGGTGGAGCATCTCCCAGTGGGATGATGTAATGTTTTCAGTCTTGTGGTGAGCCTTAATGACCCATTAACAGCAGATATCCCCTGGAGAGAGGACATGTGGTGAAAGAGATAAGGAACACTGCCCTACCTGGTTTTAACAGCTGGCCCATTATCAGAAGGCACCTGCCCCCTCCTCCCTGGAGTTATGAGGTCATACAAGAGATAAAGAAAACATCTTCCCAACCAGTTTCACCAGATGGGATACACATATAATGGAAAATGGGATACACATATTTGGTTACATATTGCAACCCAAGACAACCTCACACACAGACACCTTCAGCTTTGGATGTCAGGGAAAGCCCTGGTCTGGGACAAGGTCACTAATCTTTGGGACCTACAACTCATGAAATTATTTCTACAAAATGTTATTTTAATTGGTAAGTACAAGTAAGTGACAAGATGCGTGACCAACACAAATGTTTCTGAGTAAGTATTTTGGGGGCAGAAAAATCAAGTGGTATGCAGAGATCATTTAGAATAATGCTGATTAGCTTCAGAGTATTAGTGAAGCAGAAAACTGGCTTGGAACATGATTGCTAGCAGCTATCTCAAGAGCTTTATCCATTTATACCACTACTTTCCTTACAAATGATTCGAGGGATTAGCTTGCACTAAGCAGACTGAAGACACAACAGATTCCATTTAAGAAAGAGCAGAGGACTTTTTCCAGTGTTTTAAAAATGGACTTTCTTGTTAACTTGGCCGTTGTCAATGAATAGCTTCTGGAACTGCACATACCTGGCTGCTCCCCACAACTCTTTCCTCCCTAAGAAAACTTTATATCCATCCCCTCAGTGGGGAATTCTGTATTTAACCAGTGGGAGTGGCAGAAAGGACGTGGGAAGGACACCCCATTCCCGCCGTGTTTGGTTTGACAGGTCCATCTGCACCCTTTTTCCACTCTGGCCCCAGGCACTGCTCACAGTTTGCTGTCCCCTCCGCACGGCTCCGCGTCCATCACGTGGCAGCTCCAAACCTCTGCGTGGAAATGTGCAGCTGCCTCAGAGAGGGATGCGTGGGAATCCTGTCGTATCTTTAGCCTCAGAGATGATAATTTGCAATCACAGCCACATCCCAGCCAAGGAGCTTCCCCACATGCGTTTGGAAAGCTGCAGCCTGTGACAATCACTCATCTTTTTAATTACTATCTCAAATCCTTGAGAACATTTTAATAATTATTTGTTTACAGTTGGAGACAGGAACTCTTGGGCACATCGTCCTCTTTCAAGTAAACAGGCCACTAATTAAGTTTGCTTTGAATCCAAAGGCACAGATTTGCACAGTCCTTCCAGCCACATTGAGCATCCCCATCCTTGGAAGTGTTCAAGGCCAGGAATAGCAGATGGAGCACAGGTCCTACAGGAGACCTGTGACCTTCCAGAGGGGTGTTCAGGCAGAGCACTGAGGGCGTTGAAACAGTGCCTGTGAGAGGCAAAGGAGGTGAAAGTTCTATGGGGTTTATGTTTGAAATGTTTTCTGATGTGACTCATGTTATCAGCCCCCAGCAGCTGCATGGAGCAGCTTCCGCCAGTTCCTCCTCAGAACTTACCTACATCTGCATCTTGGGTGCCCATAAATACAAAACTGTGTGGATCTCAAATGCTTTGCTGTCATTTTCCTCTCTGAGTCCTCATTCCTGCTCAGAACCTGCTGCACTCCTCTATTCTTCATCTGCAGGGTGCATAAATTAGATTCATTCGTGTTGACTTACTGACTTTTTTCCTCCATTGACCTGAAAGCTTGAAGGGCCAAAAGATGGTTGAATATTTGCATGCATGAATAAAAGGTTGGCCAGAGCAGTGTGCAGAGTAGACAAGTACATTCTGAGAGTAGCAGGAGAGTTGTTCCCTTTTCACTGCAGGCTGAACTGTGAGCTCCATGTGCCTTGGTTTACAGGATCCAAACAAAATTACCATCAGCAAGCAGAGCAGCTCTCATTCTTGTAGCCTCTGGGCCAAACAAAACCACAATGCTGAGCTGTTTGGGTCCAGCCAGTTACTCTGTACCCTGTACATGTGTGTGTTACAGAGCTGGCTGGGCTATGTCACAGAATCACAGAATCACAGAATTTTTGAGGTTGGAAGGGATCTCTGGAGATCATCCACTCCAACACCCCAGCCAAGGCAGGGTCACCTGGAGCAGGTGACACAGGGACATGTCCAGGTGGGTTTGGATTGTCAGTGTTTCCCAGTGTGGATGAACCTAGTGAAAGTTGAGGTGTGGCACATGAGGAGCAAGGAGACAGGTGGCTTGGAATCTGCTGTGCCACAGGCATTTGCTGGAGTTTGTTCACGTTGTGACACCCAGGGCACCACCTTCCACCTGGAAGTAATAGAAAAATCAGGGTATTTGGGAGCCCTTCAGACTGTTGATTGTAACAAAGAGGAAGGAGAGGAGCCGTGTGGTTTCTGCCGAAGGTGTTTGGGGAGATAAGTGCTGATGCTGCTTGATGTTGTGTGAAATAAAAAAAAAATATCTATTCATGGCCTAAGGACCCTAAAAATGTAAGGGAATCCAAGTCAGGTTAGCCCACCCAGCCCAGAAATTTACCTCCAACAGAGGCCAGTTGTGAGCACCTCAGGAACTGCACTGAGGCTCCTCCAGGATGTTGTCCTAGACTCCAGTTACTTGTGCCTCACAGAACTGCTGGACCAGAGATAATGACCTTAATGAATATTGCTCATTATGTTTGAAATGATGGTCACAGATCCTCTCAGTCATTTCTCTCCCTGACTGAGGAGTCCTTTTCTATTAAGAAAATTTTTCTACAGGAACCTTACTACATATTTGATTATCCCATCACTCTTGCCTTTAATTCTTCAATTTGTACAATATTATATTTATGTGATACTAATTTTCAGTAGTGCCAGAGGATCAGATCTGTTTTTGATGTACTAGCACAGCTTGTTTGTGTTCTTTGCTCCTTTTCTAACCCTTTCTTATCAATGTACTCTTTATACCAAGATGATATTCCCATATAACCTCATATTACAAACCCAAGATTTTTCTCCTAGTTGATAATAGCTCACAGCCCATCATTGTACAAATAAAACCAGGATTAGTTTCTATGTACATCACTTCATGTTGATCTCCACAGACTTTCATGTGCCATTTCATTGCTTGGACACCTAGTGGCACACAGTGCTTTTGCAATTTTTCAGTTAACTCATGTCTACTAGCCTGAATTTGTCATCCTACTTATTGACTTGGATTGACTTCCTGAGGTTCAATTCATAAATACTCAAAGCAGTTTAGTCTGGTGTGGCAGGTGTGACAAAGCAGAACAAAGATGTGTCTGTTCACCACTTACACTGAGTCAAAGGAAAAATTAAAAGCATCCAAATCCAAGATTTGTGCCTCACCTCTCACACTCTAGTTTCGTGCTTCAACTTCAGCATCCCCTGATGTGAACAAGATTCCTGTGATCAACACGTGGCACAAAACAACAAGAGGCTGGAACCAAAAGTCATGCCATGCAAGAAGTCTCTTCTTACCCAAAAATGTTCCAACAAACCTTGTGTGCAATTCCACTGCAGCAATTCCCCTCCTCTTCCACTTTCCTCCAGACACATCACAACAAACACGCTTATTTTTGACACAACACATGTTTTCCCACAATTCCCTCAGCTGTGTTTGTTTTCCACCTAAAAGCTGGTACTTGTTCTTTTAAAGAAAAGATGCTTTCAATAGAATTTTTTTCCCTGCAAATCTGTCTTAATCTATTGTTGCCTGCAAAATAAACTACTTTAGCACTATTCCCCTGACCCCTTAGATTGAATTCTCCTGTCTGCTCGTGGCTGCCCCAGTTCAATATCTCCAGTTACTGCAGATGCATCTCTTGCTTATTGCTGTGCTGTGCTGAGATCATCCCAATGGCTGGGAAAAGCTTTGTTTTCTCTTCTGTCAGGCTTATATCACACTCAGTATTTGCCCATCACACCACTTTCCTGGGAAATGGAATATGAATCTTCCTCTCCTGTGCATCTTCAGCCTGAGCACAGGGGGTATCTGAGTCATGGCAGATCTGTGATGAATTTTTTGGTTTATCTTATATTCTTTTGAAGAGTGTACTACTGCTGCTGCTAAATGCACATTCTCACTCTCTAGATATGAGCAGCTTGACATTTGAACAATGAATTATGTTCCCCTGGTCATTTCCTAACCAATTTCTCTGATTAAACTGTCAGGCCTTGGCCTCTGCTCCCTCTAAGCAAACAGCAGCCTCATGCAATTTGCACAAGGTATTGTTTTCCTTCTTTTGAAATGCCTTTCCTTGCTCATCACCATGCAACCCTCTTCTCATTAGAATAGACAATTTCTATTGTGATTTCTCATCCTCTGTCCTTTCATGCTTAATGGCAGTTTCATTTTTACCCTGCAACTCTGAGATTGCTGGGGCAAGTCCTTCTGCTACGTGGTCAGAGCATGGCCTGTGCTGTGTCTCACTTTCCTGAAGCTGGGCACATCCTGGTGGTTGCTCTTGCCTCTGTGTGGATGCAGCGTGTGCACAGTTGGGAAACAAATGTCTCTAAGTAGCAAAAGTCCTGTGGGAGATGCACATCACTTGAGCAATGGTATCAATAACTCTCAACAAAATAGTGACTGAGTCTATTGAAAATGGTTTTGATTTTGCATCCTCCAAGCCCTTCTGCTGTGGGGAAGAATGATCCCCCCCTGGAAAGCAAAGAAACAGAGCCACTGGAGGTGTAGCCCCTGTGAGGGCCCTGTGTGATACCAAGGTGTGGGTCACAGAGCTTGGAAGTTCTTCAAGAGAGCACAAAACTTATCCCACTGTCCTGAAGATGGATCAGCTATATAGAAAATCCTGGCAGCTGGCCCTAAATCCATCCAAAGGGAAGGCTCCACTGCCTCCAGGCACACGTTGCCCTTCAGTGTTGCCCTTGCCATTTGCTAGTTTTTCCAGAGGCACACAGAGCCCATTATTGTCCTCTCTTGGCATGTCAGGCTTTACTTGGAAACCTTTTCTGCACAGGTTTTCAGTTCTGTACAGTTGTCCAGCCAATGATTTTCAGTGCCTCCCTGTAAAATGATGAGCACAATGCATGCCATGATCAAGGTGTCTGGAGTCACTTCACAGCAGAGAAGTCCTGAAGGCAGCATTTACTCTTCCAGGCTGGTATTTTCTTTTTCCAGGAGATCCCACTCTCCAAGGGCTCATATTCAAACAAAATCATTCTCTCCCCCCTTCCTTGCTGGCTGGCCTTCTCAAAGGTGCCTCTGGAAATGCTTGGGGCAAATTCTGTGATCCTTCAAGTGATGACTATAAATAGGATGATGAAGTGGATCCGAAGATGATGAGACTTCAGTAACTGATGGTGCATCAGTTCTTCAGGGGATGGCAGGTTGGTTTGTCTGCACACCTTGGGCTGCATCCTTGGAAGATGCTAAAATGTGTGAAATCCCTCAGGAAAAGCAAGTTGAAATTCTCTATTATATTCTCTTCAAAATGCCCAACATCCATCAGACAAGGTGAATTGTGCTGTGTCTCCATGGGGACAACAGGTACCCTGCTTCAAAGGTGAAAGGTGCCACAAGCTGCAGGGTCAAGGCAGAGCTGTCTGAGGCCACAGACTGCTTCTGAATGGTTTTTTTTATTCACACCTCTCTTATTTATTTGGTTTAATATTGATAAGCAATGCTAAAGTATGAGAAGAGATAACAGAATTCCCCCACTGAGAGAGAGGAATTCCCTGTGGTCCTCCCTTAAATTGTTTTCTTTTCCTAAGTGCCTGTGAGAAATATATAGAGGTGATTTACCTCTTAATACTAAATTTTGGTTAGGAGCTGTGGATACATAAAAAATCAGAAGCCAGATATATGATAGCCTCTTTTCATTTTGGGATCTGCTCTAAGAAAAGTTATTTTCCTATGGCCAGGTCAGCAAATTTTAGCCTTTGTGATGCCACCAGTTTGCAAGGTGATCACTCGTGCCAGGCAGAAGGCAATAGCCCCATAGGTTTGTAAAATTGTCCAGTTTGGGCTGGTCTAGAGTGGGTTCAGAACTCCATCAGATACTTTGCCTCACCATCAGCTCTCTGGCAGTGGTGATGGTGAGGGAAGGTGTCCAGGGGGCACAGAGATGCTCAGTTGGACCCAGTGCTGCTTGAGAGGTGGACAATGGCCTGGAAACCCCTTTCCAGTTCCACCCCAGGCTACTCTTTTGGTAGATTTGGAGTTTCTCTGTCCTTCCCACTGCTGTCAGATGCTTTCAGGACACTGAAACAGACACGAGAATGAGTCTGATGGTTAGGCCATCCCCCTGCACAGCAACTCTCCTTGTCCAATTAATATCCAACAATTTACAGGGAGTGCACCTTACAGCCCACCAGAACAATGAAAATTTGACTCTGCAGATGAGTGAGAGAACTCACAGAATGCAGCTACATCTGCTGTCCCCCAGCTCCTCAGAGCATCCCTGCACTGGGCTGTTTCTGCCCCAGCTCTGGCTCTGCAGGGCGCTGGCACAGCCCAGCTGTGCTGCAGCCACAGCTGGATCCTCCTGCACATTCCCTCTGGTATTGAACTGCCCCCAGCTGTGCTCCAGGGACAAGGTGCATCTCATTACCTGTCATAACTGCACCTCCCTTGAGGTGAGGCAGAGTTTCAGTAAGCACTCCTCCAAGCTGGTGTGAATGACTTCTATTAACATGCCAGATGATTTCCAGACTAAAGCTCAATATGCACAAGCTCCTTTTCCATGCAGAAGATTTCAAGTGAGTCTGTGATAAAATTTAATTCAAGAGGTGTCTTCCCTTGTTCTGTCTGTGGCACAGCTGGGAACTGAGAAAATGTCCATTCCATTTTTTACAGGAGAGCAGCTTTCTCCAGGCTAGAGGGCGATGGACTGACAGACCATACTGGCAATGTTTTCAGCAGAAGTGGCTTTACACTGGTGTTGTCTGGGTTTTTGCCATTCTCCTCTGTCAAGGAGTTTGGTAAAGTCTTATTTTTAGCCTTCTGTGTTTTGGAGTCAGATACACGTTCATATAAATAAGCTTCTTGTTATTGCAAAATCTAGTAATGTTTACATTCTTTTCATAAGGAGGAGACTGTAGATGGACCGTTGGGTTGTCCAGTGTGGTTGGAGAGGAAGATTCTCTTTTTTCTGTCTGTGGTCATGGCTGGAGTTCATTAAATATAAATTCTGTAAATAAACCCTCCTCTTTTCTGTCTTGGACATCGCAAGGTGTGGGTGTGAGTTCTTTATGTCGTGAGCGACACACTGGGTTTAAAACTGCTTTTGGAAACACACCTCAAATTACAGTGCAGGCAGGGTTCTGGTGGATATGTAACTGCACGTGTGTTTTGTGCATCCCTGGAAAGAAGCCCCTCCAGACCCCCTCAGATGAGGATGAGCAGGAGATCTCTTCTCCAGCCCCTCAATCCCACCACTGCGCTCTTCCTTCTCCTGCTGCTCCACTTCAGCACCTCGGGGCATCATTTTTAACTAACACCTCTAATGCTCCAATTTCTCAGGTTCCTGGTGTATAATTAGAAGTCCTGACATCCTTGTCTTCCTCCTCCCTGGTGCCATGGGCCTGCTGAGAGGAGGAGAGAGGCTTTGCTCCCTGTCTCGTGGCAGAAGCAGCAGCAGGCCCTTCGCCAGGACAATACATCTGTCAGCATCCATCAGCCTCCCCGTAATTAGCTCCAAAGTTAACTGCTTTCCATCTCCCAGAGAGGCCAACACCTCTGTGTTTACTTCTCAATGGAAAAAAAAATAAATTCCTCCCACAGCCGCTTGAAAGTGCCTGCAAGCCCAAAAAGTGCAAATTCACAGTGACGTGCAAATCTCCACTTATTATCCCCCCAACCTGACACCAGGATGCTTCCTAAGCAGAGCTGTCCTTGGCAGGAAATGCACAAATGTGGCACTGGCAAGCCAAAGGGCCACTCAGAGGAGTTTTCAGACAAAGACAAGGCTCAAGGGCTGTATTTTCAAAATTCTTGTGTTTTCCTTTTTCTCCCCATGGAACAGATTATTGCAATTGAGTGTTTCTGGGATGGAAAATGACTGGGGAGTGGGAGGAGGTATTGCACAACCAACCTGGGCAAGTTTTCCAGAAGAGTTGAGCTCCAGGGGCTGTGCAGCCCCAGACTGGAGCCCTCATTTTCACTTCTCTCTCCTGCCTTTCTTTCTGGGAATGTTCACAGACTTAGTCTGGTGGTGGAGCAGCCAAGGCAGGCTCTGCTGTAACTCAGACTTGTGTTTAATTTGCCTCTGCCACCCATTGCCAGAGATTATAAACATTGATTAGAGCTTTCAGATGTCCAAAAGACCTACACAAAAAAAAAAAAAAATTTTTTTTTTTTTTTTTTTTTTTTTTTTAACATCTATATGAAAAATTACTTACAGCAATGACTACAGCCCAACTGAGAGCCTGCCAAAAGGTTAATGAAAATTTTAACGTTGTCTTCAGGGCAGCAGAACCATGTCAGAAACAGATCCTTTGTATCCAGTGCACACCAAGGAAAAAAAATTCCACTGGTTCCAAGTGGCCTAGACTGGACTGTACATTTTTATATTGTGGGTCTTTGCACTGTCTATTCACATGTTAATCTATTTGTGTAGTTCTCAATAGTTGCTTTTGTTACTGGGTTTGGGGGTTTTTTACCCAAGACAACATTTCCTTCCCCATAGGTCCTGTTTGTGTGTATAAAGCACTTGGGATGGGGTCTGGGATGGATGATGCTGCTTCTTGGAGGGACCAGGGTGACTAAAGCCAGGTAATATAAGGAAGAAAGGGACGAGTGGGTTTGGGATTTGAGGTTTAGGGATCTTTGCTGTGTACCCTGTATAGGAGCAAGTCTGGGTTTGAGGATGATTGAGGAAGTTCATTTCTTAGGTGCCCTTGGAATCCTAAAGACTGAGGAGCTGAATGGCTCAGCTGTAACAGAGATTGGCTTTCTTCAACACAGTTTTCCTGAGCCTGGAGTGCAAGCAACACTTTTTGGATACAAATCTGAGCTGTGCTGAGATTTCAGCCACACTGAGGGTTTGCATTGGAAAGACCCATCATGCTGTATCTGCAGCTCCCCTGAAAACACTCCTTTGCTTTATCTGAACTAAAGAAAGCTTAGTACATATTTCTGGTAGTGATTGTGGTTTAGATTGGCTTTGCACCCTGCTTTGGAACACCAATTTATTGTATTTACATATACTAATTTAGTGGGTGAGAAGATGAAGGTGGCAGACCACATTGTGCCTGAGAGGAAGGAAAATATGGTTATGGTGTTGCTGCATAACTCATTCTGGGGTTAATTTATGGATACATTGGTATTTTATTTCCCAAGGCCACCAGGGATGACAGAGTCTAAGTTATTTCTCTACCAGGGTAACAAAATCTAAAAAGCCATGAGCTATTTAGCAGTGATTCATTATCAGTTGATCCACTTTTTAAAGGCTGGCTTGTATTTCTACACCTGCCATCCTTCTTCTTTCCTGTGTCTTGCAGAAATATCCTTAATTAAGTAATCTTTTTGGGAGCTCTGACCAATAAAAGACCTCTGCAGAATTTTGCTGGTTCTATGAGCACAGCAGCAGCCTGGCTTTATAACGTGAAAAAAACCTCCTCTTCTATTTCTTTTTATCCCTGGTAAGTAGCAGTCCAACTTTCAAGGACTTTTAGAGGTAATTACTGTTATTACTAGAAAACACACCTGTCCACTGAATGACTGATCAATGCTTAGGTAGATTTCTGGGAATGCTCACTTGGTGTGTTGAGAGGAAAGCTCTTTATCAGTAGCATGTCCCAGCTCCTAAAAAAGAGTAAATGAGTTTATTGTGAGATGATAGAAAAGATCTGGATTCCAAGAAGCTTTTGTTAGGATGGGCTTTCAACTCCTTCAGATCTACACTCAACCTGAGATTTTTTTTCCTCCAGAACATAGGATTCTATTTTACCATTCTTGTGCTCTCACAAGTCAAAATTCAGTCCCACCCATAGAAACTCCATACTGGGAGAGTGTAAGTAGATTTTCAAGAGAATCTGGGTAATTCTGGAGACTAGCTCCCATCCTATTTTCTGTGCTTTTATCCTGCAGTGCAGATGATCATCATGTATAAGTAAACAGAGTCAATATTTCAATATTCCAATATTCCTTCCACTGCTAGCCAACAAACCCACATGCTTTGAATTTCAGAATGAGTCTTTTGTGGCTGGCAAGTCTGTGTTCATAACAAAGGTGCCAAATATTCTGCATTATCTTCAAGTTTTGCCTTCCACTTCTGTGATCCCATTGACTTCAGGACTGCTAAGACAATGGGAAAAAATCCATCCAGCTAATTCTTGAAAAAAAGCACTGAATATTCTTAGGCAGAACACAGCTCAACAAAGCTGTGCCGGAGGTTCTATCAATATTGAAATATTATTTTTAAGTGGATTTTTTTTCTTTTAAAATAACAAGATATAACAGTAACTACACAAAGGAAGTTAAAACCACTGATGAGCTGAGGACTTTACTGTGTGCCTTTGAGAACATGGAACTGAAAGGATCCTGACCTTTATTCCAGTGCAACTTGGATGCTCCAAGATACAAAACCTCCAAGAGATGGCACAAAAATGATGGCAGATTTACTCAACGTGTGTCCCATATTGTAGAAATCATGGTCTTTTTCAGACAGAAAGGCCAAAAAATGTTAATTAAGTGTACACATAATTTCCTTTATTAGTCTTTTTACAAAGGAGCAAAGTAACAGGAGGGACCGACAGTCGGGAGACATCCTGAATTTGGGGATGGATTTTCTTTTTCCATTTCCACCTGCTTTGTTCCCTTCCCATCTTAATTCTAGATGGGAAAACAAAACAAAACAAAACAAACCCAGAAAGATGCTGCAGAGTCAAAGACGAACAAATTCCATTGTTACACAGCAGGTTGTGTTGTTACCTTTTGCATGGCTATTTCAGGCAGTGACAGCTCACAGGAATGCTCATGAGCCAGGAGAGGAGCTTAAGAATAAACAGAATAAATATTTTGGAATGGTTGGTTTAAATGAATATGTGCAACGATTTCCATGGGAAACCCGATTTCCCCTTGGCCATGACAAGAGTGGCTCACTGTTCCTCAAGGATTGTGGCAAGGAGGATGGTTTTCCACCTCCAAATGAGTCAGGGCTGGAGGGGAAGTGGACAGGGACTGATTTTAGCCCCCAGCTCTCCAGGCAGTGACCCACCCATAGATCTGTGCAGACACAGGAGGAGGGGTTTATGAGTGCTTTGCAGGCTGTCCTCCCTGTGAGCAGCTTCTTTGGGTTCAGAAGCCCAGGATGGATTTCCATGGTGCAATCAAGACCCTGAAAAAACCTTGCTTCAAAGGACAGAGGTGTCACAGGGTTTCTTTACCCTACAGACAGTGGGGAACCTGATGCTGCTGTACTCATCCCTCTCCTCTAGTCCTTGTGGCACCATATTGACCTTGGCTTGGGTGAAACCTCAATTCCTCTTCCATTGGGGCTGAGACTGTCAGGAACCAGCCAGAAATGCTCCCTGCTGACAGCAGTGCAGCTATTGAGCATGGGAAATGAGCTGTCAGCACTGCTGACTGAGCTCCAATTATGGCTAGGAAGTAGCCGAGAAATAATGTCAAATCAGTGTGATGCTGTTTGTGCCACAATCCAATCCACAAACAAAACAGGAGGGAAATTCTTCAAATAAATGATTTATTTAATGAATTAATCACCCAGATTTAATTTACTGACTCAATCAGAAGTCCTCAAGCACCATGGGACATAAATGGACTCATGTTTTTCCAGGTGTCAGTACAGAAGGTAATTCCTGGTCAGCAGCACAAGTGCTCAGTGGTTTGGGCTGACAGATGTGTTCCTGGATGTAGCTGAGTCAATGTCTTACTAAAGCACATTTCAGCTAAATTGAGATTAAATCCATTTTCTTCTTCCTTAATCACTTATCTCCCCTGGGGTGTCCCTGTGACACAGCAGCTCATGCAAGGGTCTGTTCTGCAGCACCAGCTTGAGCTTCGAGGATGTGCAGGCAGAGGCATTGTTTTGCACCACCCACCTGAGAAGGCAGCTGAGAGACAAATTCCATTATTTCCTCTTTGCTGTGAGGGCCCAAATCATCCCTTATGCTTAGCTTCTCTGTTCAGGCTTTCCCTGAGAACTTATTTTATAGGAACTCTGTATTCTCCCGTGCACCATAGAAACAGTGACAGGGATATTTACATCCCACCATGAGCTTTCTGGAGACCAGAAAGCTTCACAGCTGCTTTGTTTGGAAGTGGCTTCTCCTTTTTCACGAGAGACTGAACAAGCCACCTCATTTGCTCCTGTGTGGCACTTTCAGTGTGATAAATTACCTCAGCTAGGCATACCATGGAAAACTCCCCCTCCTGTGGCTTGACACAAGGGCTAAGCTGCTCCAAACATCCTCCCATCCTGCACCTGGTTTGTGCAGCTTTGTACCTGCAAAGGGCACACAACAACTCACAGGGCTATGTTTTATGCAGGTGCAGGAAAAGCTTCATTCACCACGGAGAGAAGCCACATCCCAGGAGTTTTGCCAGGATGATGCATCCACCACCATCACCTTTCCCTGTCCCAGTGCTGCTGATGGGGCCACAGAGGTGTTCAATCATGGGCTGACACAGCTGCCAGCAGGGATTGGCATGGAGACACAGCCAGGTTTTATTTTTGGTGCCACACCTGGAAAGTTCAGTGCAGTTCCGTAGCTCGGGTCAGCTCGCGCACGCTGCGCAGTTACAGGAGAATCATCTTGCCAGGGGAGAAATCCCTAAAGGAGGGATGCCTGCAGCCCCCAGGCAGCTGCTGGTTGTTCGGACTTCTCCCCAAAATCGAGAGTCACACTGTCATCTTGCTCTTTTCCTGGAGATTAATTTGGGTATTTCAGCTATTTAGGATAACTCAGCTCCAGCTGGAGATCCTCACAGACGCTTGTAATGCTCCCAGGATCCACAAGCCTCACTCATTTTTGAGTGAATCAGGGATCATGGAAAGGCAATAATGGGGCTTCCTAAGAGCTGCTGTGGGCTTCATTGAGAAGCTTAGTAAGTGATGTCAACTGAGGACAGATTCACAACTTCAAACCTCCAAATGACTCACATCCCCCTGCAGACTGAGGGGCATCTATCAGCTTGGGCTGGATGGTGACAGTCCTGGGTCTTATTACCTAGGGAATATTTCACTAACTCCAAATTGCACCAGGGCAAACCAAAAAGAAAAACACCCAGGAGGAAGGGAATCATCAGACATGTTGTCTGAAGCACAGAGCTGGGCATTTCTGCCTTTATGGCTGTCAACAAACCCAATTACTGATTGATTGGCAGCGAATCAGGGTAAATCCGCTTAGCTGGGATTAGATGGAGAAGGCTAATGAAGTGTCTGAAGGTAGATATTAGATGCTGGTGTAGCCTGGGCTGGGCAGAGTGCAGCTGGCTCCTGGCTGGGGGCACTCCTGCCTTCCCTCACCTGCAGGAATGACTGTGGTGCTTCCCAGGGGGCACTGGAGATACTGAGGGCACTGGGGAGGCAGAAATGGGTCCAGGCATGTCGCTGTTGGACACAAATGAGGAGACTGAGTCTTGTTCAGAAGGCTGATGCTCCCAAGAAGGGGCTGGTTTATTGTCTAAACCTGTTTTATATCTTTTTACAATGTGCCCACCTAAGAGGTGGGATCCCTTGACCCATTGGTCCCATCAAAGACAAACAAGCAAAGTCCCTCCTTCAGAGAAGAATGTGAAAAACAAGATAGTTTAGAAAATATGACCTTGTGTACCAGTTTTCGTCCCTGGGAAAGGACTTCAAGAAAACCTAAACATTACAAACAGTGACTACACAGGCAGGATCAGGAGGGGGCAGGGACAGGGCAGGGGAGGCTGAGCCACTGCAGCTACCAGGGTGTGAGTGCTGCTGGTGACTGTGTGGGTCTGAGGGACAAAACAGAGCTCAAGGGGCTCCGTTTGGAGGTCATCTTCTGGTCACTGCCACAACCACAAGGAGCAGAAGTGCAGCCATGCTGCAAGCCAACATGCTGAGCAACCTCATCTCGTTGGAGATGTCCCTGCTTGTTGCAGGGAGGTTGGACCAGAGGAGCTCTAAGGGTCTCTTCCAACCCAAACTATTCTATGATTCAGTGAAACAACTCCTCTGCATCTTGGAAGTGACTTTCCAGTTTCCTTGATGCTAGTGTACGGTAGCTGAACAGCCTTTGTCTCCTCCTGAAAGGAAATCCTGCATTCCAAACCTGGATTGGAACTTGTAGTTTTGTTCATAATTAAGCTGAGCAAAGTCTTTTCTGTAAATCCCAAAGGATCCTTGTTTGTTTCTGACAGATGGGGCCAGATTCTCCACTCTCTTTCACCACAACAAATCAATAGTTACTGTGTTAAAGTCACTGGATTCACACAATCCAAAATCAATGCAAAGCAGAAAGCAAACCAATTCACGCATTATGGTAACCGGTAATATTTTGTCTCTCCTCACATTGTGATTGCTACTCCATATCAAGGGTATTTTCCCCTCCTCATTTACATTGAGCCAGAGCCTCTCATATTCCTTTGCTTTTCCATCCCTCCCCTCTCACACCTGTCCCTTCTCACCTGCACTGGCCAAGGCTGAGGCAAGCAGAGGCAGTGGCAGTGCCTTTGTGATATTTGATAAGGGGAAAAAACTGCTGTGCAGCAACAGCTGGGAGAGAGGAGAGAGAACTAGTGAGAGGAACAGCTCTGCAAACCCCAGGGTCAAGGAAGAAGGACAGGCAGGAGATTCCTCTGTAGCCTGTGGTGAGGCAGCTGTGCCCCTGCAGCCCGTGGAGGTCCCTGGGAGAGCAGAGATCCACCTGGAGCCCCTGGAGAACCCCGAACCAGAGCAGGGGGATGCTGGAAGGAGGCTGAGACTCTGTGGGAAGCTCATGCTGGAGCAGGCTCCTGGCAGGACCTCTGGCCCTGTGGGGAGAGGAGCAGAGGGCAGGGCAGGATTGCTGGCAGGACTTGGTGACCCTGGGGGTGACCCAGGCTGGGGCAGGTTGTGCCTGAAGGACTGACCCCATGGGAGGCCATGGAGAGCTGCAGCCCATGGGAGGCACTACACTGGAGCTCATGAAGTACTGTCTGCCATGGGGGGACCCTGTGCTGCAGCAGGTGGATGGTGAGAGGAGGAGGGAGCAGTGGAGATGAAGTGATGTGAGCAGAACACAACCCCCAACCCCTGTACCCCTGTGCTGCTTGGGGAGGAGTTTGAAGACTGGAGAGTGAAGTTGAGTCCAAGAAGAAAGTACTGGTGGAGGGAAGGTGCTTTTAGATTTTTCCTTACTTCCTGTTATCATACTCTTATTAATTGTCACAAATTAAATTGATTTCCCCAAGCAGAATCTGTTTTGTCCATCACAGCTGTGGCTCCCTGTACTTACCTCCATTCCTTTGCTGTATTTTTCTCCCTCTCTATCCATTTAAAGAGAGGCAGCTTGGGTGGGCTCAGGGCATCCCTCTCCAGTGCATTTTGTCCAATGTATTTTTTTAAATCAGAATTTGCAATTTTCCCTTCTGACAAGAAAGAGAAGGGACAGAAAACAGTTCATCCTGTAACATCTTGGGGCCCTGTGCTCTCTTTAACCTATCCTGGATGGTGCAGGATGAAAGATTTGGATGTTGAGGGAAGTTTGTACCAGTGTGAGCTCATTAGATAAATATTTGCACAAGTGTGTGGATCTGAAGTAGGCTGGAGCTGAGCTTTGGACCACCAGGATCTCCTTTCTTTCCAGGGAATCATGAATTGTTTAGGTTGGAAAAGTCCTTCAAGACCTTTGGGTCCAACCATTAACCCAGCACTGCCAATTCACCTCTAAGCCATGTCAGGGAAGAAGTGTTTTTGTCACAGGCTGTGAAAGGTCAGAATTTTCTGATGGAGCAGAACAAGAGTTGCTCCAGAGACCTGCTCCCAGGAGCTTCAAAAGATCCTAAAGACAGAAGAAGAATTAAGGACCAGAGACAAAGGATAATGCAGGCCTCTGCAGAGTTACAGGTACAGACAGACCCAAGGCCAAGCACCTGGTCTTAATCTGCTCAAAAGGGTTAATAGCAGGCAGGAGTCTGCTTCTGTTGCCTCTAAGAGAGATGTCTGGAGGTGCAGGCAGGACCTCAGAGGAGCCAGGAGGATGAAATATGGCTGTTCCTCTGCACTGTAGTCACTTCTCTCTAGAGGAGGTGTTGTGTGACTTGTGTTTCTTGCACTTCAGCCATAGATTTTTTTAAAGGTACTACCAGACTTTTATCTTTGTATTTTTAATAAAGAGCATATAAAAAACCCCAGCCAATGAACCCTTTTAGTCTCCATCATTTTATCTCCATTAGATGTGTTACCTGGCTATTTAACCCACACTCTCTTTGATTCCTTTACCATTATTTTCCCTCTATTAGCCCACAATCATTTAGTAACAAGCCAGAGGATGAGCTCTTATCTCCTCTTAGAGCCCAAGCAGCTTTTTTGCTCTGTAGTGCATATGAGATGTACCGAAATGGCCTTTTCCTCTCCAGGTTTGCATAAAGAGCAGACTCCAGCTCACTCAGGCAGTGATTTTCCATCACTGTGACATTCTCCAGCATTCCCACTCCTGGTTACCTCTCCCCTGCTCATGGTTTTAGCAGCAGCTCAGCCCTGCCAGTGCAGAAGCCAGTGACCACATGGTCCATCCTGAGGTCAGGGTTACCCCAGAGCAGGCAGCACAGAACTGCCCACAGGGTTCTTTTCATGGAGGGCAGAAACCATCACTTTTCAACATCTCTTTGCTTAAGTCATCAGAAATGGCAATTTAAGATGTCATTCTTATCAGCAGGATGATCCTTCCAACTTGTTCCAGCCCCAGGCATGCTCTTTATTTCTCTTCCAGAGTGTTTTCATGCTCCCCAAGGAGAGCATAAGACTGGTGCAAAGGCAGTTTCTTCCCTGAACTCTGTGGCTGGACATCAGCTGTGTGAGCCACTGCTCATTAATCACACTCATGGCACATCTGTAGGGTGAAATTCAAGGCTTGAACCCTGTTTTTAGAATTTTGCTTCTTGTTCTACAAGCAGGAAAAGGTCACAAGGAGGGAGAGGAACTAATCAAACCACAAAAGTTATTTCTCAGATATTAAAAATATATTAACAAAACCATGCCTGCCTGCTTTCTACAGATTCATCATTCACATCTCCTCCCCTTTGTCCTCCCACCTTGCTTATTTCTTGTTCATTATTTCTCCAGAACCATGTCCCTGTTTTCTTGTCAACCCTTCCATCCACCTTTACCTTCCCTCCTGTGTGTGATGAATTTCCTTTCAACATTTTCTTCTTCAGCTGAATTTAACAGGATGTGGAAAAGATGTTCCTTGCTTCCCAGGAGTAAACCCTTCTTCCTCTTGCTCCTTGAGCTGTCTGTACTGGTGCACTGTGGCTAAACTCCTCCCATTCATAATTAGTAAAAATCCAGACTTTGCTTCAGCATATTTAATGATACACAGAAGATTCAGCGAGCACTTCACATTCACTCTAATTATTTTCTCACAATTACACACTTTTCATTAAGAAAAAAAACCCAAAACAAACAAATGGCAGGTAGTCACTGAAATTAAATGCAGTTCTGGGAAGTCTTGAATGTTCCAAACTAATGACCAGGAGAACCACAAACTGTGCATTTCCTCTTCTGCAATCTCTTTGTTCATTTGAGTTCTTTTTTAGAAATTATTCTTAATTTCTAAATGCAGCTGTGAGTGAAAGTTTGGTTCCCATCTGTTCTTGGCTTCACAGTTTCTGCTTCATGAGATCCCTTCCAGAAATGCATTAGTTACACATTCTTGCAGAGCAAACGTGGGTATTGTCTACAGGAGCACTTGCTGTAGCCACCAGGTATTAATAAATATGACACCTTGCTCCTAGGTTACAATTGTCTTGGTTTTGAAAGACAGGTATCTGCCAGGGAAAGCTGGAGTTTCCCTTGGAATGGAGAATGTAAACCCCTCACCCCCTCCAAATTATAATTTTGCAATTAAGGGCTTTCAGTCAAAGATTTGGGAATAGGAATAACAGTTCTTTACTAGGAATACTAACAATACAAATGTAGTAGAAAAACAAAACCACCCAACCAAACCAGCAAACAAACAACAATTTTGGAGAACCTTGACAGAGTCAGAACTACAACCTGACACCCNTGGTAACCCAAGACAACAATGTAAGATGTGCCCAAAGTCTGTATTCTATCACCATCTTCAGGAGCTGTTGAAACCAGGTGGGCAGTGTTTCCCTTGCCCCCTCCCTCCGGGCTATCTCCATCCATTAATGGGCCCTCAATGCCTTGCTGCAGGACTCACAGGTAACTCCCTC
>VWYO01022145.1:209966-220880 GCA_013400275.1 Rhadina sibilatrix
TTTTTTAATTTGTGTGAATCTGAGCTGTAACCCAGGCAACTTCTTCAGCTCTGAGAGCTTTTTGAGTGGCTGACTCTCTGCAGCATTGTCTGTGCTGCATCAGGGCTTTGCAGGGTTGCAGCTCTGATGGGATGTGTGTGCTTAGGGAGCATCCTTAGGACATTTTGCTCACAGACTTGGTTTCCATGGTTTGCAGAGGGGGAGGCTGGCCTGGGTTATTATTCTGAATTTCCCCATTGAGAAATGGGGAGTAGGGAGCTGCATCTCCACCTGTGAGTGCAAGAATGACAGTTCCTGATGAGTTCCAGTGGATGTTTGTTCTTCCACAGGTTGTCTGGATACTGGGGATGTGCCCCTTTTTTCTGCAGGGTGGTCTCCACACAGGCATATAGGCATCATCTCCATATAGACAGCTCATTGTAACAATATCTTCTTAGTTTTGTTAGTTTAGTTTTAGTTTCCCAGAACATATCAGAAGGGATTTAAGAGGTTAAGAAAAGGAAATTTGTGCTAGTGGCTGGATATATTTCAGCTGAATGAGTTTCCTGCACAACTGAACACACTGTGTGCTTTCTGACAGAGCTACAGAGTGCTTGGCTCTCAGTCAGGCATCATAGAATCATTAAGGTTGGACAAGATGCAGTGTGAGCAATCTGTGGGAGGAGATCCCAGCCAGTGTCCAGAGCTGGCATTTTTTCTGCAAGTCCCATAAGATTGATTGTTTCTTAAGCGCCAGATTTTGGAGTACTGGCAGTGTACTCTCTCCCAGCTGGAATAATCTCTCCTTAATAGACATACAGGAAAGCTTCATAGGTCAAAATGCAGCCTAAAATTCAAAAAGGAGAAGCTACCTACAGCCAAAACTGATAAAAGCTAGTGAATACCTGTTGCAGTTCTGTAAAGTGCAGTGCCTGTGTGTAGCATTACACTGGGCTTAAGTGTCCCATCATGAACCACATGCAGAATAAACATGGTCCTTGGCTCAAAACATTTTATACTAGTTTTTATTTTAAAAATTATTTTAAGTTGGTGCTAAGATTTTTGGAATCATGAGATAATTATGAAGGGTGATTCTGGTACCCAGAGGGGAGCTGGGCTGTTGCTGATCCACGAAAAGTCCTGAGCTTGATATCCTGAGATCTCATGCTGAGATCTGCCATGACAAAAGCCCGGAGACCAGGTGGTGAACAGCTTCAAACCTCTATTTGGTGTGCTAGCTCATTAGGTGCACCAAGGGCTTGAAGGAAAAATCGTTTAAAGTTGAGTGGAAGCACTGCAAGATGTCTACAGAGAGAAGAGAAGAGAAATAACAGCTCCATTAATTTCTTGGGGTTTTTGTAATGAAGCTCGAGTAAAATTTAGAAGTGCCATTTAGAAATGCAAAACACAAAAGTGACATTTCGAACACTGCAGAGCAAAGAAATTTGTCTCTCTGCTTTACAAAATGGAGATTTTCCCTGCCAGTTCACTCTCCGGCCTCATCAGCTGATCACAAAGCATTGCCACCCCCTCCAACCCAGACACTGGAGCCAGTCCTGCTGTTGTGGGATGTGGTGGTGATTTATAGTCCTGCCCATAGAGGTGAGGGTCCTCAGTGTGGCCACATGAAACAGAAACCTGACAATTGTCTGGCCTCCCCCTTCATCCCATCGTGTGCAAAAGCCCCCTCCCCTGCGAGTGGGCAGGAGGTGACAGGTTCAGGTGTCAACAGCAGTGGCACTGCCCTTTCTGAGGAGCCACCCTCAGACTTCTCTGAAGCACACAGGCCTTCACAGGAAATATTTATGGGTTAGGATTCATGTGGGGTTGCCTAGTAAAATGCCACCCAAATCCTCCAACTCTTTCCTCCAGAAATTTCTTTTCCCTGTTCACTGTCCAGGCCCTGTTTCCCTTATCAGCACAACAGGTGGGTGGAGCTGCTCTTCCAACATAAAAAACAGAGAAGGAAACCATTTAGAAGCAACCCAGGCATAAAAACCATGTCTTGGGCTTGTGTGGTCAGAGGCTGCCAGGAAGGGAAGGGCTCTTCTCCATCACGGCAGGGTGGGAGGTCAGCTGGTCAAACACTTCAACAAGAGTTGATGCAAGGTCAGACAGATGGAAAAAAACAAGACTTACCAGTTCTATCTGCTCAATTTTTTCACAACTGTAAGCTGGGAGGTTTTTTGTGAAGGGCAGGAAATTAAATATTTTATCCTTTGACCCTCTGTTTTGTAGATTTCTGTCAGTGAAGTGAGATGCAAGGGAGTAACCATGACAGAAAATTGGTACAATGGCTTTGAGAGTCCCAAACTCTGTATTTAGTGTGGCAATAATGCACTCAGCCTCAGCCAGGGCAGGACAGAAAACTCATGGCAGAAGTGATCTGGGTATTGTGAATTGGATTGTAGGTGGAAGTGAAGTCAAACTTAGAGAATTGTTTAGGTTGGCAAAGACCTTTAAGATCATTGAGTCCAACCTCTAATTCAGCACTGCCAGGTCCAGCACCAAACCATGTCCCTGAGTGAGACATGGTCATGATTTTGGAACGTTTCCAGGGTTTGGTGACTCCACCTCTGCCCTGAGCAGCCTGTTCCAATGTTTGACAACCTTCTTGGTGAAGAAATTTTCCCTAACATCCAACCTAAACCTCCCCAGATGCAACTTGAGACCATTTTCTCTCATCCTGACACTTGTTCCTTCGGGCATCCCGTGAGCAGTGTGACATGGCAAACATCTCCTTTGCTGTGGAGGTGTGTTGGGAAGAATCGCTGCAGAGGGGGCGGGGAACTTCACTGCTATGTCCATGATTTTTGTGAGGAAAAAAGCAATCAGATTTTCCCTAAGTGTTTTTTTGCTAGATATTCCCTTATAGAACTCTTAATATCAAAAGAATCACCATGTGAAGTTCGAGTTGCTGCAGCTGCTACACGTGTTACATCATAAAATACTGGAACTTTACCCCAATTCTGTCCCTTGCTGATTTCTGCTCACGTCACTGGCATTTTTCTCCTGCTGTCAGAGTGGCTGAAGGGATTCATTGGAAGAAGGCTGCTCAATAAAGGAATAAATCCAGGCAGGTTGTTGCAGGTGTGATGGACTTCTCTGGGCAGGCAAGCCAAGGCTGTGCACTGATGGTACCAGTGGTACAGCACAGGCTTGGGGGTGGTTTTCTCTGAGGTGGATCAAACCTTTTTGGAAGGGAGATGTTTAATCAGCACCCTTAATGCAAGGCAATGTTACAGGTGATTAAGCAGGAGCTTGTGTAGGTAAAAGCAAATGTGAAATTGCTCAGGAGTGCCAGAAGTTTGGGAGGAGATTTGCAGAGCATGGTACAGGAGGGAGCATGAGTGGGTGGTGGGAAGCAATCCAGGTAGTAAAGAAAGCTTTAATGTGCCCATCCTGTGTGCCTCTGAGACTGGGGTTTGGGACCAAGTGCGGGCTGAACAGGAAGCAATGAAGCTCTTTGTGGTTGCTGGTTCCCTCCTACACTCAGCAAAGCTGGATGTCTCTGTGCATAAAGGTGGTGACATCATGGACTGTGCCTCTGCTTCTGCCTTGCACCCCAGGCAGGACCCCTCAGTTATGTATCACTTAAATAAAGAGAGGTCATGGGTGAGACAGCAGAAGTAGACAGCTTTTTAAGAGTTGTGAGCTAGCCAAGGCAGAGAATGAAATAGAAAAGGTCAAACTTTGACGTGGCTGAAAAGGATTTAAAGCCCAGAGACTTTGCCAAAGGAGATAAAACCAGGTCTCTGTTGAGGGGAGTCAGTTTTCCTTGAAACACAAAACATCTGGGCAGCATTTTTCCATGAACAGCAAATGCTGAACATCTGCACGTGTTGGGAGCCCACCAGCAAATCTCACCTTTTGAAACAGCAAACCAGCTCAAAGGAATGACACACAACCTGCTGTAGAGATTGTCCCATGAAACAGAGGAAAGCATGGAAATATTGGCTAACCTGGGACTTACTGGCAGATGTGCAGGGCAGCACAGAAGGCAAAAATCCATCATCAGGAAAAGACTCAGCGTGGTCCAGGGGCTGGGCAATGCAGTTGGGCCAGTTGGTGTAATTGGCAGGGGAGTGACATTCACAGCAGTTCTGTGGGGCTGGAGAAAACTTTGGGTTGGAAAGGAGCTCCAGCAATTGGAAGTCAGGTCAGGTTTCCTTCAACTTCCATTTGTATAACACAGGATCTCCAAGAGTTTGGAGGAAGCACAGCAGGAGGTGTTTCTTTCCATTTTCTTACTCTGACCTTTGCTAGAAAGCAAGAGGTTGGCAAAGTGTGAGCTCCCTGTGCTGCTGGGTTTAATATGCATGAGGAGAAAAATTGATCCTCAGATGCCTCATGACATTATGGGATTCTGAGTAAAAGTCATAAATCTAACCTGCAAGATGAGAGAAATATGTGATTATGAGGAAAAAAAAATGAGGGAAGCAGTTGAGTAGCTGCAGGGACAGTGGGAAAACTGGCAAGAGAAAGGACTACCACAAACCTAAGACTACCCAGGATGAAATAAAAAATTCATTAAAAACTGAAATTACTCCTCTGTTCTCTGAAAGGTGGACACTGAGCTGAAGGGGCTGATGGTGGTGGTAGAAATATCATCTCTCCACATCTGATTTCCATCTGTGTGGGTTAACAACAACAGGAATTTGGTACCTTTCATAATCAGATGTGTGGTGGATCCCAGATGAGCTGTGGAGGTCAGTGAACAGATCCAATGGGCAGCCACATCTGTGGTGGCCACAGGTGATATGAGGGACAGGTCTGCCACTCCAGGAGATGTGAGGGTTCAGCAAGGACCCTGGCTCTGCAAAATGGTTGGGCAAATCTTCTCTGGGGATTTCCTTCAGGCCAATATGGGAGGTTTGAGAGGTGCCCTGAAGGTTTGCCTGTGGCATTTGCATTTTGAGATGTGGCCTGCCTGGTTTGCAGGGAAGTTTTTTACAGAAGATGCAACAGCCTGAAGCTGCTTTTTGGGAAGAGAAGATGTGTTTGGCTCTGTCTGTATGTGAGGCAGGGCAGAGATCAGGAGCTCAGTGTTGATTGTGGGTGAAATCAGGTTGGTGGGAGAAGAAATGGGGCAAGGATGAAGCTGAGCTCCCACTGTTACCACTAAACACTTGAAATATTGTCCAGCACTTGCTAAGGATCCTCAGGTCCATGACACATTTTGATCAGAATTTGGGAGATGCTCTTTGATGTGGATACAGCTTTGTTCAGTAGAAGTTGTACTGCACTGGTTCAGCCAGAAAAAAAAAAAAAAAGGAAATGGGGGAAGCAGATGGTAGCAAACAAAATTAAGTCACTTTTAAGATTCTTATCCATTAGCACAGACATATAACTCCCTGGAGACCGTAGAAGGTTGAGTTTTGGCTTTTCTGCATTAAATTTTAAACATTGCAAGTAGAAGTAAATCCAGAGGATGAGGGGAAACTGCCTTTGGAGCAGAAAAAAGCCTGCAGTGGCTTGAAATGATGGCTTTGAGCCTGTGCCTTGTTCCAGGCACATTTGGGCAGCTCATGGAAAAAGCATAACAAAGAATGCCTATTGAATTTCAAATAAATATAAAGCACTTAAATCCTTCTCAATTTATTGATCGAAAATATCTTCTACCTTTTCTGCATATTGAACCCTCTACAAAACCTAGTTATAGAAACACTAGTTGGAAGTAACTGGATTTGCCTGCTGGATGCTTTGATGTACAGGATTTGAGTGCTTTGGAGGGGATTGAATAAGTGTCTCAACATGCAAAACCAGCACAGATATACCTGTCAGGATCAACTGAGAGGTAATGCAAATAGAAATTTCGGACAAGAGATAACAGTGGCACTAAGACAGTCACAGATACAATGGGTATAATCCAAAAGTATTCCCCAAAGTGGAGATTTGAGCTTAAAAGGTGGGTAGTTTCTAAATGATCACTGACTGTTTGGTTTAACAAATGAGACTTTTATTCCCTTCATTGATTTTACATGGGCAGAGAGTGATAGGACAAGGGAGGGGATGGTTGTAAAACAAAAGAGATTTAGATTAGATGCTTGGAAGAAATTCTTCAGTCAGAGAGTGGTGAGGCCCTGGCACAGGTTTCTCAGAGAAGTTGTGGATGCCCCATCCCTGGCAGTGTTCAAGACCAGGCTGGATGGGGCTTTGAGCACCCTGGTCTAGTGGAAAGTGTCCCAGCCCACAGCAGAGGTGCTGGAAATAGATGGTCTAAAGTTCCTTCCAACCCAAGCCATGATGTGATTCCATATTTTCATCTGTAATTAACATTTTTTTATCATTCTCAAGCCATATATTGTGTTCCCAGTTCAGAAAGCAATGTGTCCGTGCTCTCTTGGGCAGGTTTGATTCTTGCACTGGGACAGATGCAACCATTCACAGCCAAAGGCATCCTCCATCCCTTCACTGGCTGTAAGCTTGAAATCTGGCTTGTTTTCCCAAATTAAACTTGGCTGCTTTTTAATGGCTCCTTCACTTCTTTGAAAACAGTTGAATTTGGAACCCCGAGGTCCAAAAAAAACCCCGTCTGCACATCACCAGGCTGCAAACACAGGGCTGGTTTCTGTTATTTACAAATGTCAATAGCATGGCAGTGGTTTCTAAACCACCAAGTGAAGAGCTCCCACAGCAGCTGGGCAGTGCTGCATGGAAGCAGTGATGGGCATTACCATGTATCTGGTTCTGAGGTTTATGTCCTTTGCACTGCTTTTAAGGCAGCCCTCCCCCCTGTCAAAAAAAAACAGATTTGGGGAATCAATCTGTGCTGAAAGAGCCGTTCAGAAGAGAGGAGTTAAATGCTGCACCGGGTTTCTGAAGTGCTGGGAATATTCTCAAGCACTGCTTCATACGAGAGGTTAAAAAAAAGGTATTATTTAAAGTATAGTTGGTTAAAATTATGGATGTTCAGCACTATGAAATGCCCCCCAGCCAATCTTATCCAAGATTTTTTCGTAAAAGCTTTTCACATAACAGGCAGAGCCTGCCTTGGTATCTTCAATAGCTGCTTTTAAATTGCCTGCAAACTGTGAACAAAGAGGAGACAGCATGTGAAAACCCACACACTCCTTACTACAGAGGATTTCCTGCCTTTTCTGTCAGAAGATAACTAGTACTCTGAGCAGTTCTGGACAAGAAATCACAGCCCTGAAGCAATCAGTGGGATACCAGGACAAGCTGAGTGTAATGTGTGCAGTGATCTCACTTTGTGACCCCTATCCAACCTCTCCAAAATGCTTCGTGGGGCCTGACTGAACCTGTTGAAGGGGCTGCCGTGGTGTACAGGGGCTATTTCATGTCCCCTCCTGCAGTGATTCCTCTCATTCACCAGGTGGGCTGTGAGCAACATGGACCCTTGCTGTGTGATGTGCCATTTGCAAACAGGAACACCACTTAGAGGGGAAAAAAAGGAGAAAGAAAATGCTTCATTTGCCTAGAGCTCGTGTATGTGGACTGAAAATATGTGAGCAAGACAGTATGAAAACTCAATTGCAGGTGCGTGCAGGTTTCCTTGCCCTTGGAACCAGGCAATACACACAGAGGGCCACAACCTCAGTCCACGAGGCTCTTTCCAGCTGCACCAGCCCTGCCTCTGCCTTCCTGCTGCTGCAGCAGGAGCTGCTGTATCCCAGCTGCTGTATCCCAGGGTTTCCCTGGAGAATGCAGAGCAGGAAGCAAAGCTGCCTGGCACGTCTTTGTAGAGGTGTGAACAGCCCCCCCGGCCGGATTGTGTTTGTGACACACAAACAGGTGTTGTGCACCTCTGTGGTCAGTCTTTTCCCAGAGGGGACTCAGGAGCTGGTTTTCCTTGTGGGATGGAGACAGAGGGACAGAGGCTGCTGCCTTCCTCTGAGAGCTCAGCCAAGGCACCACAAACAGCTTGGTGCTGTTCTTACTCCGCACTTTTCTCAAGATGGAAAGAGATGCTATAAACGTGTTGAAAAAAGAGATTACTCTTTAGGAAAATGAGTAGTGGGAATTGCTTCTGTCCCTCCTCAGGCAACAAATTTGATTGTTTTGCTTTGCAAAAGCAGAGTGCAGCTGAGAGACACCAACAACTTGGAAGGCAAGAGGTGTCTCTGAAGGGCCTTTCCTACCTCTGCCAGCACTGGGGTTTGGACTGAAAACCCCAGTGCTGACATGCTACTCTGCTCCAGTTTGCACTGCTTGGTCATGTTTGTGTTAAAACTGATTTGTTAGCCCACTTTTCTTTTTCAAGAAACCAACATTTTTCACTTGAATCAGATAAAATCCCAGTAAATGTTAAGGCTGGTGTGTGTTGGGAATTGCTGCTATGAGAAGGCAAAGCAGCAGAGTCTGGATCTCAGGACACTTTAGAAGCAGAAGGAGTCCATTCCCAGGCAGCCCTGTAAGGAGCAGGCTGGTTGAGAACAAAACATGGGCTATGTTTTACCAATGTGTTGGTCCTAAGGACAGCACCAAGGACGTGGGACCTGCAGATCATCCAGTCCAACTGCTGATGCCTTGAGAGGCTCCCTGGAACAGAGGCTGGACAGTGCTAAAGGAATGAAGTAGGTATTTATTTAAAAGGCTTTCAAAGGATACACCTTGGGCAGTACAAGGGCCTGGCCATGGCTCCACCCAAGGTGGATGACAGGTCACGAGTTTTCACACTTTTATAAGTTTGGGTTTATTTGCATATCGGGGTTAATTTTCCAATTACAGCTTCAGGTTGTGAAGTCCCATCCTCACAGATTGCTCTCCTCAGTTTGCTGTTGTTTATACTTTTTGGGCCTGAAGCTTCAGCAATGTCCTTGGTTCTCAGTTTTCTCGGCTGGAAAAGGAACTAAACTGCCAAGAGAGCTTACTAACCCTTTATATGAAGTTCAGAGTTATATGCTAATGCAGTACAGAATGTGGAAAATAAGAAAGCTAAAACTTAAGGCATCATGGCCTGATCCTTTCAGGGCCCACCAGTTTGAAGGAAATTGTTAAAGGCATTGTCCAAATGCCTGTTAAACACTGACAGGCTGGGGGAACTGACCATCTCTTTAGCAGCCTGTTCCAGTGTTCAACCCCCCTCCCAGTACAGAAATGCTTCCTAACCTCAAGTCTATTGCACTTCTCAGGATCCACAGCTAAAAATCACACCTTTCACAGGAGAGTAAGTTATGAACCAGTGTCCTCTGTTCTGCACCAGAGGTACTCTCCCCCTCGTTCCTCCTCATCCTCTGCAGACCCTGCAGAATTAATGAACTTGCATAACTCCAAGGTTGCTAGTCTCCTCACAGGGACCCGCAGACAGCCTTGCCATTTGTCTAAAACATTGCAGTGGTGGTCTGAAAGTTCAGATTAAAAAGAAAGAAAGAAAAAAGAAATGGAGATTTTGAAGTGTTCCAACTGCTGCTCCACTACTGGCTCAGAGTGCCAAGGAGCAGGTCTGTAACCAGCATCAACCCAGCTGCTTGTGAGTGGCCCAGACTTCCCTGAATATTCAACTAAATAATTTTGTGCTTTAATTTCAATCTGATTAGCAGTATTCTACACCTCAAACAGTTGCTTATTGTGGTTCATTTTAGAGTGTTGTAATTCAAGAAAGAAGAAACTCTTACCATAAATAACTACTACTTTAAGGAAAAGTCAGCTGAAATGTACACTGGAATATCTTTTTGGTGTTTAATTTTTCTGAAATATGTTGGGGAATTTGAATGCATTACAAAATGCAAACGAGTTCACTTGGAGACAAAATAATTTCAAGTGTATTGAGAAAGATGGTGTAGACAGGATCTCCTAAATGGAAAACTCTTCTTGATGAAGATTTTATATTGGAACAGGAAAAAAGACCTGGAGACCCAGACTAAAACAGCAACTCACGGCTTAACTGAAGAAAAGCATTCTTTTTGTAGATCTAGTGTATAAATTAGAGACTTTCTAATACCTGATGTCTCTATTTTCATTGGTGCTTCTTAGGCATAAGTGATCACTTTATATTTGCAGTGCAGAGGAAAAATGCAATTGAAAATGCCAGGACATTATGTTCTGGATACTTTATTATTTGTAAAAGTAATTAGAAAGCTATACTTAGTCCAATTTAGGTCTGATAATGACCTAAGTGAATGCTGCTGAATATTTCCAGATAGGCCTATGAATCTGTAAGATTCATGTTTCTTCAGGGATGGTCTGGGAACATAGCACACATCCATCTTGACTTTTTCCCTCATTTAAACAAACAAAAAAAAAAAGTATTTCAGATCAAGATACTTTCCTATTTTCACATAAAATTCATCTTCTGGTTGCTTTATTGTGTGTGTAACTTACCTAATACCTGATGAATGAAATATTTGTAATTTTTGTCTCTTTTCTAACTGGCGACAACTCCAGCAGTCTGAAGCAGGCAGGTAGAGCCTGCATGCAGATAAAATGATGGGCACCAGGCAGATCTCCAGGCACATCCCCAGTGTCCAGGCAGGTCTATGACCAAGCCATGGCAAGGTGAGGGTCACCCAACCATGGGATAATAGCCATGGTTGGAGAGGAGGCTGCAGATCCTGTGTCCCTCACTGAGACCCAGCCAGGCAAAAGCTGAGAGTTTCCAACTGCAGATTCACCTCAGGGATGTGTCTCTCACAAAACCTCATATTTCTGGTGCTGTCCAAATTTGTGTCTATTGTTAAGGTCACACCTGCTGCTGCTTCCTTGGGAGAGTAGCTCTTCTAAAGAATAGTGGAAGGAATTGTTACTTTTCCCAAAACTTCATTTTTCCTCTCTCATTAGCTTAATTTTTAGCACATTTTTAGAATTTTTTATGACTCCATGATCAGAAAGACCCCACAATTGGGGAGATCCAGGAGCATCTCAGATACACCTCCTTGATTATGAATTCAGTCCTGGTATACAGAAGCAGTTAAGGGAGGAAAGAGGTGGTCCCTCTTTAGATAGCACCTCAATAGATAGTTTCTCTCTTCATTT
>VWYO01022145.1:225702-253738 GCA_013400275.1 Rhadina sibilatrix
AATTAATTCCTGAGCTTTTCTCAGAACCTTGGTTTATATCATCTAAGTCTCATCTTAAAAGAAGAGATGCTTGTATTTCCCAGACCCTCTCACTAACAGGTTTGGGGAGTGCTTTTTCACACCCGTGATGTGCTGGATTATCCTCAAGTGATAACCTCTGCTCACACACCTGGGCTCTGTCTCTTTGCAAAGCCCATTTTCACCGTCTCAGGCAGAAGCACCAAGCAACAAGAATGGCAAAGGGCTGCCAAAAACTCTTCCTGTCTGACCAGATCTTCCTTTTCTTCCAGGAGCCAGCACGAGACCCACACAGCTGTGAGAGAAGATGCCCCAGAGCTGCCAGGCACACGGGGCTGCCTCCTTGGCAGTGCACGGGGGTGGCTGGGCATTGTTGATCCCCACAAGGCATGTGTAGGAAGAGGAGTCTGAGCACAGAGCAGCAAACTGGCAGCTTGTCACCTCCCCAGGCAGATGAGCCTTACAGTGGCACTGCAGAGATGTGCTGCCACATCAGCCACAGCTGCAAGTCACTGTCTGTCACCTCCACGCTCCCAGCTGCTCTTTAATCCTCAAACCACTGTCTTCCCCCCGAAATGCCAGTCAAATGAGTGCTTGGAGGAGAGATGTTGTAGGCAAAACTCCTCATTCTTCATTAGCTTCCCCCCAGCAAGTCAGACACACACACAGTACACCCACACATCACCAAACAACTTCCACTAAACTCACAGGCTTCTTTTCTAAGGGAAGAAAAGAAGGAAAAAGAAGCTATTACATGTTTTACCACTTTAAATACTTGTGAGACATGTTGCTACAAGAATTCTCCTGATGATCCCTCAAGGCAGTAAGAAAAAGGAGACAGTAACATTTTTTCTCTATTTGAAAAGAAATATAGAAGATTTTTTCATTAATTCCTAGAACACTGTAAGTCAGAGTAGAGACTACATCCCTGCCTCCCACATGCAATCAGACACAGGAACAATACACTTCATTTAATTGCAGGAGAGGGTATGAATGTGAAGAGATAAAGCTATCTGTCACATTGCAGTCCAAATGAATGAAGCCTCTGCAAGCCTTTCTGTCCTTTTAGTCCAAAGCTAGAGACCATTTAAAAAGGTCCAGTGGTGTCCAGTGACAGGGTCAGAGGCAATGGGGCTAAATGAAAACACAAGTAGTTCCCTCTGAACATCAGGAAACGTGGTTTTGTTGAGGGTGCCTGAGCACTTGCACAGGTTGCCCAGGGCAGGTGTGGAATCTCCATCCTTGGAGACACCCAAAAGGCATCTGGACATGGTCCTGGGCAATCAGCTCTAGGTGGCCCTGCTTGAGCAGGGGGGTGAACCAGGTGACTTCCATCCAACCTCAGCCACTCTGTGAACTCTCGGTCCCATTTCTTAACTTTATCTGTAGCAGTCTCTGTCTGGAACATCAACCCTTCATGCATAATGATTAATAAAATAGCCCTCATTCCTGAGGGATCAGAGGGATTACCAAAACATTCTGCTAATCTCCTCCAGGAAGAGCTCAGGAAATGTTTTATCTCCTCAAATCACATATAATTGATGCAATGGAGAAATTTAACAAGCTATCAGAATTTTCCTTGGTGAAAATCAGTTTACTTTTGATTCACCTTTCCTTTTATCCTTGACCAGAGAGAGGCTTTAGTAATTAACATTTTGCTGAGACAGGTTTTTGTCCTTCACACATTCATTCAGTATTTCTAGTCAAGAGCAAAATAATCAAAAACAAGGTAAAATTGTGGCTGCAGTGTGACCACTTGCCCATCCCTGGAGGTTTTCAAAGCCAAAAAAGTTTTGATGGGGCATAGCAGAAGGTGTCCCTGCCAGTGGCAGGGAGCTTGGAACTGGATGATCCTTAGGGTCTCTTCCAACCCAAACCATACTATGATTCCGTGATTCTAAAAAGAAATACATGAGTGATTTTGTGTTTGTATGTTTTTGTAGGAAAAGAGTTTATTTGTGCTGATATTTTCCAGTGTGTAGGGGCTGATGGTTGTGCCCAAAGAGAACATGTTTTCCTGGTATGTTTAGGTATGCAGTGCTGTATGCTTGGTGGGAAAACTCAGAGCAATTAATCTGGGAAATTGCCATGTGTATGTTCCCACATGTCTTCTGTGCTGCTCTGCTTGGAGGGCAAAGGACAAAAAAAGGCTCACCTGTGTCTCTAAAGTCTCCTAAGGACATTTGTGCATAAAAAAGTTGCATCCTGGCCCCATAAAATAAACCAGTCATTCTTCAGAAATAGCTTTACCCTACAACGTGGTTAATTCTGGTTCTCATGTCTTTTTGCTGAAGACACACCCCACTGGGACTCCAGCAGCCAGAGCCAGGCTGGGTAGCTACGCCTTTGAGAGGAGGAGGAGTCTTAGAGGGTGTAAAGTTGGATTAAAAAAAAGGAGTCTGGAAATGTGCAGTGCTAATTCTACTCTGAAGCCTCTCAGAATTCAGGACAATGAGAAGAGGCAGAGGCAGAGGAAGGAGGCCAGTGGACTTCACAGAATCACAGAATATGCTGAGTTGTAAGGGATCATTGAGTCCATCTCTGACCTCGCAAAGAACCAACCCCAAGAACCACACCACCTGCCTGGGAGTGTTGTCCAAACACTCCTTGACCTCTGTCAGGCTTGTGACCACTGCTGTGGCTTAGAGGGCTGTTAGCAGCTGTACATGGTAAGCAGGAAAGGTGTTCTCTTGCAAGGGGCTGGATGAGGCTGAGCATCCAAATGCTGAACATGAACACTCTGCTCATTTTGCACAGTATTGAGGCATCTCACAAAGCTGGAGGGGACCTCCTCAGTGATAGAGTGCATTTTTCCTTTCCTTGCACTGTCAGCACTAAGGTTTGCGATATCCAGGTTATTTAGGTGCTTCCCTCCCATTCAAATAACAATTAAAAAAAAATTAAAAAAAAAAAAAAAAAGGCTCTAAGTATCCTGTCATCTCTCAGGACTACATCTGGGAACAATAAAAGGGCTGTTGCTCCGTTTCCCCCCTGCACGGCCGCTGGCAGAAGGAGGTGAGCAGCGATCAGTCTGTCTGCCCTGTGCTGCCCCCCCGGAGCAGCTCGGATTGCAGGGCAGGCTGGTCCTGGTGAGCGGGCCAGATGGTGCCCTTTGCGTGCCCCCGGTGCCGTGAGGAGCACAGTCAGCTCGCTGTCCCGCTGCCGAGGCTGGCGGTGGGGCTGGCAGAGCGCTCTGTCTGTCTGTCTGTCTGTCTGCCTGTCTGTCTGCCTGTCTGTCTGTCGGTCTGTCTGCCTGTCTGTCTGTCTGTCGGTCTGTCTGTCTGTCGCCCGCAGCCGCGGCTGCCCCGGCGGCCCCCGGCTCCCGCCGTGCGGGACAGAACCACTGGCGCTCTCCTCGCCCTTCTGCTGTGCCCCCAGAGACAGCTCTCCGTAGCTACGATTCGTGCCTCACGTTTTGGTTTTGGGAAATTCTTTCCCAGCACTCTACCTGGTACACAAGGTCATACTGTTGCAAACTAAAGATGTTTTCCGCACGCTTTCCCAGAGGAGGGACTTTGCGTGATGGTCTCATCAAAGTGACCAATGGTCACTTGGGGTCCCCGCCTCTAAGGCGGGTGCTTTGTAAAAGTATAAAATAAGCATGGAAAACAAACGTAGCTCCTCCTCCCTTCGAGGGGTCCAGCAGCCTTCTGAACCAGACTCGGTCTCCTCATTCATGTCCCACAGCGACATCTCTCCTCTCTCCGGCAGGCTCTGGGCTTGTGCCACGGTCAGGTGGGAGCTGTGGTGGCAGCTCAGCGCTCTCCATCTCCTCGGTGTCCCCGGGGCCGGGTGGCCGGGGGGTCTGGCTGCGCTGCGCGGGGGAGTGCGAGCCCCTCCCGAAGGATGGGGGTCCTGGAAGAAATTAACGCCTCTCCCATTAACAGCGATGGAGACCGGGGCTGGGATAATTCCCCTTTTCCCTCAGCATGCCCCTCAGTGAGGATCACACCTGCTTTGTGGTTTTGAAGTGCCCAAGCCCACTGCGATTTCAGAGGGATTCCAATGCAGCCCGCCAGCAAAAGTTTTATCACCCCATTTGATCTGGGGCTTCAGGACTCGTCGTAGTACAACACAAAGGAAGCGACACTCACACACTGAGATGTCCAAGGCAAAAAAAGGAGGAGTTTATTTACAGACCTCGGCATTTATAGAATTCCAACAGTGACCATGGATTGGAGGATGAAAATTGTCCTCTCCAACCACACTGGTCAACCCGACAGTCCATCAATTCTCTCCTCCTCCAGAAAGGAATGCAAAACAATCATTGTTTACATGAAAAGTGTGTGAGAAACTTTATCTCAAAAGTAAAACATCAGAAGGCTGAAAAAACCAGGGTGACAATGACTCATTCTGTTTGTCAGGTGATTGCCTTCTCCATGGGCCCTTGAGGAGCAGCTCTGACTCTTGCAGCACCACCACGGCTCTGCAGAGGGAAACAGGCTCCACCAAGCCTTGGAAGAACTCCTGGGGGCATCTCCAAGAGCAAGAAGGGAGCCGAGAGAAGCGATGTGGAGTTGGAGCTGCTGCTCAGCCAGGGCTGCCAGACAGAAGGATGAGGAACAGGGGTCTGAAAAACAGCCCAGCCACTCCACACCCAGACACATACCGTGTCCACATCCAGTGTACCCTGAAGGACAGATAACCAGGGAGGGGCAGGAGGTGCTGCCTTGCCCCTCATGCTGGAGAATCCAGGACACAATCCCTGCAGGACAGCCACCTGTGGAACCACCAGGGGAAGGTGCTGCAGGTGCACACACAGTGGGTGGGTTTGTGGTGTCTTGGAGATCTGTGAGTAACAGTGGTGGAGAAGCTGATCTGGTGAGCAGCAGCAGATTTGCTGTCAAATAAATTTCATTTAAAAGTCTTTTGCTATGTTCTGCATGCAAGCACTGGCCAATTTGATGGTTTCAGGAAGAATTTAAAACATTTATGCTACTTACAGTGTTCTCCAGGTGCCCTAAATGCTAATTTTAATAAGAAACAGCCCTGACACTCATTTTGGTTGGCAACTATTAACAGCTTATAAAGTAGCCCGAGGGCTTTGGCCAGACTCACTGCTCTGAAATCCCCTGTAAGGCTGAGGTTTGTGCTGCAAAGCTGCAGGAAGCAGAGGAGCGTGGCTGCCTGCTGCATCACCTCTCCTCATCATCCACCTCCCGCCTTTTTAAAAGTCTCAGAAAAGCTTAATTACTTAATACCATGGCTTCTCCGTTTCTTTTCTCCTCTCAAACTCCAGATACTGAGTAACCCCTTGGGCCAGTAAGTGTGCTTGCACTTTGCATCTGCTGTCTGTTTAATATTCACCCCGGCACGGTGACGGGCAGGTGGAAGGTCCAAGGCGCGCGGCAGGAGCATCCTGCCCTCCTGCACCTGGAAACTTTGGCATCAGGTGAGCAGCTGAGGAGAGGAAAAAAAAACACCACAGAACTGCAGCTCCCGGGCAATCGTGCGAGAGGCTCCATATGCTGCGGTGCCCACCGAAAGAGCCGTTTGGCAAGGCATCAAAATGATTCCTCCCCCCTCCTCAAAGGCAGGTCTCCACTCCAGCTGTGAAAATACGTGACCACGGGCTCTGCTTTTCCCCTCTAAAGTCTGCCTGACAGCAGCACAGGTAGCTTGTGGGCCAGGGTATCAGGCTGTCAGCAGATCTAGAAGGTGATCGCATTAATTTTCACCATGGTCTGTGTGGCACAGGCTCTTTGGGGTTGGAAACAGCCCTGTTTGGTCCAGCTGCGCCCTGCCAGGGAGAGGTTGCAGAGGCAGCACCCTGACCAATGTGTGAACAGTTGCCTGGTGGCCAGAGCTCCAGAACGGCACCACAGAGGAGCAGTAAAAATGTGGGACATGTGATAGACCTTAGCAAAGTGAACCTGACTGGGCATGGTTTAAGCTTTGGGACTGCCCAGTCAGGTGTCTTGCGAAGAACCAGGGGATCCAAACATTGAATCAGGCAAGAAGAAGCAGATCTCGGGGTTTTGTGGCACCTCAGCTATTGGTTTGGCATCTTGAGCCCGGAGACAGGGAGGTTTTCTTCACCAACAGAGATGCTAATTTTGAAAGGCTGCCCTCCTCTGTAGCAGCAACTGAGGCTGGTGGGATTTGTGCTTAACCACGATTATTTGGGGATGGAAAGGCACAAGGAAGAAGCATTGACCTCTGGCTGCAGCCCTGAACTGATGAAAAATGCAACGTTTCAGTCCAACACTTGCACAGACCAAGGACCCGGTGAGCAGCAGGCCTCTGCAGCTACCAGTGGGAAGGGACTGAACTGGGCAGAGTGGATATCTCAGCTACATGGACTTGGTGTCCTCTCCCAAAAGAGCAGTCAGGGCTGGGGAACTTTTTTCCTGCAATGGAAGGTTTTTTTACCCCTCTCTTTCTCTTTCCTGCAGAGATGACCAGATCCATGGTAGTGGCTTCCTGGCCACGTTTGGTCTCACCAGAAGCAGGGCAGGGACTAGAAGCAGGATTAGGAACTGTTTTGTTGGGAATGGCTCCAGCAGAAACCTAAGGAGAGGGTATAGCTCATTCTATCTTTCCCCATCCTAGTTCCTATCAGAGAGCATGGATGGGGCAGTGCCAGCTCCAAGGATGACCCCTGGAGCTGCACCCAGCCCTGTTTGGTCCCATCCACCAGCAGCAGTGGGGCTTCAACATCGCAGAAACTGCTGTTCCTACTGCTGAAATGGACACAGAACAACAATGCACTGAGGGATCCAGGGAAAGGGCCCATCTGCCTTGCTTTTGAGGATGATTAGGGACAGTTTTTGACTTGGCTAGCATGGGAAATGACAGCATGGCAATGCTGAGGCTGACTGCCTGTCAGTGGCAAGGAGGAGGGAGGAGCAAAAAGACTGAAGTTGCAGCCTCTCCTCCAGTGACCAGAATAAAACCCACAGCTGGACACAGGCCATGCATGGGCAAGAAATAAGCCTGCTTGTTCCTGAAATGCTGAGAAGTCCCATATGTTCAGCTCCTGGTGTGCCCCATCACATCCTTGTCTCTCCCTCTGCAACCAGGGCCCCATCCTGCTGCTCCTGGACATGTGCCTTTCCCTCACGCCAGGCTGAAATGCCCCCAACCAGTTTTCATCCTCACTTCTCTGTAGAAGTGACCTTATTTTCTGTGTTTACACCTTTCCCAGTCCATAAGTCATTAGCAAGTATTGGACAGCTTGAACTGCATATTGGTTTCTTCTTCAATTTTTAATGGAGGCATTGAATGTTGTCCAGTCAGATTCATTACTGAGTGAATACTTTATATCACCATCAGCAATGAACCGTGTGCTGCAATCAAAGACATCAATGTGATTTATTTTAATTATATTTATTTCCTGTAATTTTTTATTCACTGAGTCCTTTATCAGCTCTTCCACTTTTTTTGCCAAGGATCAATTTCAAGCTGTAAATCAGTAAGAGCATTTGTCTTAGAAATACTTGGCTCTCCAAATTTCCCATTTTAAAATACTGGCACAGCTCCAGCTCTCTTCCAGTCTTCTGCAACTTCCGCAGCACCTTGGTGTAACTAAAAGTAATGAGGATTTGAAGAGCTCTTTGGCCATGTCTTAAACTCAATGAAATGCTGGAAATATCATGATTTTTATGCCAGGCTGTTTTACAGTGGGGATGCTAATTTTGTCATGGATCTTTCTCCCCACTGTTCTTACATGGAGCATTGATGGTGCCTGTATCATGTTCACCATGCTGGAGTCCAAGGGGGATGCTTGTTTTACCAGTGATGGTAAAATAAGGTGTCCAAGAGTAAAACATCATGAACAAATCAGCTCAAACCACTGCCTTGCAGAAATCACTTTGTCAGCCACACCCCACCGCTGTGATCACTGTAAGGAATAGTCATTAATTTTCTTTGTCAGGTGAAATTTCTTTAATTACCTGCAACTTTACTTCCAGGAAATTCTCACTTTCAGCTACTGCTGACAGTCCAAAGGACACATCTCCTAGCAGTAATTTTTTATGATAAGCCCCAGGAAATTACCAGGGCATGAAGTCATGTGTGGCTCACCTCTGGCTGTGTAGGGCCTGTGCATGTCCCGGAGTCACCTGCCTGGCCTGCCTGCGATGAGAAGAGAGCCCAACAGGCTGGGGTGGGGGGAGGAGGAAGGTGGTTAGCCAGCCTGTCATGTAATCCACAGGCATTCTTCAATGACCTTTTATTTCTTCCCTAAAAAGTGATGGAAACCCAGAGCAGACTGCCTAGAGAGCTGCTGCTCCTTGAACCTTGACAGCACGCACTCAGCATCACGTGGAGACGTTCAGCAGCAGCAGCTGGAATTCAGCACACACTGCCCTCGCTACCGAGCTCCCATACAGATGTTCCTTGGATTGCCAGGGCACTGAGAGGCAGCTGAATTAATTGTAAGTGGGAGCAGGTTAGTTAAATCTGTTCTGGAAGTGTTATATAGCCATTAAATAGCGTACCAAACTCAATAATAATGGGTAATAACGTTCTTCCTAGGAATTAAATAGAAGCTCAATTTATAACGCTGCTCGGCATTCAAACCAGAGTGTTCCACCTTCCTGCTACATGATCAACATTTAGTAATTAATTCTCACAAAGCCTCGGTGAGGCAGATCTCTTCACACCACTGATTCTGTGTATAAATGGGAACAAGAAGGTACAAGATGCCTCCTTTGAAGCTGCGGTTGCCTGTGCTTTCAAACATGATTTGCATCTCTGGGAGCCCACTCAGCATCTGTGTTTGAATAATGAGAGGTTTGTAAAAAGCCTGGGAGACTGGATCAGATGTCCAGGTCTCTTTGTGCCACTTCCCTGTGCTGAGATCATTGTGGCATGTTTCAGTATGATTCTGCAGTGCAACCTCAGGAATAATGACATTTTCCCTGCCTGGTCGTATTGCATTGCAGGACTGATCTTCAGAAGGAAAGTCCACGGTGCTAGGTTTCAAGTATGAGCTGCAGGAATTGGTCAATACAAAAGTTGTTAATTTCGTCAAGATTTAAAAGAACAAATCTCATGGCCAACTGGAAGCTTGTTTTTTGCAGAAAATGATTATATCAGATGTGGCCTGTCAAATAAATGTGAGTGCAATTTACACTGGAATGGTGGAATACTTGTGATTACAGGCAAATTAGAATTATCTAGTGTCACTTTAAAATTATCTCCTGTCTCCCTGTCACTGTTTAAGGCACAGCACAAATAAACAGAGGGTGTAATGAAAGAGAGTTTCACCCCACCACCAAACTGCAACAAAAGTAGGGAATTTCCCACTGACTTCAGTTTAACTTTTGTCTGCTTGCAGTGGACATTAATTTGAGTTTGCAGCTGATTCCACAGGCTGCACAACAACCCCACACGACACAGACATGAGAATCTGCAATACTTATCAAAGAGCAAATAAAAATGGCATGGACACAGCTGGGACTGACATGGGGTTGTGCAGACATGGTGTTAGGTGTGAAAATGGGGAACTAAGGTTCAATTTCCCAGGTAATCCATGGTTTAAAGTGTCATTTGTGGGCCTAAGAAGTAGTCTCCTACTTTCAGGCACCACCAAGCTTAGCTGAAGTTCTGGCTTGAACAAGGAAGCATTTTTTCCAAGTCATTTTTGGCTAAACAACACTTGGCACAACAAAAGCAGCAATTCCCAAACAGAACAACTCGGCATGAGTGATGGACTCATGATGGACTTTTCCAGAGAAAGCAGCCAGTATAATATATACTCAGTAAAAAAAAAGCAGCTCAAGAGTTTATTACAATTTTTCATACATCAGAGTTGTCACTAATGATATTTTAAAATATGTAACAAAGAAAGAAAATGCTCTTTACTAGTTGTAAAGATTGGCCCATGGTAGGGGGCAAGTCACAGCCTCTTTCACGGGAATTAGAGAATTACTCCCATCCCACCCATCTTCTCCTTGAATTAATTAACATTAAAACTATGCTTTTACGAGACAAGACATGCCACATAAAAATCTGATTCATCTGAAATCACTGAAAAATTGTCCATTGCCTTCAATGAGGGCAGGGTTTTACCCAATATTTCTAACAGACTTTTATAAGATGGTGTTAAGGAAGATCTCAAGGGCTATCTAATAAAAGGCAGGATCAACTATGTCCATGTTAGTGCTGATGGATGTTTGTCTAACTGGTCCTGAAAGGGCTGCAACACTTTCATAGCACCTTGACCTCTGCTTTCGTTTTCACCTGTCCAGAGACAGCAAAAGAAACAGGGTTTTTATTGCCAAGTCTGCCAGGATTTTTGACTGGTTTAAAGGAGCAGTGACAATTTTAACATCTGATGTCTCACGATCTACTTCACATAGAAGTTAATACTATCCAACCCCAGGGAGCTTTACCATCATTTATTGACATCTTTCCCTTTTATCTCTTCTTGAGATATCTGACATGAAATCAGGTTGTTCTGATTTCCAACTTGTATTTTTTCCACTGTTTTAGTTGTGGTCTGATTTCAGTGGCTGCCCCAGAACCAAGTTTAAACTAATGCTTTCCTTTATCTGCAGACCTGTCAGTCTTTCAGCACAGTATAAAGTGTGTAACTCTAATTCTAGGAGTGATAATTCCAACTACTTTAATTAAGTTGGCAATATGGAAAGGCAGGGAGGCAACAGAGCAGTAACAACCATGCGGGATGGAGCCTTAGAGGGGCAGGGAGAGGAGGACTGGTGGGCAAAAAAAGAAATATTCAAGTCTGGTCCTTGTAGAACAGAAGCTCTATGGTTTGATTATGCTTATGAAAGAAATATCACCTGCCATTAAGTGCCCTTTGCCTGCAACCCAGTGCTCATGGAAACAAAGTGGGGTTTTTGCTTCGGTTTCAAGTTCTGGATTGCACTCAAATAGTAAAACACAGCTCCTCATTGAAAGGCAACTTGAAATACACCCCTTGCATCCCCTAAAACTACAGGAAATCTGCCCACAGCTGCTCAAAATACATTTATGTTTTAAAATGGGAAACAACAGGCACGAAGATTAGCATTTACTGCTGGTATTTCTGAACATAAAGGTCTGAGGCAGATGCTCACAGGTAGCAGTCGGGGAACGAGAGGTGAGTTTCCCATGCATTCTCTCATTCCAGGGTGCACCATGCATTAAGCTTTCACAGTAAGTTTTCTTTTAAAAAAAAAATAGCAAAACTGCTACATAGAATCCAAAAGCAAAGAGACACAATTTGCTGCTCCTAAAGTACTTGACAAAAAGCTTGGTACTTGCAGTCTGCACTTAACCCTTATCAAGGGTTTTTTTCCCCAAAAAAACAAACACTTTGCAGTCTTTATCAGTGAAAGACAAGACAGACCATGTTTTCAGCCAAGCTATGAAATATGTACTCTCATAAGTGATCACAAAACCTCCAGGTGTTACAGGGTCCCAGCTTTGCACATGGGACAAAGCTGATTAATACTGGAAGATGCCAAACCAACGTTTCTTTGCCAGTGGACTCCTCTGCAGCTTTGGTGCCACCAAACAGAGCATCACTGGGGAGGCAGGAGGAACACAGCAGGGCACTGGAGCGAGGATGCCAGGCTGCTGGAAGGAGAAGCCCTTACATGCTACTTGCAGGAAAAATAGCAGCTAAGAGGCTGGGATGGAGAGGCTGCCTAGGGACTAGGACTGTTTCTGGGACATAAAACCCATGGCGATGCATTTTGTGCATCACCTCAGCATCTGTGGCTTTGAACTTCCTCAGCAACCTGGTCAGAATCATTGACACTCGAAATCAGCTTCCTGGGGCGGCAGGAAAGCTTCTTCTGCTCACTGCTGCCTAAAGAACAGGTTCCTGAAGGCATTGTTGTAGTTTTTGTTGAAAGCAGTGTAGATGAGTGGATTAAAAAAGGAATTTGAATAGCCCAGCCATAGAAAAATGCTCTTCCAAACGGGTGGGATGTCACATGAGCAGAGTGGGTTGATGAGCTCTGTGATGAAGAAGGGGATCCAGCAGAGCACAAAGACCCCAATAAGGATGCCCACCATGAGGGCAGCTTTCTTTTCCTTCTGCTCTCTCCACGTGTCTCCGTCCGTCTGGAACGTAACAGTGGCGTGACGGACAGTGAAGACCATCTGTGGCTGCTGGGCAGCTTCCTTTACCTGCCAAACACAAACACAAGTTGCACCATATGTACCCCAGTCAGGTGATCCCACACTGCAGGTACACAGCCCAACATTGCCAGCGAGGGCCAAGGCTCCAGGGGAAACACAGGCCATCCACGTCACACTCTGAATGAGGGGAGGGTGGCTGTACTACCTCCTCTGGGTGATGGAGACTATTTTAAGTGAGATTAGAAACTAGAGAGAGTACTGAGGGTACACGGGGTTGCTCACACAGCAGCACAATAAGATTACTCCCTCACTTACAATCTGATCAGCAGAACAGGCACACACCCACATGCCGTGCACAGAAGTCTGCTTACTTTCTTTGAACCCATTGAGTTCAGGAGTTCTTGGTAGGAGAGGAAAGAAAATTAGCACACATTTGCTTCCTCCCTGCAAGAAATCTTTACAGTGCAAAGTCACCGTGCCTGGGATGAACTGACACGATGCAGTCATGATGAGGAAAGATTTCCAAGTACATTCTGCACATGTGTTTTCTGTCTGGGTAAATACACAGTGTCCCCAAAGCCACAGTTGGTTGCCAGGGTATTGTCCCCAGCAGACACAGCAGCCCATCCATCCACTCTCCCCTTGTCTCCCCAGGGGAGGGACAGTGACCCCTAATTCATGCCAGCGAGTACTGATTCAGCATTCCATGGGGGGACATCTGTGAGTCACAGCTCGCCCACGTGGAGCTCAGGCTCCCAATACATCCCAAAGTTGCTTTAGCTACACCTTGAGTGCTCACAGCTGGGGGCTCGGAAGGGGCCAACAGACTGTTTGCAAGCCCTGCAGTCAGCCTTCCCTTGGAAGCCTCCAGGATGCACGGGGCTTTGGTGGATCACTGTTCACTTGCACACTTTTGGTTTAAGTTTCCCCCACTTCTACAGAGGCTTGCCTGCTGCCACTGCCTGACCCGAGCAAAACACAACCAAGCCGACCTACCTCCAGTGCTTCTGGTGTAATGGGGGTGATGGAGTTGCTCTTGTGAGATCCGATTCGAAACTTGGCAGCCTTGTAGATCTTCCAGTACACAAAGAGCACCACGCAGAGGGGCAAGTAGAAGGCCCCAAAGGTGGAGAAGATGGTGTAGGAAGGCTCCTGACTGACTTGGCACTCTTCACTGTCCTCTGAGTAAGTCTCTCCCCAGCCAAAGAGCAGTGGGGCCAGAGAGATGAAGGCGGAGAGTGCCCAGGTGAGAGCAATCATGATGTTGGAGATGCGGCGCCGGGTGCGCAGCGTGTACTCCAGGTGTCGGGTGATGGACCAGTAGCGGTCGAGGGCGATGGCCGTGACGTTCCAGATGCTGGCAGTGCAGCACAGCACATCGAAGGAGATCCACACCTGGCAGAGCGACCGGCCCAGCCGCCACCGCCGCCCGGACAACTCGTGCACCAGGCTGAGGGGCATGACGAGGGCTGCCACCATCACGTCGGAGACGGCCATGGAGGCCACCAGGTTGTGCGGCACCCGGTGGAAACTGCGCACGCGGAGGATGGTGGCCAGGACCATCCCGTTCCAGAGGAACGTGGCCACCACCAGCATGGCCAACAGGGTGAGGACCAACACGCCGAAGACGGAGAGATGGGCCAGGCCGCCCTCGGGGCCGGCGGAGGACCCGCTCCTGTTGCCGCTGTCCGGCGTCGTATCTGCGAAGCAGCTGAGGTTGAGCGGGCGCTCCATGCCGGGGCTGCGGGGCGCCGGGCTCCTGCGGGCTGCTGCGGGCGCGGCGGCGGCGGCGGGAGGCGCTGCGCTGCCCGCGCCGGGTGCGGGGGGANCGGCCCCGGGGGCAGCGGCCGCGGAGGGAGAGGTGCTGCTTAGTCATGTCCGTGCGCGGGTCGGAACCGGCGACGGGCCGAGCGGGAGGGCAGAACCGCCGGCCCCCTGCCCCAGCCGGCTGTCCCTGCCCGGTACGTGCCGCCCCTGCCCTTCTCCAGCCCCTACCCCAGCCCGCTGCCTTCTGTCCTTGCCCTGCCCGCTGCCCAGCCCCTGCCCGCCCGCTCCCCGCTGCCCGCACCGTGCGGGAATCAGCCCCGGCTTTGTCTCGGGGTGGCTTCGCCCCCTCGGGGCGTATTCGGTGCCAGCCGCAGAAAGTTAGCATCCCTGTGAAATTGTCCCCGGGCTCCTCTAAAAATGTGTTAGTGAGGCGTCACGGGAATTTCCTTGCTCCCATACAGGCTACTGTCTATACCCAGGAAACCTGTTAGTAACCCTGGTTATTCTGTGTGGAGCCAATGTAGCGGGGGATTATTTCTTTGAGAACTTCTCTGCTGGCATTTTCTAACTTGTTAGCAATTGTCGGGCCTTTTATTAGAAATAATCATTCACTTGACTGCTCTTATTAATTGTCTATTTAATAACATTAGCCATTAATGAAATGCTTGAGCGTTTCCCCTGGTTTTTAGCACACTAATTGGGATGAGCAGTGGGACTCTGGGCTTCATAGCAGAAGTCAGAATCTAACCCCAGCAAGCAGGATTCCCTGTGCCCCAGCTCCATGCAGGGATGCCAGCCAGCTCCAGCCCACAAGCCTCGGATGGCATCCAGGCAGGGCTGCGCTGGTGCTGGCACTCTGCTTCTCCAGACAGTCCTGGGATAACCCATCCGAAGAGTTTTAGGGTCAGACACGTGAGGTGAGAAGCCGGCAGGCACTGACGTGGGGCTCACAGTTTGCATCTCTTGGGGGAGAAGGAAGGAAGGAAGGACGTCCGTGTTTAGATCAGGTGACAATGACATTTGCTGGTTGCTAGAGAGAGTTGGGCAGAAGACACAAACAGAGGTGTTCAGGGAGTGCCCCATGCATTCCAGGCTCGTGGTATACGGAGGGTAAAGCCAAACTGGTGCTTCCTCCTGCCTCTCCTGAATGTCTCTGGAATTTTTAATGAAAACAACAAGTAACAATAACAAAGGGTAATAAAGATGATGTTTTCCATCGCTGCTGCTTGTTTCTCCCTGCTACCAAGTGAAATGCAAAGCAGCACACCCAAAACAGGTCCAGCACCTTGTTTTGGTGGGACGGGGTCTTCCCCATATAAATTCATTCAGTGCCGTGCTACTCATTCTCAAAATCACAGATCCTATTGTAGTACTGGAACAAATGTATGCTTAGAGATTATATCATTCTTTTGGAAACAAACTGCCATCTTTTGGGGGGAGAAATTAGTATTTTATCTTTTTTTACACAAGAATACTGACAATTTTGGAATGAGTAGGTTTTTTGCTTACAACTCAAAGAACAAATGGAGTTTGCAGCCTTTCATAAAGCCTCTTGATTTAAAATTCCTGGTTTGTAAGGTGCAAAACATCCTTGACTGTCATTATATTGATCAAAACACTTAACAGTTCCAAGGCTGAGAGCTTTTTGTTGCGTGGGCTCTTCCCAGATAAACCTATGACCCAGAATTAATAGAATCAACCACAAATTGTAAAAGATGTGCTCCTGAAAATAGATTGTTATTTTTTGTTTCAGGAACAAATAGAAAAAAATATTACATTTAAAGGGAAATGAAAATAAAATGTATTAAATCTAAAGAAGGAAAACTAGATTATGTTCTCATGAAAAATCATTAATACTTTCATTATCTTACTTATTCGACTTTGAAATATATACATTGGCAGATGCTGAAGCTGAATGGGTCAGTTGAGAAATAAAGAGAAATAGAGAATGTAGACAAATATATATATATTTATATGTATGTGTGTGCATATGTATATATATGTATGTATATGGAAATGCAAAGGTCTGCACCTGGGATAGAATAGACCTGTACAAGAGTACAGGTTGGGGGTTGACTGGGCAGACAGCCTTATTGAGAGGAGAACCTGATGAGTCTCTTGGACACATCCTGGAGCAGGAGCATCCTGGCCTATATGAGCAAGATTGTGTCCATCAGGTTTGGGGATCCAGCAAACCTTGGAATTTTATGTCCAATTTGGGGTTCCTCACTGGGGAAAGTCCAGTCAAAGGTAATAAAGGTGATGAGCAGACTTTCATATGATGTGTAAAGACTGGAAGAACTGAGTTTATCTCTCCTGAAAAGAGAAATTAAAGGTAATTAAATCAAATTAAATTACCTTTAAATTTCTTTAATTTAATTAAATTAAAGAAATTAAACTGCTGTCTCCAGTTACCTCAGGGGTGGGCACAGAAAGGGTAAAAGCAAACTCTCCTTAGAGGTGCACAGCGATCAGATGGGATGCAATGAGTGAGAGTCACAACATCAGGTGCTGACTTGGGGGCGTTGGTTGATGAGGAGCTCAACATGAGCTGGCAACATGCACTGGCAGCCCAGAATGCCACCCATGTCCTGGGCTGCACCACAAGCAGTGTGACCAGCAGATGGAGGGAGGGAATTCTGCCCCTCTGCTCCACTTGTGTGGGACCCCACCTGCAGTGCTGCATCGAGCTCTGGGTCACCCAAAATCCAGGCACTGGGGAGCTCTTGGAGGAGTTCAGAGGAGGGTCAGGGAGATGATCCAGGCACTGGAGCACCTCTGCTGTGAAGACAGGCTGAGAGAGTTAGGGTTGCTCAGCCTAGAGAAGAGGAAGCTCTGGGAAGACCTCATAGCATCTTGCAGTACCTAAAGGGGTTGCAAGAGAGCTGGAGAGGGTCTTTGTAAAAGGGCATGGAATGATAGAACAAGAGGTAAGAGAATTAGGATGATGGAGGGTAGCTTTAGATTGGATTAAACTAGCATTAAATGGGAAGAAATTCTTTCCTGTGAGGGTGGTGAGACTCTGGAACAGGTTCCTCAGAGAAGTTGTGGATGCCCCATCCCTGGAAGTGTCCAAGGATGGGGTTCTGGTCTAGTGGAAAGTGTCCCTGCTCATAAGTGGTTGGAACTAGATGAAGTCTCAGGTTCCTTTCTGCCTAAACCATTCTATGATTTTACATTCCAATCAGAAATTAAGAAATAAATATTCACCTGGAGAGTGGTGTGAAATCAGTTAAATTGGCCGTGAAATCTCCATCCTCAGTGATGTCCAATATTCAGCTGGACATCACTGTGAATGACCTGATCTGAATTTGAAGTCACCCCCTCTTCAACAGGGGTTTGACCAGGTGATCTCCAGAGGTCCCTTCCAACCTGCATCATTCCACAATTCTGATTCTGTCTTCTTTTGGAGCATTGGCTGAATGCACCAGACGCTGGAGATGACTAAATATTGTTATTTTTAAGGACAAAATGCTGTTTACTTTACACAGATTAGTAAGATCATTAATTTTCTCAGAACTGTTGATATTCAGGGAGCAGAAGGCTGGGATCTTTAGTGAGTGGATAATGCTCATGGAATGACCACATCTGTGAAAGTCTCTGAGGAAAAGATCTATGTTACAAGGTCAGGATTATCTCACATCTTTGCTGATGGAGCCAGAGGAATTAAAAGTGACAGGACATCCCTGGGTTTAGCAGCATCCCCTCCAGTAAAGACATTAAATAATGCTTGCTACTAAATGCCATTTACTGGAGGTACCTTCCAATTCAAAATATGTATCTGATGGTTGGAGGTTAGGAGAGAATTCACATCGTAATCAGTGCCACTGCCTAAATGCACATCCAAATATTATCTACTCCTGGGAAAAAGGGTGAATGGATTTATATTGTTAATCTCTATGGAGACCTTTTGAACCTCTGCCCTTATGATGAGCAGAAAAGGGGGAAGAGAAGGCTCAGGAGGAGTTTTTGCTGGGCATGCTCAGTGAATCAATGAGAATTTCTGTCTCCAGGGTAGGTGGAACTGCTAGGTTATACAAGGATTAAAGGAACACATATTCTCAACTGTATTTATACACCACTACTGGAAGCTGTGCTCAGTTGCCAGCCAGACTGCTCAGTAAGTGTGCATCCTGCCACAACAATTTCTAAACCTCAGGTGTTCATCACTTGAATTTCATTTAACGTTCCACCAGCCTCAGTCCAGCTTCACACCGTATCCAGCCATGCTTTTTGACACACACTTGCAGACCACCCCCTCCTCTCCTATTGCAAAATGGTCAAACATGGCCACAGTGAAAATGCACAGACCGTGAGGTTGTGCTCATACCCTCAGAGCCCATCCTCATTTCTGATGTCACTCCAGTCTTCTGAAACCAGAAGGTCATACAATCATAGAATGGTTTGGGTGGAAGGGACCCAAGCATCAAAGCTCAGGCTACAATCTTGGCTCATGATGCTTCATAGCTCATGTAAGCCTTTCCACAGCCAATCAGCTGGCTGCTCTGGGTAGCTCTCTCTCAGGTTTCTGGTTAATAATCACATATTTACTGGAGCTTGGACTTGAGGTTTTCTCACATGCCAGCCAGGGGCCACAGTAGGAATCAGCCTTTCTCTCCCAGTAACACGTAATTACCTACTTCAAAGTGGAACAATTCTCTGACTGAGAAGCAGAGATTAATCCTGCTGTGTGTTACTAGGAGACTCAGTAGGATTGTGGGTGTACCTTGGAGCAAGAACAAGGGGGACCTGAGTGCCCCACACTCCCACAGTGTCCCACTGAGTGACCTGTTTACCAAATGGGTTCTCTTGGTTTGGATGCTTATGAAGAACTTTGAAAAATCTTTCTGTCTTGGGAAAGTAATTAAAATGAGTTGAAATCTTGTTGCTTTTTATTTGTATGACTGGAAGACTATTCCTCAGGCAGGTCTAATCCAGTCTAGAGCATGTAAGCTTTCCTTTAGGAAGCCACCAACTGAATGACTGTCATCCCATGAAGCCACTTGCTCCCTCCCCAAGTGCAGAGGAGAACTGGGAAAAAAAAAAAAAACCCTGGACCTCATGGGTTGAAATAAGAACAGTTTAATAATTGAAACAATAATAATAATGATAGTACTGCTAATACTAATGAAAAAAAAAAAAAAGAGGAAGAGGGGAATGAAAACCAAGAGACACATGGGATGCACAATGCAATTGCTCAACACCTGCTGGTGGATGCCCAGCCCACCCCTGAGCAGCAATCAGTGCCCTCAGACAAGTCCCTCCAGTTTATATATGGGCATGATATTCTCTGGTGGGGAATATCCCTCTGGCCAGTTGGGGTCAGCTGTCCTGGCCATGCTCCCTCCCAGCTCTTTGTGCACTTGTTTAATAGCAGAGCAAGGGAAGCTGAAAAGTCCTTGTCTTAGGGTAAGCACTGCTTAGCAACAACTAAAACATCTGTGTTACCAACATTATTCTCATCCTAAATTCAAAACACAGCCCTGTACCAGCTACTAAAAAGAAAATTACTGTGTTGAGTCAAAACCAGGACAATGATTTCACTGACATAACTAAGGTGTTGTTTAATTCTGCAACAGGAACAAAGAACAAGAACAAAAGCTGTTCAGCACAGCAGCCTCTTACCTTGCCTAGAGCATGGTCCTCTCTTATGTAAAGTCAGTGGTGTCTCAGTGCTTGTGTCTTTTGAATGTGGCCACAATTCCTTTGGCCTAAAGGCAGGATGGACTCTGGTACCTTGCACTGCTGTGCAGGTCTCAGTAAATGTACTGCCAGGAGTGCTTATCTGTCTTCTGCCCAACGTGAATTAACTCCTGCTGGAATTAAACCCTTTGTTCTTGCATAGTGAAAAACATGTTCATGGTCAGAGGGCCAGCTGGAACTAACTTAATAAAGTCTGAGGGCAACTCCCACATCATTCACTGCCGCAGTTAAAGTTCCATTCTGGGTAAAGGAATTAAATGTAAATAATTTTATCTCTTCTTTCATACCTTAAGGGGCAACATTAATCATCTGTGTAATTTCAGGGGAGTCAGCAGAGTTATGCTAGGCATCATATTGGCTTTTAGTCAAAGGTGCTCTGCAGTGAGCAGTTATGACAGTAATGCAATAACTTGGAGCCTGCCTCGGGGGGTCCTGCCCTCATACAGCATCTGCAGTTTTCATTTATTACTCTGGTGGTACCAAATACTTCACACATACATACACCAGCACCTGTGATCTCTGTTACCCATGGTCAGTCCCTGAGAAGTAAGTCTCTCTCTTGACTCTGGTGGACTTGGTGTCTACAGGTGGCTTATAAACCACAACAGAAAATTATCCATATTCCTGATTAAAAAAAAAAAAAAAAAGGTTTAAAAACACTAAAATATATTATGCTTCTGGGACTACAGGGTATCCTGCAGTTCTGTGAATCATCTAGAGTAGCAGGGCCATAGAAAAATAAGAAAATGTGCGTGGGAAGACTAGGTAAATCTAACTTAATACATGAGCTTTGGCAATCAAAGCTGTCAATGCAAGCTGTCAGGACTCTGCCAGGGAAACAGATGGCACGATGACAGCAAATGGATGGGTCTCTAAAACTCAATTACCATTTCAGTTCAGACCCTTTTTCCATGTGCCAAGTTGTGGAAGAGGTTTGTTTATCTTGAGCTTTATGCATTGTGACAGATAATTTGCATAGGTGTGAAGCTATAGGGAAGGCTGTTATAGCGTGAGGGCTGAACATGAATTTTTCTGTTGTGTGGTGTTTTCCAGGTTACCTTTCTTCTGCCTTGCAGGTGGCAGGTTTCTGAGCCCTTATTTACATGAATCCATCCGTAGTCTGGAGATGTTCTTTCGAGCTAAGAGGCAAAACACTTTAGGATCCATTTACCACATTAAGAACAGAAATAATGCTCAACTATTTTCTGAGCCAGAAGTTCTTCAACTTTTTTTCATATACTTACTTTCATCCCCATTACATTCCCTTAGACTCCTTGTCAGTGTGTTTCCACACCCACTGGACAACCCACTTCCATTGGCTGGAGGACCTTATTCCCAAACCTCCTCTCACTTTAACCTTCAGGACTAGTTTTGTTATTGTAGCTAGTTGGAAACAGCTGCAAAATTTAAACCACTTATGCCATCCTCAAGGGATGTCTTTTCTTCACTCCAACAGCCTGATTTCCTCATAGGCTTTGATTGCTGCCTTCTTCTCTGGAGATCTCTGAACAGCCAGAGCCACATCCTCACCTGCCAGAGGAAGCACTGGCAGAGTTGTACAGCTTTCTCCACTAGAGTACCATCTGAGTGTCTCATATTCATATTCACATCATGCTTCCTTCCAGCCATGGAATATTTTCTTCCCCCTGATTATTCAGCATAGCTGGATGTTTCCCTGCCCCAGCCTGCCCAAGTCATGCAGGTCAGCAGAACAGGTCTTAATTTAAGTAAGGTAAATTCCCTGTATTTTCAAGCCATGCAACACAGCAGGTCATTAGAGAAAATACGAAAGCTGTGGAATTTTGCTTATTTATATTTCATACCTGTGTTGCTGTGTGAGGGAGAAGTTCATACAATTGAGAGAAATGAAATACAAGTTAGAAAAAGTTAAAGGGTAGGTTGTGACCACACACTTTCTGCAGCTAAAATGAGTCTGCTCCAATGTCTTTGCAAGAAAAGTACTTGCAGATGTTTCCTGTAGGCTGATAAAGAGCTTGCCCCTGGATCATGGGCATGAAAACAAATTTATCCAGCTATTTGAACAAAGACAACCATTTTTACTGGCCCCTAAAGATAATTTCTTTTGTAGAATTTGACAGTATCATGTTAGAAATATCTTGTTTTCCCTCCTACCACAGCAAGCACCTGATGAAGCAGTCTACTTGCTACTACTATAAAATTTTCTGACCCCATGGGATGGAAGTGGTTGTATAAATGTGTCTGAATGTCTCTCTGTTTTTCACAAGGTTTTTTATTAGTATCATCATTATTTTTAACAACCAGCATTCACTGCTATAACAGCAAAATGTTGCCAGACCTTTCTTAATTGTCTAGCACTGCATTTTATTAAAAACAGAGGATTTTTTTTTTTTTCTGGCTGCTGATCTGTGAGTCAAGGTTGGTAGATTGTAGCTCAGAGCTGGTGGCCCAGTGGTGTGTGAGCTGCAGCATCTCCCTGTGTTTCATGCTCAGCTCCCACATGATGCATGACACTGGGAAGATGCTGAGGCAAGAGCTGGTGGTGGGAAAACCTCTCCAGCAAGAGGGGCTGAGGCCAGCACCTCTGAGTCACCCTGGGGCCCAGCTGTGTGCCCACCTGTGCTTTGTCACACAGTGAAGCCACCAGGCTTGGAGGGAGCTGCTGGCATCTGCCACCACTGAATTTCTCCTTTCCTTTCAGAGCCATCCCCTCCCTTTCTTCAGGTGCCCCAGGCAGATGCAGTGGATGATGTAATTCTTGTTCCTGCAGGGACTGACCTGAGGCAAGGGACCTGCTTGGACTTGGTCAGCTGGTGGCTCCTGTAAGCTCATCTTTTGTAGCTAATTTTTCCAGTTCTTCTCTGGTTATTTTCCAGTTTCAGATTTTGACAGAAGCTTTTTTTCCCTGATTTTATCAGGATTTTGGTGTAAATTTAGTAAAAAATCTTCCATGTTGACGCTACTGAATTATTCAGGGTCTGATATGAGCATACTTAATGGGGTATTTTCATTAAAGTCATCTGCACAGAAGGTGGCTTATTTAGTTAAAATCTGAATCTCATTTTGGAAATAAAGAAACCACTGTTTTTTAAAAAGACTCCTCATCTGACCTAATACAACTTCAGAACTTTCTGGGCAGACTCTCAGTGTCTTTCTTCCTCTCCACATTTCAGCATCTTGATTATATGCTCCTGTCTCTCTATTCTTCTCTGTTTTCCTGAGCCCTAGAGTGGTTAATGTAGGCACCACGGGCAACTGACTTGGCTAGGGTTATAAATGCACCTGTGTAACCATAACCAAGAATTCAGTAGAATAAAACCCCCAACCCCACCAACATTTTCATGTTTTAAAGCCTTCCATCCAACATTCACACATATGACATCTCCTGTCCCTTGCTTTGACTCCTGGCAGTAGTCTCAGTCTTGCAGAGCTGCCCACACAGACATGTGCTTCCCATCCCTCCAGTTTTGGCATCCCTCCAGCCACCTTCCCTTCTGCAGTACAGCCACGTCTTGATGGGAGGCTGCGAGAGGAGTCCTGGGCTTGACACGTCGTGAGGAAGTTGCACAAAGGCAAATGGTCTCTCCCCAGTGCCTGTTCTTCATTTCAAGGAAGTTTTCTGGTTTTATGACAGCCGTGACTGTGAGAAACCATAAATCCTGATGTCCTTGTCCCAGGTAACCCCTCCTGCCCAGTGAGAGGCCTGTCCCATTAAACACCACATTACAGCCTCAGATTAATGACAAGTGTTACAAAAGAGCACCACAGGCCATGGAGAACCACAGCAGGTTCCTGAGGGTGCATCCAGCAAACAATTACTGATAAACAACCAGCCAGACTGTTCTGCAGAGGTGAGGTTTACTGTACAGACTGAGACTGTGCAAACAGAGTTAGCCTAGCATTTATTATAAAAATTTATGGCAGCTGTTTTCTGTGAATGTCAGTGAAATAGGTGAGGAGATAGATTTTCTGAAGCAATCTATGGCTCTAGATGAATCTCTCCCATTCATTTCAAGGAGAATTATTATTCTGAAATGTAATAAGATTTTTTTCTGTATTAAACTGAGATGTCTAAAATGTAGATATCTAAATTCTGTGGATTGCTTAGTAAATCTCAGAAAGACATCCCTATCCGAAACAAGCTTTTTTTCCTTATCTGAATAATAATACTCCTCTACTATCTTTTATATCCTTTATCATTTCAAGTGAAGAGAGACTTGCTTTTGCTGTACAAAAGCAAGACCACTCTCCAAGGTATGTTCAGTAAGCAATCAAGGCAGCCCATTATGAAAAAATTACCCTCCACAAATTTATATAAATAGTAAATGATGACATATATCCTTCTGTTCTTGTTGGCTTAAAATGCAAAGGGGGTTAGACCCACCTCTCTGCACGTCCCACGTTCTTTGCACTGAGCCAGTGCAGGGGTCTGCACACAGAACCAGAGAGGGTATGTAACCTGATATTTACCAACTGGATTATTTATGACTGTGTGAATTGGCTCCCAGCACACAGGAGAATCCTGTGGTAGCTGTGCCCTTCTGGGGAGTGCGGATCTTCTCATGGCCTGTGATGGACCTAAATATTTGCATTGATTAGATCCCAATTTGCTGCTGTTCCCATTTCATCGTTATGAGCACCGTGTGAATCATAAATTATGAGCGTGTACTATAAAGCACAGGATGTGCAGGGCACTACAGCTTGATGGTGGGCATGTCAGCCTTTGGAATGTGGCCAGTGGATCCTTCTTAAGCTGGACTTATTTCAGGCACCCTTCCTCATTCACGACTGTTTCAGTTCAAGTATGTGCTTGAAATGAATCCTATCCAAATGAGCGGGGTTTGAGGATATGCTTAAAGCTAAGAATGGGATTTTGAAGTATCCCTGACTCAGAGGCAAAGCATGGGAAAACTGTCATAAAAGTTTAAGGCAAAAATATTAGGTTGTAGAGAAATGTAACTGGAGGGAAATGTAACAGGGAAGTCCCCTCCCATTTAGGAAAAAAGTGTAGAAATGTATCCAGTTCTCTGAATGCAGGTAACAATAAGAAAAATACTATACTATACATGAATTAAATTAATTGACAGCTATCCAGCCATGGAGAAAAATAATGTAATTGTAACTGAGCAGCAAAATGGTTCTGCCTAATAGTTAAACATCAGTGAGCTCCACTGTGGCTAATAAAATGCAGATCTCATTATCTGTTTGTTATGTGCATCAAGAGATAACTGTTCAGGTTGAAAAGTATAAAAATTTGATTTAATTCAGTGACATTTTGGATACAAGAGGGTCAGGTTGGTCTTATAACAAATAACAGCTTGAGGCATATGGAAAGGAGTGTAATTGAAGATAAGGCTCTAGCAAGATGAGTGGAAAATGTAATAAGGGTTCAAGGATACATTAAACAAATGCACCCTGGCCCTCACACAGTAATCACCTACGTGTGCCATAAGGCAAACAGCAAATGTAATTGACTCCCTGAAGGAAGATCATTACAGCTTTGGTGCTTGCTGCCTCACGCCACGATTTCTTCTTCCATTTGCAACACTGAGAATTCAGATAGGGGAAGTCCTGTGATCCTGAGGCTGCTCTAAATTATGTAGCAAATAGAGTCAGCTCTAAATAAACCCAGAGACTTTTTTGGTGGCTCCTCCAAAGATTAAAACAGGTATCTGCATCTGCCACAGTGTCAAAGATTAAAAATTACCAACATTGACATGGATGTGGCAGACCTCAGTGATGGAGGAGAATGGCCCTTTGAGGAGGAGGATGGTCCTTTAAGCAAACAGGAGAAGTAACAAGTTTGTCTGTAATAGGCCAAAATAAAAAGAAACCACTTCTTTGTAGCCTGGTGTCTTGAAGGAGTTCCATGTGATCACAGTTTCTTGTGTGTGGTATGGCACTTGTACTGATTTGCCAATTCCTGGGCATTTTTAACCACACTGTAGAGGTATCAGGGACAGGGTAGAGGTGAAAGACCTTACCAGACACTGAAGGAGCCACACTTCCTTGGCCTCAGCTAATTCACAGAGGAGTTGGACCTGGAGACATAAATGGATTGTAGGCTTTCCTGGTTCAGAGATCTATCTGCTCCGATTGTGGGAGCTCTAGCACATCACAGAGCATTATCTTTCAACTAACCAAAACACTTGGGGGCTTAGAGAGCCTTTACTTCCCTGAAAGCTTCCTGTAAGCCAAAAAAGAGGATTAGAGCCAGAACTGGCCTAAGAGTACAAGCAGTTTACCTGCATTTGTCCTCAGCTTAGGCTTTAATGAGAAAGTCCTGACAGTGACACCTGTTTGTCTGAATCCCAGCCCCTGCTTGGTACTCAGTAGTTGAAATCAATAAAATAGATGTACTCTAGATATCAAATCAATAACTTTTTTTTTTTTTCATTCAAGAATGGCAGACAATTAGGTACTTAAGTAACAAATGTCTCATTTCATAACGTTTCCTGCATGGCATACTTAATTTGTAATTAATTAACATGGCTCCAAGGTCCTGTTAAAATTGATCAGTTAGAGCAGCAGTGGATTAATCACTTGATGTCTTCAGATTAGGACTCAATATTACCTTAGCTCAGAGAAGGAGTATTTGGGGTAGAATTTAAGGACAAATTATAAGAAAAACAGACTGGAAGACCTACTGGTTTCTTCTGGCCTCAAGGCTGTTACAAGAATGCCGTCAGAACACATTTTTCAACAATGTCAATGTAAGTTCTTATTTCTTTTGAAAATACGTGAGAAATAGAAATCAGGTTTGTTCTACTGAAAGTGGGAGTTCAGTCCAGCAACAATAACTAGTTGTCTGTGTAGTGCAGTCACATCCACGTCTAAGCACTGAGAGCTTCCCGAAGCTGCAGCTACAAACATGTGACAAATACATTCAGCTTCTCTGTTTGTACTGCATCACAGGCAGAGAACTTTGTCTACCTGTGTCTGCACTGAAGGATGTGCAGGCACCCATCTTTCAGCCACCCTGAAAATGCTTCTCTAAGCTTCAGCATTTGGGAGGGCCATAAAGCAGAAATGTGCTCCTGGCCTGGGGCTGCTTTTAGGGACAAACGATGGAATGACCAGTTCCGCTCCCAGGGCTCATTGTGGAAGGTTAATCTAAGTGGCCTTCTGGCCTTACACTCGGTAAGTTGGAGGAACTGCTCTGATGATGATGCAGTTGCTGTGGAAATATGTCAGCAATGAAATATTTTTCAGTAGGTTTTAGTGCTGAGACCCCATGGCTACAGATGAATTTCCCTGGTGGCACAGGTGGGCTCATGCTGCTGCTGCCCTCTGTCTCTGCTCCAGAAAAGGAACCCTGAGTCACTGCCTGCAGCGAGCCAGCACTGGCTTAACTGAGTCAAGAGAACCTGTGTAAAACCAGCCACTTTTAAAAGACTGTTCCCGGAAAGATCAGCACATATCACCTCCCAAGACACTGGAGCTTCTGTGTGAGCATAGTGATGCATCCTCAGGCAAGTGTCTTCTGTCCATTGCTCTTTCTGGATGAGTAAAGGAAATACTTAACTGTCTGGACAACATACAGAAAGAGAACGATGTGATGTCAATGTGCGTGTCCATGTTTTATCAGCACAAATTTAGGGTTTTCACTCTACTCAAAAGCACAAAGCCATAAATGAATACTGGAGATCATCTCAGAGCAGTACCCAGGCTCACTCTTCACACTGCTCTGTAATATGCTCTGCAATGCCACCAACTTCAGTTGCCTTTTTCTGCATTTGTGCATTAATAATGTAAAAATAAATACAAGTGTTAGTGTTGTTTGAATAACTTAAAACGGATTTGGCACAAATAATGCCAAATTTGCTCATTTCTAGAAAAAACTCATTTTGGTCACTTCGTGTTTCATTAGCTTTTTTCCAAGCCTGCATGACTGAAAGCCCAGGCTGAAAGGGAAATTTGCATTCTCTATTGTTTTGCTGATACTAATTTACCCCAATGGAAAGCCTGCAAATGATGTAAATCTTGACAGGCTACAAAGAAGGGCTACAGGGATAATTACTCACAATATTTCACAAACACTTTTTCTCAAACTCAGAAAATACACAGAAATTGGTAGGTACTTTAGTTGGGGCGCAAGCAAAGACTCCTCTTGAGGTGCAAAGAATGGAGTCTATAAATTATAGTATCACATTTTATTTGTGGCATATTATTTGTTCTTTCCCAGAGCACTGGCAAGACTTGCATTCTTCTTTCCTGGTGCAATACAATCAGATCCAAAACTCATTAAGAAAGGGTTACAATGTTTTATATATGTATTTATATATGTAAAAATATAAGTAAGTACATATATATATGTAATTTATATAGAGGTGGTTATTGGCAGTCTGATAGAAAGATTTTTTTTGTAAAGGTGAATGAACATTTCACATTCCTTAGCAGGTAACACAAAGGAGTATATCCCCTGTTGTACTACTATGTCTCACTTCTGTCAAAAAATATCCTTACATTAAGATGTGCTAATCAGAACATTTTCCCCCCTGCTCCTTTATGCACAGTTCTAGTAAAGGTA
>VWYO01022145.1:258545-302978 GCA_013400275.1 Rhadina sibilatrix
ACCGTGAGGGATGGCTGGGGGGGAGGGGAGGCGGCCGGTCCAGGTCCCGACCGCGATCCCGGCCCCGATCCCGGCCGTGCCCGCGGGAAGCGCCGCTGCCGCCATGGGAGCCGCGGCCCCGCCGCGCAGGCCCCGCCGGAGCCGCCTGAGCGGAGGAGGAGCGGGCGGAGGGACTTCCTGTGCCGGGCCGGGCCGGGCGGGCAGCGGGGGCAGCGGCCGCCGCTCCTCCGACTCGAGCGCTCCGCAGGCCCGGCCCCTCCCTGTGCCCGGTTCCGTACGGGTACACAGGGACAGGCCATGGGCAAGGTTCGTCACGGGGGGCCGGACTGGCTCTTCCCTCCCTCCCACACAGACCTTCCCGCCTTGGCGCGGCCCCGGCCCCTGGTGCCGCCCCGGGGCCGCCCGGTGTGCTTCTGGGGTAGTTTAGGCCAGGGGCCGCCCGGCCCTCTCGCCGTGCCTTGGGGCAGCGCCCTGGGTAATGCGGGTGGCCTTGCAGTGAGTAACGCCCGTGGTGGGTGAAGGTGGTTGAAACAAAGTTTCTGTGGCGTGTCCAATTAGACAGGTTTCTGGAGTGCACCGCACCGAGCTTTAGGATAGCAGCTTCCTGCAAGCAGGTTACTGTATGCTGCACACTGAAGTTAAAAGTCTTTGCCTCTCTGGTATTTGCTGCAGTAAAGTCCTAATTCAACGTTGGGCTCCTTTAGCTTTCTGTCCTGGCGCTCACTGAGCCTCGTATGCCTGTAAGTGACCTGGAGACACAGGCACTGGCCTGTTCAGATCGTTTTCATTCCTATTGTGGTAAAAGAAATACAATCTAGGAAGAATACAGTTAAAGATTAGGATGAAAACTTCTTTATACAGGTCTCTAGATAGAAAATTTAGTTCTTTAGGCATTAGGTTTTTAGACATAAAATTTTTGATAGTGGCTTAGTGCTTAAATAACAAATTCCTCTGCTTAAAAAACCCTACAGGAGCAGTGTTAATATTATGTGTATGAGGATGAGTGCAAAAATCTTGTAGCACTCTTGTACATCATTTGTCATAGAAATGGTGTCCTGGAAGGCCTGTTCTTAGTTGTGTGTTGACATGGGAGGGCAATGAGCAGATTGCCCATAACACAGGTAGACAAGCGTTCCCTCAAATATGTTTTCTTTCTCATGTTAAATTTTATTCTTACTTGCAGTTGGAGTCATTGTCATAGGGCTTTGATTTGCTCCAAATTCGGTGCATTGGATTTTCCTCTGCCTGGCTTGGGAGGCAGAGCCGGGTCAGAGTGAGGAGGTGGGCTGGGCTTGGCTGGGCTGAGCTTAGCTGAGCTCGGTGCCAGCTCCTGGGAGAACCCTCTGTACGGGCTTAAGCCCAGCTGGCAACTAAGCCTAGCACAGCTGCTCTCTCGCCTCCACCCCTACACAGTGTCGTGGGGAGGAGATTCAAAAACTAAGCTTGTGGGTTGAGATAGAAAAACAGTTTAATAATTGAAAACCAGGCAAGGTACAGTGGTGATAGTAAATAATAAGGGAAAGGAAGAAAACCCCAAGCAAGTGATGCACAATAGAATTGCTCACCGTCCACTGACTGATGCCAGACTTCATTCTTGACCCCAGCTCAGTCCTTCTTATGGGTAACTCCCCCAGTTTATATGCTGGGCATGGCATGCTTTGGTGTGGAATGTCCCTTTGGCCAGTTTGGGTCATGTGTCCAGGCTGTGCTCCCTCTCAGCCTTTTTTGTACCTTCTCACTGGCAGAGCATGAGACCCTAAAAAATAGTCCTTGACTTAGGATAAACACGACTTAGCAAAAAACCCGAAAATATCAGTGTGTTATCAACATTATTCCCCTTCTGAATCCAAAACACGGAAGTGTAGCAGCTACTGAGAATAAATTAGCTCTTATCCTTGCTGCGACCAGGACACCCTCCTGTGGATGTCCCCTGTGGTATCCTGGGGCACCTGAGTTTGAGGAGCACTTATCAGGTGTGTTTCGAGCCAAGACAGAATGCAGGAACTGTAAATCAAACTCAGACAGTTCTTAGAGGGAAATTTGTCCCATTACTGATACAAAAATTACAAATATATTTGGTGCTTTTTACTACTTCATATACAAGTGGATGCCAGCTTGATTTTGCAAAGAATTTCCTCCTTCCTCTTCTGGGGAGGAGCACACTTTGATCAGTTGAAATTTCTAAATGGTTTCACAGAAAACCAGTTACTGTAATAAATATTAAAACAGACCTAAGCACAAGTGAGTACGCTAATCAAAACCCATCCAAGAGTAAGGGGGAAGAAGTAATTTATTCAGGTGAATAACTGCATACCCACTGCCTATTAAAGCATGTGCAGCATAAATTGGAAGGGAAACAAAAGTCTGGAATTGTGCCGAGGTGTTCTTTGGCAAATGAGGGAGAATTGGTCTGGCTCTCAACTTCAAATCCACTCCATTCCATTGGGTGCATTTTGCTCTTCACACCTTACAGAGGGTGATGGGTAGATGTCAGCTACTCTTTCTTTTAATAAATGCTCTTCCTGTTTTCCTGAAACATAAAATCCCAAACCATCGTGTTTTGGAAACACCAGTTGAAGTCAATATTTCCATCAGAAAGAGATAAAAAGTAATGCAGTGCAGCACAAGGTCTTTGACCAGGATATTTGGGTTTTGGTTATCTTGTTTAATTTATTTTTTTTATGCCCATTGTCTTACTTCTTAATTTTGAGCTCTTTCTTGTGTTTCTTCTGGCACAGATTTCGTGGGAGAGAACAAAATAAAATTTTTATTCCCACTCCAAAAAAGAAATTTTGTTTAATGGGTATAAACCAATACCTGAAATGCATGATTTTTACAGTGTTTATATTAAGGCTTTTTGGCATTCTGTTTTCTTGTTACAGGTATATGGTTGATATCAGTGTGAGTTCTTTAATTGTGCCAATACAACTTTTCAGTCCAGGCACTACTTCATCTGAAGAAGTTGTGTATTCTGAGAGAAGTTTTGAAGTTGATGTGAGCTAAATTAGGAAGAGTCTTTTTCATGACACATGAAATAATCGAATCCATTATTGTATATTGTATTTATAGTGTTTAAACTACTGCATAAAACCAGTGCAACTTCTTGTATAAGCAGGTGCTTTGCACAAATTCTGTAATGCAACATTGTTTTGATATTAAAAAAAAAATCATACTTTTAGCACATTATTTATATCTTCTTTCTGATGTGTCAGATTTGGGTTCTCAGTTTTCATGACGTTCACTCCTTTTTTTAGCCTTCCCCTAAATGAGCAGTTGAATGGGATTGTAAACTCGGGGAGAGCTGTGTGAGACAGGGAGTTCATGTGCTGAGACTGTTCTTAAGTACCTTCTGTTTTCAAGAGTGCTTTATTTGGATTTAGCTTCTCCCTTTGGAATGATAGCATCCTGTGTTATGGTTAACTGGATTTCATGCAGGAAGATGTATCATGATTTTAGGGGATTGGTGTGCAAAATGGAAACATTCACTCCTGTTTCTGGAAGAGGTGACAGGAACAGCAAGCTCATGATCAATTTTCTTGGTTATTTTAGAATAATTCTTTTGGTAATATTCATCTATTGCAGAAAAAAAAGAGTTAACTTTTGTTTTCTTAGATGGAGTTTTAAAGTCAGGTGCTTTAGTCAGAAAGTGCCAAAATTGCCTCCTCAGTCAGTTGTGATTTTTCTATCCCTGTTTTTCTGCTTGGCAGAAATGCTTTGTAAAATTTGATGCTGTGTTTTGAGAGAGTCCCTTTTTCAGTGCTTCTTTGTCCTGGTGAGTGTACAGGGTAGGGAATAATTGCTTAAGGACCAATTAATTAATTGATATTTTGTTTGAAGCATGCATTGCCTTGCTGTTCACTGTTGTGGGCAGAGCATGTTTTGAAGGGAATGTCCCCAGCAGGTTTGCAGGGAGAGGCATCTGTCCCTGGCAAGTTTTGGAAGATGAACATCACACCAGTTTTGTTCTAAATCATTATTTCTGAATAATGGGAAAAAAGGGAAAATGAGACAGTGATCTTAAATGGCATTTTTAACTTCCAAACTTTTAGACCATAGTGTTTTAAAACATTTTTTCTCTTCCTCCCTTCTACACCCCACTATCTTCTCTGTAACCTTCTCAGTTCAAATAAAAGTCCCGATTTTTGGGGTGCAGGGCTGGATTCTTCACACAGATCTCTCCAGCAGAGCTGAAAGAACACTGAACTCTTGAAGCAGCATCTGCTATTTGGGCCTTGCAAAACTGGGAGTGAGATGTGCTTTGGTAGTTGGGAGGTGTTTTGCATTCTCAGGACAGAGCAGTGGAGTGAGGCACTTGAGTTCCAGCTCCTGAAGGTTCCAATTTAGGGACCACGAGTCCTACTTGGATTTTTCTGTGTTTTGCAAAATTACTTAGTCCTTAGAATTTAACCTCTTATTTTAAAGCATATTCAAACTCCCAGAAGCTACTTCCAGAGCTACCCTATGCAAAAACAAACATTTAGAAGAGCTTTCTTTCCCTGCCTGAGGGAAAATGATTTTAATGTGTTTTTTGAGGAATATGTATTTTGGAAAAACCTTGACATTTCCCCAATTCCTACCCAAATCATCAATTATACTGAAAAGTAGCTTTTCAGATGCAATGATGAAAATATAGGAGAGGTGTAAAGCTTTGGCAGTCAGGTTTAAAATGTGTTTGGCAACTTCAGTAAAAGTTCTGGTCACCTACAGGAGGACAGCCAAGAGAGAAGGTCGTATTCATTCATCCATCCAGTGTTAGTGTCTTCTTGCAGTGATGTTTTTCCCAAATAAAAATTGCTAAAAATTATTGACTTCTCCCCATTCTCTTTTGGGTTTAGGTTATCCAACTTCTGAAAGCTGGGAAAGCAAAGGAAGTTTCTTACAATGCACTGGCCTCACATATTATTTCAGAAGATGGGGACAATCCAGAAGTTGGAGAATCTCGAGAAGTTTTTGATCTCCCTGTGGTAAAGGTGAGTGACTCATGGTATTGTCAAAGTACTGACATAGATGCTTCATAGTTATAACAAAATATTCATCTTTGGATGAGTTAGGGTTTTTTTTTCAGATTTTTCTTTCAGTCATCTGTGAGATGATGTTCTGTTAGTTGTACTTTAGAAATATTTCTGAAGAAAAGGTTCTTACAAGCTTCTGGCAGTGGAAAACCTCAATTTAGAATAAGTTGTAGATTGCTGAAGTTTTTGTTACAACATATGTAATTGGCAAAGTGCAAAATGATTTTGTTGATTCTGCTTATGTGTACTGTGCTAATTATGGACTATAGGAATTTGTCAAAAGCTAGGGGGTTTTTCCTCCTTATTTTAGTTTTTTAAGGTTTTTTATTTTTTTTTTCTTTCTTACACTGGAATTACTAGTATGTTGTTACTACCTTCCAATAACGAGGTATTTTTCAGTGAAAAATTATGGGCTTTGTTTTTGACTATGTAATCTTTTCACTCTGGAGGTCATGAGAGAGACTGGAAGGAATAACACTAGAATTTCACTGCTGATACCTTTGGGTACATGATTTTGGGTTATTTTTTCCCTACAGGTACAGGTGGCAGTAGAGAATTTTGATAGATTTTGTCATGAGAGTTCACCTGACAGTGTAGAACTGAATTAACTCCAGAAAGTGAAAGGTGCTTGGCCAGGGACCCTTATGGTTATAGTGGGTGTGCTGGTTAATTCTTAGTTCCTTTTTCTGAAGTAATTTTTGGTGTAATTTTAACTTTGTAAACAAGGAAACTGCTGCCATTTTCATGAGAAGGAAGGACATCAACGTCATTGAGAGCTCTTCCTGCTTTCTAATACCGCTCAAATAATTTAATTTGCTTTGTAACTGCCAACTCATTTGCCAGCTGAGAGCAAATCTTTTACTGATGTCATTTGGCTTGACCTGAAAACATCACAGCATGATCTGTAATTGAGAAGATCAGACTAAGTATTAAAGGGACTGGAAGTCAAAGATAGCTGGTTACAGGGGAAAAAGGAAGATAAAAACTGAAGGGAGGAAAATATCCTTTTTTTTCCCCCCCTGAGGATTGAGGAGTTAGAAATTAAGTGTTTTTAGCCACTTTTTGTATTATGCCTTAAAAGGGAGGGAGAATAACAAGAACTGTGACACCATAAAATAGTTGCCACAATACGTTCTTTTGTTTGTCTTTTGAAGAAAAGTAATTCTGTACTGAATGTGATGTCACTCTTTGCCCATTCTTCCTTATCTGCTGCATTGGGGCCAGTGTCCTACATCTCCTCCATTCTCTGCCACCTCCCTGTGTCCCTCTGAGCCCTTCTGTCCCAGAATACTGTCGGGTAGGGGCCATCACTGCTCAGCAGCCAGCATTGTTCTGTCCTCAGAAAACTTACTCACTTTAAGGGTATGGCTCTTCACTCCTTGGTGATGAGTGTAGGGTGGGATTATCTGGATTATTTTTTCTTACGAGCAAGAACTGCAGAAAGGGAGAGGATGAATAAAGACTATAAATGACACGAGAGAAAGGGGTTGCTTTACAACTTTTGAGTTGTCTTTATGGGAACTCTTGCAAATAAATGAAAAGTCTTTTGTGCAGACTAAGCGCAATGTCTATGAAACACTTAGACTTCTAAAGGTGGAAAACATATATTAAAACTAGTTATAGCATGAATTTGGAAGGTAATGGATATTTTGTGCATGCTGACTAAGGATTTTAATGTCTAAGGTTTTTGTTTTTTTTCAGCCTTCCTGGGTGATCTTGTCTGTTCGCTGTGGAGCTCTTCTGCCGTATCCTTTTAAGTTCAAAATTCTGTAGAAAACATTTTAAAATGGATACCACTGAAGGATTCAAGACTGTTTAAAATAGGTACTGCTTAAATTTCTAAAATGATCTCTTGTGTTTTGCCTGCCAAGGTTGCAGTGTGCTTGGAGCTTCTTTGTCTTCAGTTTTCCTGTCCCTTTGCCTATTTTGTATCTCATAGGCACTTAGAGGGTAACTATAATCAAATGGAAAACAAGAGCTGCTGGGTGCAAGAATCCAGGTGTTCATATTAGGAATTCAGGCCTTAATGTGCTTCAGAGATTCAGAATTCCTGTTTTATACCCCATAGTTTAATGTGTGTGCCTTTGCAACTTGCTGTGCTCTAGGCTAGTGATCTTGGTCATTTGTGTCAGGACATAATAAATATGTTTATTGTGCTTTCATCATCAGGATGAGTGTTTAGTTGCTTATGTTACAGGTCTCTAAACCTTCTCCCTATCCATGAGGAGTGTTCACAAAAAAAAAAAAAAAAAAAGCTTGGAATTAGCTACATTTTCAGGCTTAAGTAACATAACATTTCATTATTGATGGTCTTTCACATGAAGAAGTTGCACTGTTAAAATTTTTGTCTTCCATCTGCAACCAGGGTTTTTTAAAAGGGTGCTCTAAGAGCTGACGTTATTGGATACCCAGAAGAGAAATAAACAGATGAAACAACAGAATGATGCAGTCCATAATTAAATTGTAGCTATAAATGTGGGAATGTAGCTCTCAGTGGCTATTGCACAGGAAGCCTTTATTGTGGGAACATTGGAATGGCCAAATGAAAAGACCAGATCTGAGTAGTGTCTTGTTCTTCAGTTGCATTGAAGAAGGAAGTTTTGTACACCTGTCAGCAATAAATATGTCCTTGGATCTTTGACTTTCTAGTACTTGTGTGTCCTTAGAACATGGTGGGTTAGGTTTTATTCTGAGCCTTATTGTGCTCAGTAAAATGGGTTGTTAAGTCTTTACTTAGTTTTATCCTGTTTCAGTCTCTTTATGACTTCTAGTGCAGTGACATCTGGCCTTTCATTAGGGATTTAGGTACTGCCATAATGAAAAAAATATAGTCATTAATAGGAACAGCTTTGTTTTTCCTGCTGATTGCTTTTGGACCCAGTTTAGGCAGAAGTTTGAGATTTTGCATTTTTGTCTTTAGTTTATGTTTTAATTTGGTAATGCTCAAAGTGGCCATTGAATTTCTGAAGAACCAAGTCCTAGAAACATTGTGTGTCAGTTAGACAGATGGATCTAATAAGAGCCTTAAGCATTTTATGTTGCTGTACCAATTCCAGTGATTATTTGATGGGCGTTTGCCCGTCAGTTGCTAAAGGTAAAGTTTAATATAAAAAGATTTAATACAATGTAAAAGCACAGTAGTTTTGTCCATTTCTTAGTGGAAGTTGTTTTCACCAGGGGGAACTTGAGGCAGTGCTGTCCTGTCCCCTGCTCACTGTGCAAAGTCTGATTAGGCTGCAGTGGAAGGGAAGTAGCAGAGAAATGAAGCTGGAAGCAGACTTGCTGAGGAAGGGAAAAGAGTTTCATGTGCAAAAACCTTGGCTGTAATGCCGTAAAGAGGGCTGGCAATTCCTTTTGCAGCAAAAGAACAAGGACCATTTTTCAGTGGTCTTGTATAGATGAAACAAAGTCAGAGCACTTCTGAGCTTTTGTTGATGGGAGGAAGAAAAGTGAGTTTTGCTCTATTCCCTCTATTTTGTGTTATTGTTATGCTGCTTGTAACTTTTTTAAAAGAGTCTCTTTCACTCCTGTTCTTCAGGGAGTGCAAGCTCCAGGCAAATTGATGGACCTCTTAAAAGTTAAGTACTGACTGTTTCTGCTTTATGTGCTAGCAGTAGGTACTCAGGCAGGGAGCAGACACATGTACACTTTTGAAAGATCCAGTACTGAATTTCTGCCTTGGATGAAATGGAGAACAATTCAGGATGTCCATAGGCTTGAACTTATTGAGATATTCTGGTTATGGCAGTGATTTATCCTTAGGTTTTAAGGTGCTCTTGGCTTTGTCATCAGCTTGTTGTGTGCTGCCTCTTCTGAGCCTCAAAATGTGAGTGTTGCTGGTGCATCTGACAGCATCAGGTTGGTTCTGGTTTAGTGTTACCAAAATTGATCATAATATTGCAGGTGTCCTGATCCAGTTTTTACATCAGATTTTTTTCTTGATGCATAAACTTTAATTGCAAACAGGACTATGTGCTTTCAAAGAGGAAAGTTTTTGGATGGTCAGATACTTGGTATTATATGAGAAGTACTGCATGGACTGTTTCATTTCCTTCTAATGACCCTCAGGAAAACACCTAATTATTTTGCATCCTTGACACCTGCTTTGCAGTGTAAATGGCTTTTCTCCAGAATCGTGTCAGATCTTTTTTGGAGTCACGGCTTGTCTCTCTCAGGTAAGAAGTGAACCATATTTCAGTCCAGTGTCCACTATTTGTGGGATGTTTGCTTTTTTGAGGAGAGATACCAGTTTTTCTGTTGTACTATGACTTCTTTTCCTCTTTGTTTTCTCTGTCTCTGTGCAGGTTAAAAATTACTCTTTAGTGTTTTTTCCTGTTGTGTATCTTTTGTCACCCTTTTTTCCTCTAGCTTTCTTGCTAATTTGGTATTTAAAAGTGATAGGTCATACATTAGCCAGCATTGTAAATGGTATGCTGTGGATTACTAAAATTCTTCCAGCTGAAGACAGCTGGGTGCACAGAGCTAAAAGGCTTTTCTGCCTCCTTTTAGGTTTCATCTGAAGACCGAAATACGCTGTGGGCTTTGATTACTTTTTATGGAGGGAATTGCCAGCTGAGCCTCAATAAGAAGTGTACTCATTTGATTGTGCCTGAGCCAAAGGGGGTAAGAGTTTATTACGTGTACAATTCTTCTTGTTGTAGCTCTCATTTGCTTTCAAATAGTCAAAAATTTTCCATCTGCCTGAAGTTAGAATTCTTAAAACTGTTCATTAACAACTAAATTCAGCAAAATTAGGCATTGCAGCTATTCAGTTTGTACTTATTTTCTGCATGGCTTTAAGCCTGATTAATTAAAAAAATGTCCAGGTTCACACTGGTAGTTGAATTTTTGTTTGAATAAAGAATTTTGTTCTTTGTCTTGTTTGTCTTAGCCTAATTTTGGTATGTCACAGTCGTTAGTGATTGTGATTTATAAATCCACAGATACAGAGTTAGTGAAGAAAAACAAAGGACAAAATTGAAATCTTGAAGAATAAAACATGAGCTGGCACTGGGAGAAGAGAAAGTGTGGCTATGGGAAATGAATGCTTTTCTTTCTTTAAATTGTAGGGCCCTTTGTAGGGCTGGGCTCTTTTTGGTGAATATGTGTGTGTGTTGATTCTGTTTTTGTGGTTTTTTTTTTTTTTTTTCTTTTTATTAAGTTCTTGATATTTCTTCTGTGGACTGTTTAGAAGGGTGTATTGAACACCATTCTAGTTGTCCCTTTCATCACAATAAAATATAATACTTAGACAAAGCTTCATTACCTAAAATTCCGTTTGTAAGAGGCAATGAAATACATTAAGAATCATACTTTAATGACTTACTTAAAAGCTTAAATAATAAATAAGCTTTTTAGAACAAAGGATGTTGTCTTTAGCTTGCCAGGCAAGAAACTTAAAGAGGTATTAGCATTCCCTGTCTGTAGGGTACAAATATTTTAATGCACATAATCATTGAATGGGAACAATTTTATAGGATTATTACTTTTTGCTTCCAGTCCTGCTGCTCTGATACACTGCAAGGGAAACTGCAGCAGTTTGTAAAGAGAACAATCCTGTCACTAGGAAAACTTGGGATTTCTCTGACTAGACACAGGATGATAAAACAAGATTGTTAATAATTCTCACCAGAATGAAAGAAGAAAATCTTTTGTCAGCAAATAAACTTGATTGCATCTCCAATCTCTTTTATTTTGTATGAGTGACAGTTTCATTGTAGGAAATAACTCCAGAGATCACTAAATTAATTTCCTCTGAATGTGCTTGTTCTTAATTTATGTTGTTTGACATAAAAGAAAATACCAACTCAATCATTTCCAAACATTAGATCCTTACATAAGTTTCAAATTTTTGAAAGAAAGGGTTTTTTCCGTACTGTTTTGATGTGTGTGAGGGGTTTCCATTGAAGAGGATGTTGAAATAAATAGGAAACTTATTCTGCTTTAAGATTTAAGCTGTATTCCTGCTGAAATGCTTTTTATCAGTGAAAAACGTTGAAATATTTGTCTCTATTTTGTTATGAAATTCTGCCTTTTTCCCCAAGTGCTTTTTCATTGTGGGGCTGGGTTTTTTACTTTTTTTTTAATTCTAGATAGAAGATAAACTATATTTAGACTTGCCTTAATGTCCTCCTAAAATCACATGCATTTTAGTATTGACCATGATGTTCCTCACTGCTGGGTTGGAATATTTTGGTGATTGAGTTAGAGAATTTTGCAAGTGGAGACATTGATCTTCTGCAGTTGTGCCTTCTGAGTCCTTTATAGTGTGTAAATGTGGAGAATTTGGGTTTTTTTAATTTCTTGGAACTTGTGGTTGTGCACAATATAAACCCTCTTGGATCTGGGCAAGATCGCTCTCTGGTATTGGACAGCCTCCTTGTAATCTCCCTCTCCATGTTCTAGCCCTCACATCAAAGAACTTAGCTGCGATTGTTTCGTCTTTAAATATTTTTTTTTTCCCCCCCAGGAAAAATATGAATGTGCTTATAAACGGGACAGCATTAAAATTGTGACCCCAGACTGGGTACTGGATTCTATAGCTGATAAGAGTAAAAAAGAGGAGGCTCCTTACCATCCTCGTTTAATTATATACGAGGAGGAAGAAGAGGAGGAGGAAGAAGAGGAGGAAGAAGCAGAAAATGAAGAACAAGATTCACAAAACGAGGCTAGTACTGATGAAAAATTATCAAGCCCAGCATCTTCTCGAGAAGGATCACCTTTGGGTGATCAAGCTTTTTCACCAAAATCTACTACTGCTGATAAGGCAAAAGGGGAACTGATGTTCGATGATTCTTCCGATTCCTCTCCAGAAAAGCAAGAAAGGAATTTGAATTGGACACCAGCTGAAGTCCCACAGGCATCTGCAGCAAAGCGTAGGTTGCCTCAAGGGAAGGACTCTGGGTTGATAAATTTGTGTGCCAATGTCCCACCAGTGCCAGGTAACATTTTGCCTCCTGATTTGAGAGGCAACCTCATGGCTTCAGTACAAGGTGCCCAAAGTTCTGACCGCCAGGAAATGATGGCCCCGTGGAATCCAGCCGTGCGGACGTTAAGGAATATTACAAATAGTGCTGATATTCAGCAGATTAATAGACCATCAAATGTAGCACATGTAAGTGTTGGATTTTTAATTTATAAGCTTATTGGACTTTTTCTTAGAAACTACAGTGTCCAAGAACTTCCGTTTCCTTTCGCTGTTCTTAAAATATCCAAAGTTAATACTCCCCCTTATTACTTAAAATTGTGGCCGAATTCTTAATTTCCCCGTAATAAGTAACTTAATTTCTAGCAGGTTCACAGAATGCATTTGAAAAAGACATTTGGAAGAGTAAAGCTACGTATAACTACAGCATGGTTTAGATTTTCAGTAAGGACTTCTTTGTAAGAGAGGGAGAAGCAATAATTTAGAATTATTTTGCTAGTTCAGGAAATCTGGTTTCCTATCCTTCTAGCTTCTCAGTCAGTGCAAGGAGTTATTTATGCCATAAGCACGTGGGATTGTGAAATTGATTGTTTTCACAGTAGGTTCAGTTCTGTACTCCATTGTTCTGCTGGACATCATTAGGTTGTTACATAGTATATATACTATATAACAAGATTATCTTGTTATAATCTCCAGTATAATACGATGGAGAAGTCCTAACTTACACTTTCTCACACCACTTGTGTAGTTGAAATAATTGCAACTCTTGTATTGAATGTATTTCTACAAGAAAATAAAAAGCAAGTGAGCATGCTGCACCTGCAGCATTGAAATTCTTAGATATTTGTGGGAAGGGAGCATGAGTAAAGTGGTGCTGGTAAATGTTAGACATATCTTTTATTTAAATAATTGCATTGGTGCCTTTCTTAGGGTATTCATCTGATGGTAAAACTTAGAAAGGTGCCTGAGTAGTGTGGAGGCTTCCAGCCAGTACTTAAACACACAATGTGGAGTCACCCAGAAATGTTGATTCTGTGCTGTTTATATGACATCAGAATATGAAGTGGAAGTACAGGCTTTATTTTAAATCTGAATCTTAGATTCCTCTTCTCAGTGCCTTGAATTGTTTAAGGGCTGAGACTTCTGGGCAAGGCCTGAGCAGAACTGCCAACCATTTGCTCAGTTGGCCAGCATGGGTAAGTTGGCCCAGTCATTGTGCTGTCAGATACACATCAGTGGTATCCCTGTGGAAGTATTTCTCTGTCAGCAATATTTGCAGAGCTACAGGGCACTGGTGCTTGTGTGCTTTGGCTTGTCTCTGTTCACCCAAAGTCTTCTGGAGGAGGGGCTGGATTGTAGTGTGCCAGGGCTGTACCAAGTCCCCTCTCAGGCTGCTGGGCCAGCTCCAGCATGTGCAGAAAGGCTTTACATCATAGAATTGTGAATCTGCTTCCTAGAGGGAGGAATACCAGTTCTACCTTTTCCCCCTATAACTTCTCTTTTGCTTTGTGTCCCGAATGGTGAGTGCAAGCCTTAGTGAACATTCTTGGAGGGCTAGCATTTAGTTTGAACCTCAGATTTCTGCCAAGTAGCAAGATCTGTCATCATCAGGTGTTTGCAGATACATAGTTAGTTTCTCAGTATAGATGTAAAATGCTTTTGAAAGTTTTATCCCTTTATTTTGATATACATGTCTTGAGGCTTCTGTAATTTTGGCTTTTGGAACTTGTTGTGGAGAGTAGTTCCTCACACCAAGCCATGGAAACATTTTTTGTGTGTTATTTTTACTTATTGAATGTTGGGTTCTGCTGAGACATGAGTGATGCATTGATAATCATGGCTGCACGTGTGTGTGATACCAACCACATCATATTATTTAGATGACACCTAAGATGTTTTGATGTTCATTGTGGGAACTCTCGTGCCACCTCTGATGGAGGGTTGATGGATGTATGGTTGAGAGGATACAGTAATTGGCTTTGTGCTCTAGTGATGGGCTTTGATTCCTCTCGCACACGCACGTCACTGAAGGTGACACTGTGTATGTTGAAGTAGTGAGGGTGAAGGAAACAAGCTTTGCAGGATTCATCAAAGCTGATTTCATGTTTAAAAGACTTTATGAAAGGCAAGTCTAGAATTTCCTATTGCTCCTTCTCATTTCTAATAGGTATAATGTTTTAATAAATATGTAGAACTCACCCTAATCTATTAGAACTTGGCCTAATTTTCCCTTTTCTGATGCATAAAAAATCGCTTCCTAACTTGTGTCTGCATAGTGTGAAATGATTTTTCTCCTAACAGTGAGTTAATACATTTAGAAATAAAATTAAATTCCAGATTACTTCAGCACTCTCTATAAACCTAAAATCTGGTATTCTTAAGTAGGGAGGTTAGGTTGTTTTGGTTAAGAAACCCTTAGTGCTTAGCAGATCAATGTTTTTCTTTGGTTTTTTGGTATTGATTTTAAAAAACAAGCTATATATTCCTGAATTGGTTAAAAAAATAACAAGATTCCCATGTTTCAAACAGCACTAATTAATAAAGGCATCATTAGCAATTTCTAAGTGAAAATAGGACTGTGGAACTAAGCTCTGAATTTAATGGGCCAACGGGATTTTAAAATTAATATTGCAGTTGATCAGTGTAATTATTAATATAGTGTTATTAGTCATAATGCTGTTGGAAAAAATATTAATAATACAGGGATGGGCTTTAATCTTAAGTTTAACTAAAATATGCATTGCTGTTTATTAGAAGTCACATGCAGCTCCACACTTCTCTTTGTGTAAATCCTGTCTTTTGATTTTGCTACTAGGCAGTTAAAGATTTTTGTTTAGCTCACAAGGTATTTAGGTGCAGGGTTCTTTTCTTTTAGGAATTGTATTTTCCCAGTAGTTCTTTAAATATTTTTAAAACCGAATGACAACCAAAAGGTCACAAAAATAATCTTTGTTTTCTAGATATTACAATCACTTTCAGCACCTACAAAAAGTTTAGAACAACAAGTAAATCATAGCCAACAGGGACATCCAAATGTGGTGTTGTTTAGTCAAGTGAAACTAACACCAGAGACACATTTATTGCAGCAGTCACATCAAGCACAGCAGCAACAGCACCATCCTCTTTTACACCTTCAACCTCAGCAACTTATGCAGCTCCAGCAGCAGCAGCAGCAGCAGCAACCCCAGATTTCCCAGCAGTCTTTCCAGCAGCAGCAGCCTCACCAGTTTCCCCAGCAGCAGCAGCAGCAGCAAGTCCATCAGCAGCACCAGTTCTCCCAGCAGCAGCTCCAGTTCCCGCAGCAGCCGCTCCACGCGCAGCAGCAGCTGCACCGCCCTCCGCAGCCGCTCCAGTTCCAGCAGCAGCATGTGCTGCAACAGCAGCTGCAGCAGCTGCAGCAGCAACAGCAACAGCTGCAACAGCTGCAGCAGCAGAACCTGCAACAGCTGCAACAGCAACAGCTGCAACATCAGCAGCAGCAACTGCAGCAGCAGCACTTACAGCGACTGCACCAGCAGCATCAGCAACAGCAAATGCAGAATCAGGCAGCGCAGCACTTAACTCAGACACCTCAAGCACTACAGCTTCCAGTTGCAGCCCAGCAGCCACAACACCACCAGCAGCAACAGCAGCAACTGCAGCAGCAGCCGCTTTTTGGGCACGATCCAGCAGTGGAGAGTTAGTAATTATTGCCTTCTGATCCTGAAAAAACGTAGCTAGTGACGTGAAGTGGGGTAGAATATCAGAAAGTAATGCCATGTTTACAGGATGGGATTGTAAGAAACGCCACTCATGACTCAGAACTAGTTTTATTGATTTTTAGGCAAATACTTAAACAGATAATGATGATCCAGTAATCTGAAATGCATGAGAGTGCTGAAAATGTTCTCTTTTCAAATATATACGCTTGATACCACAAGCACACAACCTATGCTTTCAGAACAGTGGTAGTAAATGCATAGCACAATTGTTTTCATTTATTTTCCTTTGGAAGAGGGGGAGGGGGAATCTTTCAAACAATGTAAGAACTGGAAGGACAGCTCCAATTTTGGAAGTATGAGTAAATTATCGAAGATTCAGTATTGGAAAGTTGTCACACCTGGCTTTGAATTCTAGTAGAACTGAAAGCTTTTTGATTGTTTTGGCTGTTCATAGCTGATCTTTGTAAAAGAGGAAATTGTCTTATGTTTTCCTTTTGGTGACCCTTCCTTTTGCCCCTTTAGCCCCTTCATCCAGGAAAAAAAACTACCCTTAACAAAATCAGACTCTGGGCTGAGCTGTGCCTTAAAGGCTTTCAGCTTTGAATTTGTACTTTTTACAAGGAAGTGTACTTAGGAAGTTTATAACCTGGTAACAGGAAGAGGTCAGTGTAGCAAATGTGTTCTGAGAAGAACTCTTCAGACTTTTAAGCATTCAATTGTTTGTTCTTTATGTGCCAAACTCTTTCAGTTCCAGAAGAGTATTTCCTACTGGGCTGTGTCTTTGCAATTGCTGATTACCCAGAGCAGATGTCTGACAAGCAGCTGTTAGCGACCTGGAAACGGGTAAGATTCTGCAGTCTTTTTAAAAAACTGCAACATAATGTCATAGTCCCTAAATTTTAAAAGAAAGCATTGGAAGTACTTCAGCACTGTTCACTTTTCTTCAGGCATCCTTTTGTGTAATTCTTCTGTTACAATCTAAAAAAAATTATTCAACTGCTGCTGACCAGAAAAAGTAATAGAAATACTTTAGGTGTGCAGCCTGGTTGAATTAAGTCTTCAGTCAGAACATGAGCTAAATAAGTTGCAGCCTTAACTATTTCCCAGTTATTTATGCTTTTAATCAGGAAACTGTAGTACAGCAAATGTAATATAGCATCGCTGTCTATCTTTAACTTGATTGTATAAAAAAAATATTTTTTGCATATAATTTTGGCATTTAGTAGCCTGTGAGGTATCCACCTGAGTGAATAAGATGGAAGAATAGAGTGTTTCTATTTTTTTGCCAACTTCTATTTTTCAGAAAAATCTGATTGTATCCTTTCCTAAATAAGAGGACTTTGATGTTCTTCAGAAACCTCTGATGGATTTTATAGTTGAATTTTCCCTACAATTTTGCATAATCAAGTAAGCTGTTGACATTTTTAACAGCACTTGTGTTTATTGCTGAGATAGAGTTGAATAGTTCATGAAAAATTGTTTAATAGTTATACTGCAAAAAATAAAAAACATGAGAAGGGTTATTTTTGTTTATATCTTTATTTTGTTTTTTTTTTCCATTTCTTCTAAAAAATAGACTTTTTGTTCAGTGAAAAGCTAAAGCTGAGTATTTACTTTTGTTTTTTGTTTTCAAAATTGTTCTAAAGCTAGATAACAAACCTGGTTTTGGGGGGTAACTCTTCAGTGAAGTGGTGCTAATGGTGGCAGTGTCCTAAAGGGTGGACTTTCATTTCAGACTTTTTGTTTCTTAATGTAATGTAAAAATTGTTGTATCCTAGAAGTTCTGGGTTTGCTCTCTTACCAGATCATCCAAGCCCATGGTGGGACAGTGGACCCTACCCTCACAAGCAGATGTACTCACCTTCTCTGTGAAAGCCAAGTCAGTAACATGTATGCTCAGGTAAGCCAGCTGGGAACGTGCACTGGTGCATGCTTTCATTTTATCATTGAAAAGCAGGGCTTTGCATTGTGTGCTTCATGCTTAGATAGCAAATAGGAAGTTTCTTATTATGTGGTTTTTTTGGGGTACAAACTTTTATAGTGCATGTAGTAGACTTGTTCCAGAGAGCACTAAGCACTAAGGAAGATGTTATGACAAAGAGAAGTCTAAAAATTAGAGAACAACAATTAAAAGCAAAGGTTTGATTTGTAGAAAGGGTGTAAAATAAAATAAACCTGTGTTTTGGGTTTTAAAAGCTGTTTGTGCCTGTATTCCTAGGCTTTAAGAGAAAGGAAGAGATGTATTACAGCACACTGGCTGAATGCAATCTTGAAGAAGAAGAAGATGGTCCCACCTCATCGAGCCCTTCATTTTCCAGTGGCATTTCCACCAGGAGGAAAGCCTTGCTCTCAACATGTAAGAAGGAAAAGCTTCCTTTAAAAGAATACTTGCTTAATTGTTTGCTTCATTCCATGAGCAGTATTGAAACAGCTAGAAAGTCCTTACTCAGAGCAAAATACACATTTCTTTTGCCTTGGAAGAAAGGCTGTTAATCTTCAGGTGCTGTGTTGATGTGGTGCTGCTGCCAGGTGTTTCTCAGTGCTTTGCAAGTCTTCCTGAGTTCAGAGTGGTGAGGAATAACACTTGCCTTTGTGAGTTACTGTCTCAGACACTGAGGGGCAAAGATTGCCTGATTTACACATAGCAAGGTTGCAGCGATCCAGGCTGCACAGTTTATAACAGCAGAGCAGCAGCATATCTAACAGCATGTGCTTCCTTACCATAACCCAGGATTTTGAGAGGACTTTTGAGTCCTTTTCTTAGTTAGTGCTTAGCAAATACCTTAAAAGGAAGCCTGTGCTGTTAATCAGAGAGTTGGAAGTCACAGTTCCATTGCCTGTGCAGTGAGGAGCTGTGGAAGTGGAATTTTGTGGCATTGAAAAACCAGATCATTCAGAGGCATCTTGGAATGTGCTATGCTGTATAAACCAAGATACCAAAGTATTTCTTGGCATTGGATTTCTTTGTGCTGGATGCAGACATATGGGACTATGGCCTTGCTAATAGCCTGTCCTGACCAACATAAAAAGAAATACAGATTTGGGAAAATCAGAGTATAACAACATGCATGTGTACTCGGTGGTTAGTAGTAAATGTGCAATCTAATAGTAAAATGTGTACTCTAACAGTCTAATAATAAATATATGCAATCTAATAAACACAGTTTTAAACAAAAGTACTGTTGCCTTTCCCTAAAGAAAAGGTGAGAATGGCAAAACCAAAAACTTATCAGGATTAAAGATAATAATGAAAGATGTGGAATTACAGTTCACCACCTATGATCAGCTGGCACAGTTTATTTGGCTTCATAGCAGAGTAGAGCACAGTTTTCAGATATTTAGAGTAGAGCAAATGGAAGCACTTTTTTGTGTGTGCCTCTATGTAAAATAGCAGCAGAAGGGAGACGGCAGACGTGTGAGAAGCAAATTAGCTCTGAGCTCTTTCATAATAATGCTGTGGTCCCTGTAAATAAGAAAAAGCTGACCGGAAGAATGAAGATGATTCTTCCTGAGTCAGAGCTACTGCTAGAAACCTGAATTTTTTTACATATAAGTGGATCACTTTTAAATTGTACTGTTTGTATCCTACAAGCCATGCTTTCATGAAGTGCTTATACACCATGCTGTGCATTTCATTGTAATGTAAGAAGTTCGTCATGGATAAATATTTTTCATGGGAGTGTTTTGTAAGTGCCATCAATGTTCAGGTATTTATAACTGTGTCTTTCTGTCTGCAGATAATCTCTGTGACAGGATTTGTTGACAGTGACAGAGATGACCTCAAGCTCATGGCCTACCTAGCAGGTGCCAAATACACGGGCTACCTGTGTCGCAGCAATACAGTTCTCATCTGTAAAGAGTAAGTGCTGTCCTTGCTTTCTCAGCAGCCTCTTGCCAGGTAGTGCCTCTCTGAATGTGAGGTTCATTATGAGTGTTAATTGTAATCAGTTCTGCAGTTTGATGGCGATAAACTCAGTGACGTTGTTTCTTGAACTAAATTACGGTACATATTAAGTGATGAATTTGGCCTTCTGAACAGAGGCAAAACAAAAGTAATTTCTAACTTACCTATTTTATAATATTCTTAAGTGGTGCTGACTTGATCATCTGTAAATAAAATACCTTTGTTAAAATAATTGTTCTAAAACGTTGGAGAAGGGAAAATTTAAATGCAGGTCTAAAGATTCCATTTACAGCAGGAATTCTCCCTTGACTGGCTTGTTCTGAGATGTAGAACAAAAGCATTTTTTGCAGTATCTCTTCTGTCATAGTTAAAACAAACAATAGACTAATAAAGAAACACTGACATATTAGGTTTATTACTAGAAATTGCTATTTTTCCATTTTGCAATACAAATAATTTTTTCCTTCCTTGCCCACCAAGGGCCAGCGGGTTGAAGTACGAGAAGGCCAAGGAGTGGCGGATCCCGTGCGTGAACGCGCAGTGGCTCTGTGACATCCTGCTGGGCAACTTCGAGGCGCTGCGGCAGATCCAGCACAGCCGCTACACCCTGTTCAACCTGCAGGACCCGCTCTCTCCCAGCCAGCACCTGGTGCTGAACCTGCTGGGTAAGAGCCACAGCACCCTCTGCTCTGCACCATTTTTATGTGCCTCTTTCATCAGCAGGAGCGCGTTTCCTCTGGTGTAAATAACTTGGCAGTGGTGTCATTTTTGTTCTGTTCTTCTTTCCCTAGATGCTTGGAGAGTCCCATTAAAGGTGTCACCAGAACTTCTAATGGTATGTTGAATTTTTGTATATATGCAGCTATTTTGATAGGATCACTCCTTGCCTGTGCTGAAGCTCCTAGTTGTACTTTTTGCTAATGTTCGATTTTATTTTGAGGAATCTGAGAAATAATCTTTTGCAGAATTAAGGAATTTTAGTGGGATATACAGAATGAAGTTGCTGTTGACACACATTGGGCTGGATGTTTCACTCTTCAGTTTCTGTATCAGACTTTAGAAAGGGCTTAGTACTTTTTAAATCAGTACCTAACACTCTGTAAATGAGACCACATAAGGGTTTTTAAGACAGAACACCCAAAATCAGCAAGAATTTTGTTAGAATATTTGACTGAATTTTTAAGTATGATACATAATGTAAGTTAAGGGTGGAACTAATTCATATCATCTCTCTGATATATAGTAAGAACTAAAACCATGGGCATATATACCATGTATTTTAGGATTTAAAAATATACCATGCATTAAAAAGTGTAGTTGATAACCATGAAATAGCAGTGGGAATGAACAATGAAAAATTGTACCTTGAAAAACTTACAAGAGAAGTCATTTTTGTCATGAAGGGTATTCTGTGAACGTCCAAAACGTAATCAGAATAAGCTGCGGTTTCCACGTCAGCTCTTAGACCTGTCTCATGTTTTTGTATTGTAAATTTTCTTCCCATTTCAGATTTATACTTGATAATTTTTCACAGTATGTCTTGATATAGGTAAATTTGTACTACAGGTGACTCTCAGATTTTCTATTGTACAGAAAACGTTTTGCCAAACCTCTTGCGTTTAGATCACTTGTATCTCAGTCACTTTGTAAACTCTTCAGAAAAGAGGTGCTTAGGAACTGTCAAAATGTAATCTCTAATCTGCAGTGTTTTAAATGGAGATTCAGGGCACTGTCCCTTGAATACCTTTCAGCTCTAGAAATAGGCACTGCTGTTTTCCTGACCAAAAGTTTGAAACTTTCTTCTTATAGACCCTTCTGGATTTGTTCCGTGGGCCTGTAGGAAAGTTGCGTTTAGAAAACCAAATGCTTTTAAAAATTCATGGTCTTCATATTTTCTGAAAGAAGGAAAATATTCTGCTGTTGCAAAATAAAAAAGTCCTTGAGAAGATTCAGTATGCAGTATTAGTAATTAAAATAGCTTTTAACTAACTCAGTTTTGGTTTTGTTACCATCACTCTTTGCATCCACGCTGCAGTTGAGCTCATCTTAAAGTGGATACATTCTCTCTGTGGGTCAGTCATGGCAGGTTTTTGTCCATTTTTTTTGTCTTGTGTAGCCAATGTAGACCTTGGGGGTCAGATGGGTAATTTAATACCTCCCCTTCTGTATTTATATGGGGCCCTTCTTGCCCATGTGAAGTGGGAGTTTTGTGACTTAGATTGAAATGGGCTTCTGGACACAACCTAGTCCAGCTGTCCTCTGGGTGCTCACACAGGAATATGGATTGGTAATAGAAAATGCTGGGCATGTGGAAGTGTCAAGGAAGACAAGGTACTTCACTGCCTTCACAGTAGGCATTTCTATTTGTCTTGGGGTTTGGGGTCCTCTTCTGAGCACAGCTGTCTTGTCCGATGCTGTCGATGCCATTACCTCTTGCATTTTCGTAGTTGAAATGTCTGTCAGAATGTGAATATGTGCACTTTTCTTCCCAGCTGCTCATACTATGGGCTGTCTAGCATAAAAATGCCTGGTTGGTCTGAAAGCAGGGAACAATCCCCTGTGGTTTGTTCCTCCCCTAGGAGCATTGTCACAGCAGGGCTGGGACAATGCTGCCTGTCTTTCTCGTCATGTGCCTCTAGCATTCTTCATTCCATTTCAGGTATTGATTTGAAAGTTAAAAAGAAATAGATGTCACACACTCCTGAACCTGGGAGCTGTGGTTTCAAGTGACTCAGACCAAGGAGAGCCTAAAAGCTACATTTAATCACCCCTAGGCACATGCTCTGGGGGCTGATGTGGTACTGAGGAGGTGGCACTTTTTATCTAGCTTCTGTTTATGTAGTTAGGGAACTTGAGTTTAAAACAGTATTTTCTGGGATATTACTATTCCATGAAATTTAGCACCAGGAAGAATATTGAAGTCTTCATGTATTTAACAAAGGGACAGGCTTTTCAGTCACTTTCTCATTTAATTAAATTGGCTTTTCCATTGATAATTAGCTGTGTTATTTAAAGGAAAAAAGTCCCACAATATTTTATTTGGTGTGCACTTTCAGGGTTACCTAAGTTTGTGGAGAAGCTTCGGCTGATGCTGAGCTTTGCTCTTGGGTTCGTTGTGTAAGTGGTAGGTGCCCCATGTATTCAGCAGTGTGTAATTTTCATTCAGGATTAATTCAGGATAGAAATTGGTTTCCCTGCTTAATTCAGATCTAAACATGTAACTGGTCTGATTTCAGGGTGTGAGGTTGCCTCTGAAACCAAAGCAAAATGAATCCAGTCTTCAGCCGTCTTCCAAAAGAGCAAGGTAAGAACAGTGAGCAATGCTCATAGTCCTTAATTGGCTGTTCCTCAGAAATGTCAGCTGCCCACCAGCCTGCACCACCCTGTGCCCTGCTTAGTGAAATAACTGTCAGTGGATTTTGAATGTAGCAGACAGGAATAAAACTTGACAGGAATAAAATTCACTTGGCAGGAATAAAACAATAACTAAGAGAGTGAAGTAGTAAGAGAGTTGGGAGAGTGTGGAAAGAGGAGAATATGTCATGTTCTCTGCGTGGTGATTTTTTTCTTCAGAAGAGGTTGTGCCTAATTCTCATTTGTCTGGGTCATTCCATTGGTGAATCTTGCAAAAGTGTGCATGTCTAATTTCAAAATTCCAGTTCTACAGCCTTGGACCCGCATGTCACTTTCTGCTGTGTTTCCTGTATTCTGTAGGATTGAAGACCTGCCTCCACCTACTAAAAAACTCACCCCTGAGCTGACACCAATGGTGCTCTTCACAGGATTTGAACCTATGCAAGTGCAACAGTACATTAAGGTGACTTTCAGGCTTTTCATCTCTTGTGAACTACATTGAAACATCTGACACCTTTTTTATGGATGTTGAATTTTTGCTAAGACTTGATTAGCATATATCTAGTGGATCAAAACCAGTACTTACTGGCCCTGAGGTTAGAGTAGGTTTATGTGAAATGAGTTTTATTTGGTAGCTGTTCTTCTGTAGTTAACTATTTTACACTACTGTGCTACTTTCTTTTTCTTTCTGTGGGGCTGCTTTAAAAAGCAAGAAAGTCCTTTCCACATTTGTTTTTAAATCAGCAAATTTCATGACCAAATTTAGGTGAGGAAAATAGTGATGGTTGTACTGAATAAAACCCAAGATTCTTCTAGTGGGGTTGCTGTCTATAGTGCCAAATGCTTCAAAGACAGCTGATGACAAAGCTAATGGGACATGTGAGATAAGTTCCTTTGGAGGTTTTCTTCTGTTCTGTACTAAAACTTAGCTGTAAATAATGTATAACATTCAGATAATGAGAAGTAAATGAGGCCTAGTTCAAGTCCACTATATTTCTTAGAAATATGCACTTCGGTGTCCTCAAAAATATAAAATGTTTTCTTATTACACCTATACTTGTTTTTAAAGTGGTTCAGCTTCGGAGGTTTTTTTCCCTTGCAGTGTGTACATTTAAAGCTTGATATTGAATATTTTGGGACATAAAATGTTTTTCAGTGCATCCCATAAAGTTCCAGCGTGAACTTCTCATTTTCTGTCATGTTGGTACCAGGCTAATTATATAGAGAGTCTGTTTTGGTAACAGCTGTGGGTCACAAATTTAAAAAAAAAAATCAACTTCAGCCTCAAAGTTTGTGAAGTTGAATGTAAACCTGGCAGTTCTGATGCTGTCAAAACTGTGCAGAGTTTGGAAACCTAACTGAGGCTGGATGCTCCTCATCTTCTTGAGATGGAGGGTTAATCTTTGTACCTGTATGACCAAAGGGTCCCTTCCACTTCAGAGTGGAAATCTTGCAAAGTCTGCACTCACAGGTAGAAATGCTTGAGGTGAGCCTAGAAAAGCAGCCTTTACCCTTCAGAGGGGTTCAGTGTACTGTTCACAGGTTGTTTATTACCAGGAAGGAAGCAAATAGTGGAGAGGTTCAGTATCATTGAATAATACTTCTGTGGGTCATCTTTATGCAAACCAACTGAGCATGGTAAAGAAGAGCTAAAAGCACTGTCCCTGTCTGTCCTACATGCTCATCATTATCAGAGCAGTGGAGGGCACAGGGCTGCCAGAGACCTTTTAGGCCTTCTGACCTAGCCCTTAGGCTTTCTTGCTTGGGGACTCCCAAGCATTCATGCAGTAAAAACTCCTAGTCTGTTAAATATTTCTGCTTATAGGTATTGGTGTGGGTTTTATTTATTTGTGCAAAATGTTTGTCTTAATCAGAAATCCAGCATGCATAGTTAGTAAGGCTGTCTAAATATTTTTGGACATTGCATCCTTGAAATTTTTATGAGGGAAGCACTCTTTAACACCACTGAGCCTCACCAGCTCATTCATTGTGTTACTCATTCCTTCAGGTAATGACTGGCTTAATTGATAAGAGAGCAACTGTGGGGAGCTTGTTTGAGTTTGGTGGCTTAAACCAAGGAAAAGGGTACAGTTGCTCAGTGTCATAAAAATGCATGTGGAATATATGTTTTCATGAGATGCTTTTCTCTTGAAAGAAAAGCCCAGCAAAATTAAATTTGCTGTAGCTACAGTGTGTTACTGCACCTTCCCTAGAAAAGAGCAAAATTATTATGTATTCTCATTATTGCTTACCTAAAATTTAATATCCTGTTTCACTGAAAATTATTTTAATTTGTTTCTTACGGTTAGTTGCTTGCTTTAAAAAAGCACAACCAAAAAAAAAAAAAAAAAAAAACAAAACAAAAAAAACCAAAACAAAACAAAAAAAAACAAAACCAAAAAACCAAACAAAAACCAAACAAACAAAACAAACAAACAAACAACCAAAAACAACCAAAAAAACCAAAGAAACAAAAAACCAACCAAACAAAAAACCAACCAAAAAACCTCTTGAAGCAGGCAATAGTTTTCAATCTTGCCAGGTGATATTTATGTCTGGAAATACCTGGATTTTCAGTGGCTGTAAATTCTGTCAAAGTTAATCAGCTTGAGTAAAGGAATCCCTGTAACACAGAAATCTACATTTACTATTTCATTAGGAGCTTAGTTTTATTTGATGTGATGGTATGATATTTAGTTTCTTTGTTTCCTCCATTCTTTAATAAGCTGTTTTCATTCTGATTTGTGTTTTGTACAACTTTCAGAAACTGTATATCCTTGGAGGTGAAGTGGCAGACTCTGCCCAGAAATGCACCCATCTAATTGCCAGTAAAGTGACCCGAACTGTCAAGTTCCTGACAGCAATTTCTGTAGTCAAGCACATAGTAACTCCAGAGTGGTTAGAAGAGTGTTTCAAATGCCAGAAATTTGTTGGTAAGTTAAATTAGTATCAATTCCTGTGGTAAAATAAAGGTTCAGTGGTGACCATATTTAAATACACTTTGTTGTTTTGTCTTCTGACTTCAGTGTTTCTTACTGGTTTTCTAAAGAGCTCAGCTTTTGAAAGCAGAAACTTTTAATTCTACAGCAAGTCTGATTGTCATTGTTCACACCTCTTGAAGAATAATTTGCAAAGTTTTTAAATAATTATATTAGCAGCTAGTTTGTATTCCACTTGAGTTAGAAGGTTGTGTTAGTGTGGTTAAGCAAAGCTATCACAAGAATTATGTGTTTGTGTTTTTTTAATCAAGTTATCTTTCAGCAGAACATTTTGTTTCATTTAGTTTTTGTTAGTTTTAATACAGTTTCTTAAAAAGTTTGCTTTAGGGTGATTAAATGATTGGATATTGTTAAGTATTAAATTTCTTTCTTGTGTAGCCATTTTCTAGATTTTTATCTGTGGCTGCATTTTTTTTTTAATTCACCCTGTGAGAAAGGATGATGATTTGGTTTATGATTGTTTCATGCTTTTTATATAATTGGTTTGTAAGAAGAAAATGTATAACATCACTGGCTAACCACTGTAAAGACTTGAATCTATGGATAATTAACTAATAAACCAGCAAACATTTTTATAAATCTCAAGAAGGCAATTTGCTTATTTCAGCATCAGTGAACTGAGAAACTGAGTATTTGAAAATTCTTAGAAGATGAAGGAAGTCAGGGGATTTAGTAGGACTGTTGTGATCTAGGACTTGAAATACTTTCCTTATTTACTGAAATTAGGTTGATTTGTAGCTGATGGGCTGGTTGCAGTTCTGTACCTGCTATGATGATGGGAGATATGGCAATTGTTTACAGAAATTGTCTTGATTGTCTCTTGTCTTTTGGAAGAGTATTAACACTGTCTCTTGCAAGTTGTCAGAATAGTCCTTGGAAAGACCAATTTGTTCTCTGTGTAATTTTTTGGTTTTGGTTTTTAGACTTAGGTGTTTTGGATGAAATGTGATTTAGAAATGTGTTTGACATAGCTTTTGTGGAAAGATGATGACTGAAATTCCATCCCAAATGAAAAATCGGGGTGAATAACAGGACAAATGAAATGGATGGAAAGTTCTTTTCTGCTAAGACTGTGTTAGGCCTTGAGGACAGTTTCTGGCCTCCCATAAGTGGCCATAGTAATTTGAATTGAAACTTAATCCTTTAGATTGATCATTCTCCTTTGTTGAGAATGAAAAAATTAAAATTTGCAAGTACTTCCAAAAAGATAGAAAAAAGGGATTTGATAGGACAGTGATTGTTGTTAGGTATGCAAGTGTAAAACATAGTTTAATTCTCCAAGAATTTGATAGTCATCTTTGTAAGAAGCCTAATGAAGATATTTTAATCATGTTAAATTCTGGTGTCAGCCATTCAGAGCCATTCTGCCACCAAGATGTTCTGCTCGGATTCCATCCTGGGCCATGGGGATGTTTGTGTTTTGTGTGCCACATCATCAGTCTTTCTTTTCCAGATGAGCAGAACTTTGTGCTCAGAGATGCTGAAGCTGAGGTGCTTTTCTGCTTTAGTTTAGAGGAGTCTCTAAAGAGAGCACAAGTAACTCCACTGTTCAAGGTATGCACTTTACCATAGCATTTAAATATTTGCAGGTTTTTCAACCTCATTTTTTCAGCATTGGGACCACAGGTTTTATAGCTGAAAGCAGTAGAGCAGGCTGGCATATAACATGAAACATTTGTTGTAAGTTTTCGTTTTGACTTCATGCCCATTTTCTACCTAAGCATCACTGAGGTGGATGTAAGCCCTCTGAACTACTGGATCCTGTAGATATTAACCAGACAGACTCAGGATATTTGTTCCCTTCCAAAATTTAGAACATTGCTCTGTTACTTGTAAAAAGCCACTTATGGAAGGGACTTTGTTTTCTTTGTTTTCTCTTTTTGTTTTTCACACCAGCCTCATAGAGCACTTGCCCATAGAAAATGGGAGTCTTGAGAGTGAGTATGCCCTTCAGCCTCAGGGAGTTGTAGTGTGAATCTCCTTTCCACCAGGCTGTTTGCTAAGATGGTGCAAGATGTTTTCATGCCTCTGGTTAAAATTACATTACAGTGCAGAGAGTTGCTGAAGATTCTTCAGCCTAACTGAATTACAAACTGTTTATGGAGGTCAACCACCTAAAACAGGTATTTTTTTGACCTGTAATGAATAAGAATCCATGTCTTCTATTATATCTAAGTGCTACATTTTGCTCTCAGTTTTATAACTGTTTTGCAAGGTGTTTTCTGTTTTTTTATTCATAGCAGATGAACAGAGATAATCTACTTTGTGATCTGATCACCTATCTCAGTCAAGTAGTAGAAAAATTTTTGTCAGGAAGTAACAAATTGGGTGTTAATTAAAAGGTAAAAGTTCTTTTTTAACACTGGAGATGTTGCTGTGCCCAAAGAAATGAGCAGCATTGTTCTTATGTGTCTTACCAAGCTGCAATTGTTACTTTAGTTTAGTTGTTACTTTCCACAGGTGTGTAAATAGGCACGCCTGAACTGTTCAATTTTATCAAAACTGTGCATTTGGCCCTCCAGGGGAAACCTCAGCAATAATTAAGGACAACTCATTAACTGATGAATCTGTGTCCATGAGCCCAACCAACCCCAGCTTACAAAGCCTGCCCTGCTGTATAAAAGAAGTGTCACATGACATTAAAACTTCATGTGTTGCAGAAGTCAGTTAACATTATAATGCTTTTTCTTGGTCTTCCTTTTCTCTTTTTAGGGAAAATATTTTTACATTACACCCGGAATTTGTCCCAGTCTTTCCACCATGAAAGCTATCGTGGAGTGCGCAGGAGGAAAAGTATTATCCAAACAACCTTCCTTCCGAAAACTCATGGAGCATAAGCAGAATAAAGTGTGTTGAGTGCTGCTTTCTCAAATTTATTCATAATGCCTCACTGTGCTCTTCTGAGCTTACCATTACTTTCTTTCCTTCAGAGTTTGCCGGAGATAATCTTGATTTCCTGTGAAAATGACCTTCATTTATGTCGAGAGTATTTCGCACGAGGCATAGGTATGTATGAGCTTTTGTGGTGATTGAACAGTGTATCTCTTACTTTGATTTTTTTTTCTATTTCCCAATTATTGTTATTAGACAAATACAGAGATCTTTTGAAGCTTTTAGATGCTAATAGAGGAATACATGGACTGACCTGCAAACCATGGAGAAGTCCAAGCCAGCTGTTTGCTGGATGTACGTAATAGTTACTTTATAGGCAGATCACCATAAAGTTTTGAATTTAGCAACAACTGAAACATCAGTCTGTTACCAACACTATTCTCATCCTAAATTCAAAGCACAGCCCTGTACCAGCTACTAAGAAGAGAATTAACTGAAACCAGGGCACCATCTCATATTCATCAAGTGAATTTAGGGGGTTTCACTTCAGTTATTTTTGTTTTAGTGCAGAGCCCCAAGAAGTGCTGTGTTTAATAAGTGTCAGGTGTGAGGGCTGATGGTAGGGCTGTAGCCACAAAGGTCCAGAACAGCTCCTGCTGACACATGCAGAAAGAGGCAGAATTTCTGTATAGGGTGTGAACTGTATGAATTTTGGTATTTCCAGATGTCCACAATGCTGAGTTTGTCCTGACTGGAGTGCTTACTCAAACACTGGATTATGAATCATATCCTTTTGGTGTAAAGGCATTCTACTGCTTAGGGGAGTATGGTTTAATATAAGTTTTTCTTAATTAGGAACTAATTAATTGTAATTTTTTTAGGATATGTAATGTTTACTTGGTAGGAGGGTAGTTTAACACCCAAGAAAGTAGCTTAAATTCAACATGGAATTACTTTTTGATGAGAAATACTTCAAGGGAGGAAGAAGGGAGGGTGGTCACAAAGGAGTAGTAAATATTAGTAAATAGCAGAATAAATTAATAAATAGTAGAATATTAGGCAGTGGGAAAAGAACTTGCCACTAAGGGAAATATTTGGCACAAGTTACTTTCAGATGAGGAAAACAGCTTTTTTACTGAAGATTATAGACCCAGTTTGATAAATGCAGCGCAGGGACCAGTAAGGCTTGTGTGTCTTTATGCATGTTTTTTATAGAACTTGTATTTTGCTGTCATTTTTTTACAGTTGTTCTTTCTTAACAAGCTTACATATAAATTTACTTGATGGATAGTGAAATGCCTTACTGCTCCGGACTCCTTGGAGCATTCTATCTAGCTGTTCAGCCATTGTACAAAGCAACTAGAACTTCCTGTGGATGCTGTTTTCCAGCTGTTTTCCTAGGGATGATGAGCAGTTTAAAGCAGGAAAGCAAAAATAAACTGCATCTTTTTTAGGATGTGTAATTTTATTATGCTGAAACATAATTTACTATGTTTTGTATTATACTACCATTTTAAAAGAGCCCACTTTAGGTATCATGAGGAGCCCATTTTTAAGCGTTTTAAAATAAATTATGGTACTTCAGCCAAAAGTGTAATTTGGATGTAAAAATAAAAGGGCTTGCTATCTATTAAATTATGGATGTTGAAGATGAAAATGTTTTGTACTTTATTTTTATTTCTTATACTCTATTTTCTTTTATATTGATATTTTGCCCACATTTGAAATAAATGTACTTTTAAATGTTTTACTCTATATTTTAGTGGTCGTTCATTTTTTTGAATACTGTGCAACAGTGGCACTCTGGTAAGAGTAAATTACTCAAATCTTTTTCCAAGCAATGTGAAATTATTTTAAGCTTATTTTACCAGGTATGTTTTAATATATGAATCCCAGTGCTTTAAAGGGAAATCGTTGTAAATGTATATATGTGTTTTTACTGAAGCAGAGAAGCAGCTCGAAGGAGAAATTATAACCCTGCATATTCCACTGTTGTGATAATTTTTTGTTTGTATAGTGAGTTTTACTAAATAAATACTAAAAAAACCAGTCTCCCGAATCTATATTCAGTTGTATTTCCTAGAACACACAGAGTTCTAATAATCTGATTTGACCATTTTTATCAGTTGAGATTCCAGTAGACGAAAAAGTGATCCTAAAAGCATTTCTTTTCTTTCTGATCAGCAAGACAGTTCAGCTCTGATGCTGTACAGACAAGTGAGTATCTGCACTCCCCCATCAGGGAAATTACTGATTTCAAATCTCTTTTGTGCTATGGCTTAAAGTGTAAATCCAGCTGGTGCTTGGATTTCTCCAAGTGCCTTTCTCCCAGTGCCTCAGTTGAACAAAGTGCTTAAGTGAATGACAAAGTGCTGCTGTAGGAGCACAGTGGTAGTAAATGTCAAGATGAGTGAGGTCCCACAGAAGTCACTGTGTGCCTGGTGCCTTTTACTGCTGGCTCTGGATCCCCAGCTGTATCCATGTCCTGGCCTGCTCCTGTGCTTGGCTTTTCTTTTGGGAGCAGCAGAGGGCTACGTGAGGATCACAGGAATGATGAAATTTCTCCCAGTGTGACTTCTGGTAGGATGGCAGAGTGGGATAAATGAGAATGTTGCACTTTGGTCACGATGGTTTTAAGTGAATGAAAGGTTAAAAAGGTGTGGGATGGGAGGAAATGGTTCTTTTTCACAAATGCCAGCTACTTATGTCAGGGTTCTGTGTTTATTCTGTTCAGCTCTCTGAAATGCAGCTTCCTTTTTAGACAGATGAAAGTCTGTAATGTGGAGACCTAAGGTTGGAAATTTGTGACATGACTTTATGCTTTAACTTTTAAAAATAGTAAAAAAAGGAGGGACTTCAGTGGGAGTTAATTGTTGGTTGATGAGTTGTGGTACAAATGACTTAAATTGTTCAAACATGGACCTGGCAAGTCTGGTCTCCTTGTCAGTGGAGGGAGAGAACACCTCTGAAGCCTGACTTAAGGAGCCCTGCAGAGAGACATCTCTCAACAGCTCAACAAGGTAGTTTAGTTATCTAAATCTTTCAGAACACAGAAAATAAATAAAGTTAATCCCATGTTAAAGAATGTCGTAATACATTGCATGAATACTGAGAAATAAATGCACCTTTTTCCCACTTGAGAATGTAATACTGAAATGATCTGTGTTAATCTCTTGGAATGAAGAGATTTTCTTCACTGTACTCACTACCAGCTAACAGGAAGATTTTTGAGTGCCTCTTCCTTTAAAACAATTATCAGCTGTTGCAGCTTTTGATTGCTTGGCCGTTTTGTGGCCCACAGAACTGAACTTGAACGCATATTTTGTACCTGTTGTGCATTCAGTAAGTCTGCTGCCTGCCTTGCCAATGATGTGATGTCCTACCAAGTGTAAATGCTGCACTCAGAGAGACACACACAGGTCAGGAGTCAGCTCAGTTGTGCACAGAATCAGACTCAAGGCACGAGACATTGCCCCACTGGGTTCTAGAAGCTAAGAGACCTGCTACAACAGCTTGGTGCAAGATGAGAGCCTTGCTGAGGGAGAGACAGAGGGAAAACAGGTTTGGATGGCTTGGCAGTTTCAGCCTCAGCAGTGTAGAGTGCTCCACTCCATAATGCATTTATGCTCACTAGGACCTCCCAACCTTTTGTAGGATTGGCTTCCTCCACGTTTTCCACAATGAAGCAATGCTGAGGATGTGTAATACCTTTGCCAAAAACTGTTAAGACATGTGAATGCAATAGCATCTGCAAGGTAAATTTCCTTATGAAAACTATCCAAAATGCTGTCAGACACTGCATAGAGAAGCTTGAAGAAAACCAAATGTGATCATGGAACAAATGAACCCCATGGGAAACCTGAGTGGTAATGCATCTGTTTCATCATCAGTGAAGACAGTGTGTTTATTTAGCCAACATACAAGTATGACTGATTTGATTAACCTTTCAATTAGAGTGAAAAACACAACCTGCCAAGAAATAGTCTTTCAAGAACCACAGGAGCTGTCCAGAGCCAACTGGCTTGCACAGATGTTACTCTGTGTGATTAGTCATAGAGAAAGGGTTTGATGGAGTGTTCTAGTACAACATTGCTGTTATGAACATGCTTTTGCCTTAGTGGAAGGTTGTAATACTTAAGTGTCCATTTGATCTTGTCCTCTGTATTGGAAAAATAGAGGTACCTTTTCATGTTGTATGAAAAGATGCAAAAGATCTGTAATACGAGCTACAAAACTTGTGTTTTGTAGAAAGCCTGTACTGATAAAGTAGTGATTTAAAGGTAAATGTAGGACTTGTCGAATAACAAAGACATTCTGTCAGGTAGGGATATCTTGGAAGTCACACACACAGGGTCCCCACTTGTTACTGTGCAGCTTTCTTTGCCGTGAGTCATCAGGTAGAAATGTGGAACAGATTTCTAGAAATATGTCTGGAAGGAAGACCTCTGGCAGTAAGTGCTCAGCATGTCAAAGGATGGAGACCTCTGTGGGCATTTTGTTTCTGTATTTTGCTACCCTCAAGAAAATAAATCATCTTTGTATTTAGTCAGGAAGTCCATTGTTCCACAAGTGGCTGGTGCTGCTCGTTTCATCCCCACACACCACCCAGCAGAGTCTGGCTCTTGCCTTTTTTTTGTGAAGCACAAGAGGCTCCTCCCGAGGGACAGGCATGGTTGAGAAGCTTCCTCAGTGGGATAGAGGAGCTTTCCCTGGAGGACAGTCCTCAGGAGATGAGCTCCTCTAAGGGAATTTTAACCTGCATAGCATGTATGCAGACAACTGTGAAGAGTGAGGGATGCTTGGGAAAATACTCCCATCTTCACCAAGAGGGTAAATTTTTCTGATCCTTGAGCAGTGTTTTGTCAGAAAGAGACCAGGCTGGGTCTGCCTGGGAGGAAGCATCAGTAATGGGGAGCACTCCAGATCAGACACAGCTTTGAGTGGTTTTGTCCTTGTAGCAAGCTACACACACAAAAAAGCCCCCAAAACAGAGTATTTTAAGCTCAAGAGGCCAAATTTTGTTAGTATGTCAGCCAAAGTACTTTTAAATGAGGCAGCTCTATCAAAAAGATGGAACAGAAGTTTCCCTCCCTGCTTTTTGTGTCTTTATAGGATCCTCACTTAATTCCATTTAACTTGGAGTGTTGTGGGCAATTACACAGCCCTGTCTGGTGACAGGAATTTTCTCCTTACAGATACTGCAAACATCTTAATAAGGAAATAGACATTCTCACCATTTTTATGGTTTTGGGGATTTGATATTTAAACTTGATAAACTCACAGCTTTTTATTGACAATAACTATGTCATACAGTCCCTTCCTGACTTTGTGGGAGAAGACAGAGAAATGTCTTTGTCAGGGAAAAAAAAAAAAAAAAAAGTATTAGAACTGTATTTGTGAAGGCTGGCTTAACCCCTGGGGCCCAAAAGAATGGAGCCCACCAGCCTTCAGAGGCCAGGCTGGAGCAGAGGGAAGGAAGAGGTACTCAGTGATAAGAGCAGGCAAAGTCAGTCAGCCTTACCCAGAGGAGCCCTCTGAAAAAAATCTATACTCAAAGCAGCTCAGAATTTTCTATGTTCTGTAAAAGCAACGAAATATTTTCGAAGGAGGAAGGGAGAGAAGAGTGTGATTTTTCACGTGATAATTGTGGCTTCCAGCCCAGCATGGAGAGAGGCAGACTGGAGCCACCAGGCCAGCCCGGAGAAATCTGAATTGCAGATGAGCCAGGAGGAGTTAAAAAGTTCCCGAGCTGTGTCCGGGCTGGGAGCTGCAAGGCCGTGACAGATGTGACATAAACCAGCTTTGTTCTGCCTGCAGTGAAGTTCTGCTGCTCACCTGGGAAAGTGCATCCACAGAGCCCTCGGGTGGTGACGCACCGGCGTTCAAACCTGGGTGTGGCTGTAGCTACACAGATCCTCCAGACAGCTGCAGGTTTGTGGAGAAACTCTGCGGGTGTGACTGAAATGCACTGGAAGAAAAAGGGAGGGATCAAAACAGGCACATCGTTCCAGCATCCTGTAGTTGAGGGGCTGCACAGTTACAGCTCACATCACCTAAGGGGAGAACTCAGAGGAGCTGTGGTCCAAGGCGTATTTAAGTCACCTCTCCAGCAATGTTTCAAACACAACAAACCCCTGCAATTCTACCTGGACAGAGTGAGACTCCCACCTCCCTGCCAAAACCAGCACCTTGCTTCTCATGCAGTGTGTTGGTCAGTCCAGTGCTTCCTACTCCCACACTTGACACTGCTTTTGCTCCTTGCTCCTTTCCCCTCTTTGCCTAGGGAAGGCTGCAGTAGCCATGAATTTAACTTTCCAGACTCTCTAGCTGCTGCTGGCCTCTAGACTTCTTGACCTGGCCTCCCCAATGCAGGGGACAGAGCACCCAGCACAGTATAAAAGCTCTCCAGCATATTAGAAGTGCTACTTAGGGCATTAAAAGCAATATATTTTGTGTCCTTGGCCTCTGAACTGTTTGTAACCCCTCCAGGCTACTGTCTGCAGCATGAGCAGCAGCTCCCATTTCCATCTGTGTTTTTCAGCTTGGCTGTTCCTCACATGAACATGGGGTCACAGCAGGGCTCTGGAGTACAAATTGAGCAGTTTGCTCATGAGCAGATTCTCCAGTTTCTTTGCAACAAATATCTCAGCATGTTTTTGTAGAGCCTTCTCCTCTTGGTCCACAGTGACTGACTGATACAGCTTCATTTCCTCTCTTACCATCACGAGAAGTTTTGTACTGCGAATACAAATATTGCAATATTTGTATTTCTACTTCCATGGAGCAGACAATATAATAAAGTCTGGTTTTTAAAGAAATATCTTTTTTCATCTTGATAAAATAAAAGAATGTTTGTAAAATGCTTTGCAAGGAGAGAGAATATATTCCTAGAAGAGATGATCAAAGTGGCCAAGCTCTGAGTACTGCGTGCACCTGGAGGAAAGGTTTTGTGATTGGGAACTCGTCTGTTTTATCTGGTGACATCATCTGATTAAGTGACATCATCCCTGTCAGCACAGGGTGAGCTGGGGGCTGTGTGAAGCCCTGGCAGCATCAGTCACTCATCAGCAATACAGCGAGAGAACAAACCCTGCCCGGGGGCTGGAGCTGCTGTGCCTCTCTCTGCAGACCATTTTGAATGAAGGAGTATTTACAGAGCCATTCTAAACCCCATTCTCACAAGGATGTGAGACACAGGGGCTTTCTGAGAACCATGGAAGTTGTAAGAGACAAATGAAATGCTGAACTCAAGGGCAAGGGAATGCAGGAGATGTGATGGGAGCTGAGCATCCCATGCATGTGAGGTCTGGCTTGCTCTGAAAGGTGCAGGGATGATAGCAAGCAAGAGTGGAAACTTCACGTTAGTGCCTCTGAACAATGAAAGAAAATGCACCCTGCCCAAAAAATGGGAGGTGTGCGTGGAATTTTGTAAGGATAGGAGCCTCTGGGAGCTGACAAATTAGTAAATTACTCCATTTAAATTGAAGTCTATTGCAAGAAACTCAATTTTAATTAAACTAGTTTGGGGCTTTTTTGACTAGGAAGGCAAAATTAATTATTAAAATATCAAATAACAAAGTAACTGATATGAAACTAATTGAGAAAATGAAACAGAAACAAAACTTAATCTAACATGCTCAGTGTGGGGAAACTGAAATGGGAATTCTCATTTCCAGTTTTGCAGCAGCAGCATTTCATAACTGCTGAAACACTTAAGTTGTGCAGTTTATCCAAACTCCGAACAAACAAGGAGAGAACTTTTGAAGTTTATCTTTTCCTCAAGCACCACACACTAGGCCTAAGTGCTAACTTACCACCTCCTCCTTGTAGCACCTCTTAACAAAACGAGCACATCAGGCAGCACTTCAGGATGGTTCAGTCATTTATTTAGCTGATCTAACTGATGTCATTAATTGTTTACCCTTCAGTTACGTCCAGAATCCATCACCTTCCCTCCACACACAAGCTGCAAACAGCCATGGAGCCCTTACTGAGCACAGGTGAAGTTTCTGTCCTATGCATCCTCTAAGGGGTAAGAAAAAAGAGGGGCAGAAGTGGAAGGAGAAGTATGTCCTTCAGAGGACTGTCAGGAAAATTACAGATTTGACAGCACCATCCCATAAAATTTTTAAGCTCAGCATGGGAAATATAAAGGCAGAAACAGCTCTTTTTTTACCTATAAAGATTTAAATCAATTTCTTCTCCTTTGAGAAACGACCACGCCAAACACCAGCTGGAACTGGGTTGTATTTCATAGTGGAAAAAACATGATTCCTGGGCTTCTCCGCTTTTCAAATTTGGAAATGACAAAGGAGATTGAAGGAGCTGTTGCAGCCAGTGCCACTTTGCTTTACTTTTTTTCTGCAGGAAGTCTGAAGTGCTGTGGTGAGTACAGCTCCCTGGATTTTTAGGAAAACAATTATAAGCCTTTGTGCCCTATGGAGAGAATTTCATAGCTCAGCAGAAACTGAGTTGCTCTCTCTGGGTTTTGCCCTTTAGCTGCTGAATCCAGTGAAGGAGGTCCAGGTAATGGATTTTCCCTGGGGAATGAAAACACCTGTTTACTGTGAAGCATGGGAGTGACTGTACTGACCTCTCATGATTATCACCAAATTTACATCCACCCCGAAAGCACCAGAGCTGGGGTTACCCAGAGCAGACACAGCCTGAAAATGAGCAACCCAGGCAGAGCCACAGCCACCTGCTCCCAGTCTCCTGCATTAACTCCACTCACTAGTCCCATTTTTACCCATAGTGGCAATTTTCTTCCAAAACGTGTGTTTTGTTTGTGGTTTGCCACCTGTTCCTTTTACAAACGCACTCCTGAGGTCTGAAAATGACACCTCCATCACCTGCAGCTGCAGCTTCTGGGAGGGATGAAGTAGACATGTGGCAGAGGTTTCCATCATGGTCATGACTTGCAGCTCCTCCTGCACAAACAGGCGCTGATGGACCCTTTTAAAAGCAGGTGACAATAAGCAGAGGAAGAAAGTGTCACCAAGTACACGTCACAGGCACACCAGAGTGCAGCTTTCCCAGCAAGGGTCCTTGTGGCTTCTAACAGGGAAGACAGTATCATTTGTGCTTTGTGGTCCTGGCAAGGGGAAGGACCTTCTGGAATGTGGGTGGGAATTGCAGCACATCTGTTGTCCACGCCCCACCTCTCGTCCCAGCTGTGCTCATCGTGTTTGGCTTGGTGCTCCTCATGCACAAGTATCAGCAAACACACTGTTAAAGGCAGCACTGAGCACAAGAGGGTTTTTCTTTAGGACATCACAGAAAAAATGTGCTTGGAGGGACTGGGTTGTGTCGTGGCATTGCTCTGGCATGGCTGTAATGAGTCTGCTAATGCTGGTTTGTTTTGTTTGTTGGTTTTCTTGGGCGCTGCAGCCTGGCAGAACCTTGTGTTCTTGCTGTTCACTCCCTGTATCATTTTTGGAGTGAATTGAAAGCTGGTGAGAAGCAAGCCCTTTACAGACAGGTCTGTAACAGATTTACTGTTTAAATATCTACCATCACAACAGCTTTAAGTGTGTGATGTTTGCTTGACACAAGCGTCCCTCCTGTAAGAATATATTTATTTAATATTGATGGGCATTAAGCATTTATCTAATGCTGCATATTTAACTGTTGAGAGCTTTGTGTGCTGAGTCTCCCAAATAGACATCTTTTGTCTTTCATGTTTGATTTCACCTGCTCTACAGCTTTTGAGCACAAGCCCTAGACCTTAGGGATGGAGAAAGTCACAGCAAAGTTCCTCTGGACACTTTGTCCTCTCTGTTGATCTGGCAGCATCACAGAGGAGGGGTTGTCTGTGCAAAGGCCTCTGAAATTAATTGTATCACTTGAGTACTGTGAGCACCAGCACTTGCTATTGCCACTCCAAAGAGCTTGGAGTCCAGTGTGATTTGAGAATCAGGACATTTAAAACATATTTTTTGCTATCTAATTTTGGAGGGCTTAAGCTTTAGGCATACTTTCAAGCTCTTCTCATCAGCCACAGGTATAGAAACATGTTTTTATATAAGGAATGGAGAATGAAGGATTTTGTGAATCTTAGAATGGTTTGAGTTGGAAGGAGCCAGGTTGCTCCAAACCTCATCCAGCCTGATCTTGAACACTCCCAAGTGGGGGTCACAGGAGAGCCCCAGCAGGTCCACGTCTTGTGCAGGGAGCCCCAGAGCTGGATGCAGCACTGCAGGTGGAGTCTTACCAGGAGAGAGCAGAGAGGGAGAGTCCCCTCCCTCAACATGCTGGCCACGCTGGGTGATGCAGCCCAGGCAGGATATGTTGACTTTCTGGGCTGCCAGTGCACATTGCCAGGTCAAGTTTTCATCCCCCCCTGTCCCCAGGTCCTTCTTGGCAGAGCTGCTCTCAGTGCCTTCATTGGTTCTGGGGGTTTCCCTGCCTCGGGGGCAGGAGCTTGCCCTTGGTGACTCCAGGAGCTGGAGTTGATGATGGCAGTGCCACCCAAAGCACAGTGAGCTGCAGAGCTGCCAGCTCTTGTGATCTACTCGGTGTTCCAGGGCAAAAGGAGAGCTTTGAAAGCTGCCCCTGTGTACTGAGCTGTCACACAGGGCAGTGAGCTCTTTATAATACACAGAACGCAGGATCATCATGGTAATTGAGTACTTAAAAAAAAAAATAAAATCCCATTGTGCCCTGAGTATGGAATACCTAATCAAATCATGCTTATTGCTGGGCGCTAGGCTGCTAATTTGCTTTGATTTAGAATTTATAAAGATGACTGTGGATGTGTGCGTCTGCGTAGGTGGCTGTGAAAAGCCTTTCCTCTCCCTTTAATAAGCAGCACATTGATATGGACTTGCCTTCATTTGAGTTCCCTTTTCCAGTGCAATTGCTTTTAGTCCCTTTGTCAGAGGAGGAGATGCAGCCAGGGAAGGCCACGTGCTCCCACCAGAGGTGTGGGAGATGGGGAGCTGAGGAGCAGCCTCCTCTCATGGATCTCTGGGATTCTCCCTGCCCTAGAGGAACCCTCAGGGTAAAAGCAGGGACAGATGGTCACACCTTACAGCTCTGACCTTAATGTTCTTGGTGGCACTTTGTGAAAGCCACTTGCACATATTTACCCCTGGTTTAGCGTTACTGAAAATGTAATGAGCTGAAAGTTGGAGTAAATGTAGTATCAGCATAACACAGAAAATTATTGCTGTTTACCACAGCATTTTTCTTTAGGCCTAACTCCTTCCTTCAGATGGTCCACGGGATGAATCCCTGCTCCCATCTTCCTGTGCCCTGCTGCTGTTTGTTGCCCACCCTTTGCAGCCTGTCACACAGGCAGACACTGCCCAGGCTGGGCTGTGGCTGCACACCTGGAGCTCAGCCACTCCTTTTTTGCTGTTTATTTCACTCAAGACTGACTCCAGGGATCACCTTGCCTCGACCTCCACCCAGCTGAGACTCCCTCCCAGATACCAGCACCTACCTGGCATACAGCTGTGGTTTTTGAGTCTAATTAATCAGATCCATTTTAAAGGTGAGGGAGCAAAGATAATCTGAGATCGTGTATCTGGTGTGGGGAGCCTTCCCACTAGGCTGGTCAGCCTGGCCCCTCAGTACCCACATTTGTAAGAAAACAGGAACTACAGACATGAAAGGGGAAAGGATGGCAACTTGATGGTTGCTCTAGCAGCTCCTTCTCCCCCACTCATAAATCAACCCCAAAAATCATGCCAAAGAGGCTGGAGCAGCGCTGCTGGGGTGGGATTGCACTGGCTGTGTTGCTGAAATAACCCAGAGTGGAGCTCAGGCAATTCTGCTTCTGTGTGTGCTGAGAGCAAAGCAGATATGGTAAAGGATCTCCTGGATGTTGCTATGACCTTGGTCTGTCCTCTCCTTCCCCTGCCAACACGAATTTCAATGGTCCATACAGGCACTGCTGCCATCTTCTCACATGGGCTTAATGACATACAGAAACATGCATTAAAATTCAGAGATCTCCTTCCTTCTGATGTTCCTTGCGAAGAGAGAGGAATCAGTGTTTCTGGCCTTGAGGGATGGAAGCTTCCTCCAGAGATAGTTCTTATCATCTTTTTTCCACTCATGGAAATGGTGATTAACTCCTGCAACTTTCCCAAAGTGGCTTAAGATGACAGGCTGTTTGAAATATTGTTAAAAACCCCCAAGTCCTTGGCCACTCCAGGAGAAGTCTCATCATCCCAGTGTGACATCTCAAAGTCAACTGATCACGGGCAGAAACCAGGATGAGATCCAGCTCCTCTGCAGAAACAGCAGGAGGGTGCTGCCTGTCAGGGTCCTGATTCAGCCTGTTTGCCCAGTGCCAGGCTCCTCTCAATCCCTGCTTCCGAGATCCATTTTGTGGCTTTAGGATATCTAGATATGGATTTAACGATCTGTGTTGAGGGGAGAAAGATTGTCCCAGTTCAGCATTTGGTGTCACTGCTCCATATTTAGCTATTCCCTCTCCCTGTAAATGACATTTTACCTAAACTGGCCTGGTATCATTTCATATGGAATTAGTGTTGCCTGAGGGAATGTCTTGTGCTGGATGATTCCTTGTCCCAGGAGCAGCCTGGGCACGGGGAAGCAGCTTGGGGCTGGTGTGAAGGCAGGGCTGCAGCTGCCAACCCCAGGGACGCTGCTGCAATCCAGACAAGGATGCAGGGAGCAGCACCCAGGGCAGGCAGAGAGCCAGACGTGTGTCTGGGCAGCCTTTGGAGTGTGAAGTTTTTCCTTTATCTGCTTCTTTACCTGTTCAACAGTGGGAAACAAAAGCACCGCTTAGAGTGTCTGCCCTCCCCGGATGACAGCTCTGAGCTCAGCCTGTGCTGGGCAGAAGTTCTGTCTGACACCTGTAAAAGATGAGCAGGTACAACTGTGCCCTCTAAACCTGGAAAGGAAGCACTGGAAAACTCCCCTGCCCATCTACAGGGAAGGTGCATTCCAGGGGATGCCTGATGCCAGCCCAGACAAAACATCTGCAGCCAGCATGGGACATCCCCACCACACCAGGCAGAAAAACCCTTTCACCATCCATATGGACCAGGTCAGAAAGTCTCTTCTGCCACTTGTTCAGTCCCTGAGCTGCAGCAATACTTCCCCTTTGGAACTCCCCTTCTCATGTTCACCAGCAAAGCAGGATTTCCTCAGCTCCTACAAGAGGTAGTTGTTCTTTTCTGTATGTTTCACACAGGAATTACAGCACATGAAGCAGATTTCTTGTATGATAAGAGGATGCTTTGCATACATCCCTTCAGAGAGCTATTGCTGCACCTCTGGGGAGCTGGAATACTATATCTAATAATACACCTTAATTAAAATAAATAGTGCTCCTAATTATGTCTTGTCACACAGTTTGTACCCTATAATTTATCAGTGTGATGCAGCTATGAATAAAACATTAAAAACATATTCATATGTAATTTTACCCATGCAAATGTACTGCTCATGGGCTTCACAGATTGCTCTTAGTCTTTTATGAAGATGCTGCAGGTCACATCATGGTTTCCTTAAATTGTGTTTTCATAACTTTAAGGAGTTCTGATTCAAGCAGCAGTTTTGTAGCTGTGAGGATGCTGGGAGCCAAAAGAACAACGTCTTCTAACAAAATATATCCATGAAATGAAAATGGGAGAGAAGAAAATGAATATAAATGGGGTTGCAATTTATAGCTAGTGCCATAAACTAGGCTTACTCAAGAAACAAGATCAATTTTCACAAGCATCACAATGAAGGAATCATTCCAGGACTGGTGGAAATAACTGGCACCTGTGGTTTCAGAAAGTTGTGGATTCATCCTTTCTGGGATGAGAAGCACCTTTGCAAGAGCGGCACTTCACATTTGGAGTCTCTAAGTGACCCCTGCCCTTCTGAGGGACATCAGCATCTGGGTCACTGCAATGGTTTGCTTTCATTTGGGATTCAGAGACAGTCTGGGTTCCCAAAACTTCTGGCTATCTGCATCCAGGCTCATCTGACTTCTTCTTATGGAAATGAATTAAAAAGCTGATTGTACACATTCAACCTAAAAAAGAAAATGAAAAATATTGTCTACAAGTATCTTATCCTTTATTAGTCCTCCTATTGGTAGAGAGGAGGGGCCCTTCAATTTTCAGAATCATCCAGAATTGGTTTTTTGTTAACTGAAGTGGTAGTTTAGTACTCAAAGTGCTGTGTTTGGTACAGGTGGGATCACTCTGATGAGTCAGGAAGTGCACAGAGGCTGCTGGAGGTGATTCCCTGATTCCCCACAGGAGGAAAGGATCCATTCCAAAATCAGCACTGGTGAAGCAAATGGAGCTGGGTTTAACAGTGACTCCAACATGTAATTCGGACCTGCTTCTTGGGAAGAAAGGTAACAGTAAAAGGGATTATTGAGTCAACAGTTTTTCATTGCAATGGTCACTGAGGTATGTGATCACCTCCATGAAAACTTCATTGGAGGAGACACCTGGATTTGTGCTTAGTACTCCCTGCCTTTGGAGTTTCAATCACAGACACCTGTGAAAGTCTCTTTTTCTGTTCCCCCCTCCCTTGACTGAGATGGGTTTTCTACTTCTTATTTTGTGAGAGGAGATTGAAAGAGTGACAGAAATAGGAAATCAGTTTGGATCTCAGGTCTCAAGAAAACAACGCTGTGCAGTAAGGGCAGCAAACCACAGAACCGAGCTGACCCCTGGATGCAGATCCCGAGAGCCCTCCCCAGGGGTGACCCTCAGCATCCACAGATCCGGGCTGGAGAGGGCGCTTCTTTGTGGGTGCCTGAAGAGCTCCGGCCAACTTCCCTGCAGGGGCACGGGGGGACAGACCAGCCCAGAACTTCACTCCTGGAACTCCCGCCCGGTACTGTAACAACGTGTGACGGGACAGGAAGAGGTGAAAGCGCAGAGTTTATGTCACCGCTGGGAGCTTTGAACCGGAATGTGTCACAGTGACAACCTGCTGCACCCGCTGTCCCTCCGTGCTCCAGCGCTCGCCCCCGAGGCCGCAGCCCCGGTGCCCTCCAGGGCGCGCATCCCCAGCAGCGGGGGAGAAGGGCAGGGCCAGGCGGTGACAAGGTCCTGCCCGGCTGCCTGGGGGCGGCCGGGGCGCGGGATGTCCCGGGGACACCTCGTGCAGGGAGGGACACGGCGGATCCCGGAGTTCCCGCGGTGTCCATGTCCATGCCCGTGTCTCTGTCCGTGTCTGTGTCCGTGTCTGTGTGTCTGTCTGTCCGTGTCCGTGTCCGTGTCCATGTCCGTGTCTCTGTCCGTGTCTCTGTCCATGTCCATGTCCGTGTGTCTGTCTGTCCGTGTCTCTGCCCGTGTCCGTGTCCGTGTGTCTGTCCGTGTCCATATCCGTGTCCGTGTGTCTGTCTGCCCGTGTCCATGTCCGTGTGTCTGTCCATGTGTCTGTCCGTGTTCATGTCCGTGTGTCTGTCTGTCCATGTCCATGTGTCTGTCTGTCCATGTCCGTGTCCGTGTGTCTGTCTGTCCGTGTCTCTGTCCGTGTCTCTGTCCNTTGTCTGTTTGTCTGTTTGTCCGTGTCTCTGTCCGTGTTCGTGTCCGTGCCCATGCCCATTCCCATTCCCATGCCCATGTCCGTGTCCACGGATGTACCCGTGGCCATAGCCATCTCCTGTCCGTGGCAGTTGCAGTGGCCATGTGTCTGTCCATGTCCATGACTCTGTCCATGTCCATGTCTGTGTGTCTGTGTCCGTGTGTCTGTCCATTTACGTGTCTGTGTC
>VWYO01022145.1:303384-316262 GCA_013400275.1 Rhadina sibilatrix
ATGCTTCGCAGTCCTTTTGGTGAAGGAATTTTTCCTAATATCCAGTCTAAACTTCCCTTGGCACAGCTTGAGGCCATTGTGTCTTGTCTGTGGCTTGCTGCTTGACTGATCCCTTCCTGGCTACAACCTCCTTTCAGGTGGTTGTAGAAAGGGAGAAGGTCCCTGTGAGCTCCTTTTCTCCAGGCTGACACTCCCAGCTCCCTCAGCCTCTCCCTGTAAGGCTTGTGCTTCAGCCCCTTCACCAGATCTGTCACCTCAATGTGTTTCTTGTAGTGAGAGCCCAAAACTGAGCACAGGATTTGATGTGTGGTGTCACCAGTGGTGACTACAGGAGGGATGATCACTGCCCTGGTCCTGCTGGTCACACTGTTATTGATACAAGTGAGGATGCTTGACTTTTTTCTCTTTCAAATACGAGGAAAATCATTATTTCCCTGCCCCAATGCTGCCACAGCTTTCAGGGGTTTATTTCCAGGGATTTACTTTCCAAGAGAGAACTGAGATATGGAGCTGCCACTGGCATGCAGGAGTGACACCTCTGCCCACCCACCCTTGGGCACCTCGTCCTCACTTTGCTCCCCCAAGGGAACTTGGGCAGCGTGAGGAGTTTCTCTGTCACCAACAACAGCCCAGGCCACTTTTAAGGCTGCAAAAAACAGTCCTGCTGGTGCCTCCACCCACAGATGCTGTTCTCAGTTGCAATTTGGTTGGGGAGAACCTGGAAAAGCAGATGGGTTTGAGGAGAGGGTCCCCACTGATCTCCTGAGCCTTGAGTTCAGGTGGCTGAGCTGCCTTCTGAGAGCTGCTGCCTGTGAGGATGTGAGTGTGGAGCTGGAGCCTGGGGATCCAATCCCATCCCCACCCCTCTGCACATCCCTGCTCAAACCTCAGTCTGTGCCTCTGTGAGTTGTCCTGGTGACAACTGGTGACAACTGGTGAGTTGTCCTCATGAGCTGTGTCACTGAATTTGGGCCTTTTATGCTCATTCTGGGCTTACTCTGACTGTGAAGCAGCAGCTCTCGATTCTGTGTGAGGCCTGGAGTACGGGGAGTTTATGAACCAAATCAGCAATGTCAGTCCTACACCTATGGGAATTTGTGTCCATGAATTTGATTTACTCCTCTGACTTTTCCCTTCCTATTTAAAACTGCAGTGATGGTACTGAGCCAGGTAAAAGCTAATCTCATCTCATCTCATCTCTGTCCACACTCCATGAGAAAGAAATGGATTCCAGAATGGCAGAAGAAACAGTACCTGCTTTCAGGGGACATTGTCCTGTGCAACTTCACAGATACGCAGGAATATCACTGATTTTCCATGAGGATATTTAAGGTTGTCATTCAGTGCAGGCACCTGTTTTCACTCAGAGCTCAGTATTTTTTGAGCCTGCTATCTCTCCTTACACTGAGCAGTGGATAGGGATTTTCAGAGCTTGAAGAGGGAGGACAGACAGGAAAATTAGCACCTGCACCTGCAGGGAACATTGCGTGAGACTTGCTTAGCTGAAATTGTAACACCCCATCCTGGTGTCCCTCTCCTTCTCATGTGATACCTTCCAGTTTTCTCTTTTATCTTTAGGGAAATAGGCATTTTCCCTAGTTCTGTGGCTGAACTGACCTTTAACCTGTTTATTTGACTGTCAGTGTGGTGTGGGAGTTATAGAGCAGCCAGTCATTCTGGGCTTAAAAACTGACCTTCTGATCTAATCTAGGACGTTTTTTAACAAGACTCAAAGGAAGTTTGAGAATTAAGGGATAAAGTTAAGTAGGGAGGTGCATCCCCGGGATGGGAGGAGAGGGAAGGAGTGGAATGGAGCAGTGGAAGGTGGGGAACTCTCCACTCAAATCCTCTCTTGAACTCCATCGAGATTCGCGGTTTGCCTGTGTCAGGTGGACCAGGAGCACTCACTCCTCGAGTTCAGTGCTTTGTGCAGATGTAAGATCTGAATCTTTGCTGTGCTTCTGCCAGCTCTGGCGAGATCCTCCCTCCTGCCCAGTTCCCCCGCGGGTATGGCAGCAGAAGAGGAGGTCGGGGCTTGGCTGCTCCCTTCGGTGCCAGCAGCAGCGGTGACTGTCCCGGAGCCTTCCCCGTGTCCCACCCCCGGTGTCTCACAGCTCTGTACAGCAGATTCCCACTAGATGGAGCGATGGCTGAGCTGCAGCAAACCCGCGGAAAGCCTTGGAAGCGGCTTCACAAGGGAAACAGCCGCTGAACATAAAAGGTTTTGTTTTCCCAAGACTTCTTCAGTAAAGGGAAGTTTCCCAGCTGAGGTATGTGAGGAAGAGCTCTGCTTCACGGCGTGGAAATACAGCTTTCTTCCTGTCAGCTGGAATGAAGTGTCCTCCTGGCAGCTCCTGCTGAGGGAGGAGCAGCCATTGGCACTGTTGGTCCTCTGTCACAGCACTGTGGCACCTTTGTACCATGTCCCTGAGCCTGCTCACTCTCCCACACCCCTGTCGAGAGTGCCCCTCTCTCTGCCCCTCCAGTGGCAGCTCTCCTGCTCCTGATGCACTGCTCCTGTGACCATCCTCACAGCAATGCAGCCTCTCCCTGGGCCTGGCTTGACTTTTGGCACCTGGATGTTCACCAGAGCCTCCCACCACTGCCTGGGAGCTTGCTTCAGCTTGAGTGGGCTCCCCCAAGTTGCAGCATGGATGGATTTCACCCTCTTGCACCCCGAGGCAGCCTGGGGAAGCCTGGGCTCTGTGGCACACAGGGCCCATGCCAGGAAACCTGGACGTCAGGTGTCCAAATGCTGCTCCTCCTTGATTCCACACTAGTGTAGAGAGTGTGGCAGCACCCAAAGCTCCTGGCCACAGCCAGGGTGTGTACTTGGACGTGGCAGAGCAGCCATGCTCCCAGGGCTGGTGCTCAGGGCGTTGCTTCCCTGGGTCAGGCACCCCCTCCTTTCCCAGCCTCGCTGCCACTGCATGCACACCTGAGAGAGCAGTGACCACTCGTGTCTCTGTCCTGCATGGCCCCACGCTGCTGCTTAGGGGTGCTGGATGTGTCCCTGCTGGGCTCTGTCCCTCCTTTATTGTCCCTTTTGGGATGCTCAGCTCCTGTGGCTCTGGAGGAGGGTGTCCTGTGCTGGCTGCACTCGGGGAACACCAGACAGCATCTCCCTGACCTGCTGCTGGCTGCACTGGGACTGCTGCTCTGAAGTCCTGACACATCCATGCTCTCAGGCGTCCTGTGGTGCAGACAGATGTTCCAGGAGCTGCAGGTCAGGGTGTTCCTGCAGGGAACTGGGCTGTGGTTGGGATACCCAATCCCAGAGCTGCTGCCACACCTCCAGGAGGGTGGGTTGTAGCAACGTGGGATTTAGATGGTGGTTGCTGCTGCCTATCCCCAGTAAGCATCTCTTCTGGAAAAGCCTCTTGGGTAGCACACAGGGAATGCAGTCAAGTCCACACAGCACACACACCATGGCTGGCTCAGCCAAGAGAGGCAGGAAGGGCCTTTTGTATGATAAGTTCCAGCAAAGGTTTATTACATCCACCACGCCGACAGGATCAGGGACAAAAGACCAAGATTAAAGATGTGCACAAGGTTAAGTATGGGTTAAGTATGGGGTCAGGAGCCAATGGTCTGAGGGCAAGGGGCAGGACAAGGGCAGGCCAAAGGGCATTGCCCTACAGGGGACACAGGGGCAGGCCACCAGGGACACCACAGCCAATGGGGAAACAGGGAAAGGAGAAGCCACGAGAACTGGGGACGTATGGAGAAAGCAAAACTGAGGTTGATCAAGGTTGCGTTGCAGGGCACCGTGGGGGAAGTCTTTTCTTTCAGCCTAGGTGGGGGGACTCTGTGAAATATTCTTCCAGGGCAAAGCCCTGGGGATTCCCCTGAGGGGTTCAAAGGTTTTCACAGTGGCTGTTATCCCAGGGGAAGGGTGTGGGCAGGGTGCTTCCAACTGACAGCAACCCCTCCTTCCTTAGAGATGATGCTCTGTGAGAGGCAATAGGCAGAGAGTGGCACATGGATGATAAAGGGGGAAAAGTGCACAATCTGCAGGGGAATTAGAGAGGCATTTCCAGCTGCAGACCAGCAGCCAGCCTGGGTTGGCCTCACTGATGGGTTTCACTGGGCAGTGGAACCTCTGTGCTTTTGGGGCACTGCAGTTCCAGGTCATGTTGTGTTCCGTAAGGGCAAAGGCTGTTCCTGGCTGATGCTGCAGACAGCTCTCCCCTCTCTGCCAACAGCAGCAGTCCAAGGATAAATCCATCTGTGCAGCAAAGAGCGTGAGAGCTGCAGGTACCCTTAGCTCACACATAGAAATAAGGAATAACCAGAGCCTGGGCAGCCTCAGGCAACATATTTCAGAACTGACAAGCTGGAAGGCTTGGCTTGCTTCAAACATACCTGGTGTCCCCAGTGAGTGATGATAATAGGATCCAAGCAGGGAATCAGACATCCAGACAGGCTGAAGGTTGCGACACGCTCTCCATCTGACTGCAGACACACCTGCTCCCCACGTGAGCCCTGCACAACGTTTGTCAAGCACATTCTGAAAACTTTAACTGACCTCGAAGTTTGGGCTTGGAGGAACATTGATCTGTGGGAAATGACAACTGATTCTCTCACTCTGAAAGGCTTCAGCTGATTATCACAGAGCTTTGACTCTAGGGCCTCTCAGTTTGATGGCCCTTCTTGTCCTGAAGAGTTTTATGGGTGTTAGGGATGTGGGGGTTGTTTTACCCACCAAGAAACCACAGTAGATTTGGGGTAATTATTCAGCAAAAATCTCTTGTGTATCACAGAAGAGATCATTGTGGCAAGAAAGGCTCTTTCAGGCAGTGCAGACAGACAGATGGAAGAACATGCCTGGTATCCTGGGATGACCCTTCCTGTGGTTCATGGTGGGATCTTTTCTGCCATCTCTTCTGGAGATACACTCTCTGAACCCTCGTGGATTGATCCCTCCCTGTCACTGGGCTGCAGAGCCAGGGGAACTTTGCTGAGTGTTTTACCATCAATCCTAATGCAGAGGGGTGAAAATGCAAGAAGGAGAGTTTTGCAGCCAGGTTTTCTGGTCATCTGGCTGCAAAGGATGGAAAAATGCAAAAAAAAAAATTGCAATAAATTTGCATGCTTTAAAGATTTAAGTATTGATTAAGAATTACATGGTTTTATAAGAGAATGTGTGTATTATCTGACTGATATTCAGAAAAAATAATCCTACCTCTCTGTTACATTTAGAATAAGGTTCACTTTTAAGTGAAATGTTTGCTGTCATTCAGCACTTATCTAAGGCTGAACTCCAGCAGCATGACAGTATCCTACTCCCAAAGGCTTCCTGAAACCGAACTGAAGCAAACCAAGAGGGAGAGTTTTCCATAAGAGCAGCTGCCAGCTCCCATGTGGGCATTTTTCTGCCATCACCCGCTAATCCCTTTCTAAAAGCAGTAACTTCCAGCTGGGGGGTTGCTCTCTGGGGGCCCTAGGAATGTCCTTCTGCCCATCTGATGGTGTCAGGCTGTGGTTGGTGCTATTCAGTTGTGCCCACGGAGATGCTGAGTGACAGAGGCTGTGAAATGCCCTAGAAAGGTGAAAACACAGATGTGTCTCCACTCAGCACTTTTGCTTTCAGACCCACCACAGTGGCATGGGAGATCAGGGCTGCACTGGCAGGCTGTAAACATGGAAGGGTGACAGGACAGTTTCCCCATCTAATCTTTGGGCTACCCAACGTGGTTGGCTGCTTTCCTGTTCTTGGCTCAGACTGTTAGGGGGTCTTTGGTGGGCTCTGCTGGTGATGCTGCTGTGTGTCCAGAAAAAAAAAAAACAAAAAACAAAAACAAAAACAAAACAAAAAAACCCAAACCAAACCAAACCAAAACAACAACAACAAAAAAAAAAAACCAAACCAAAAAACCAAACCAAACAAAAAAACCAAAACCCCCCCAAAACAAACAAACAAACAAAAACCCAAACCAAACAGACAAAAAAAAAAACAACAACAAACAAACAAAAAAACCCCCCCACAAACTCACTTGTAGCTGTTTAAAACCTGAAGTACTTGCACTTTTCACCTGAAGCCCATCAGACTTTAAGGGTGTGGGAGTGTGTGGGTGTATTGATCTGTTGTGCCAGAGCTGTGTCATTAGCACACAGTCACTGTGTCCTAGTACAGCCCTTCTGTCCTCAGCAAAATTGCTACATAATGGATCTCCAGCCACAAAACAGACCCACGTACCAGAAGAAATCTGATTTGAGCCCTGTGGCTCAGCTCTCACAAGCAGGGTTGTCACATCAGAGCACTCTGCTGGTTCACAGTCAGAGCACACCTGAACCACAGCCACTGAAAAGCCATCAGTGTGACCCCCTGCCCTGTCATGGGCAGACTGTGGCCTTTTACCTGAGGGCTGCCCATGCTGCAGGTCTGTGCCAGGGCTGAGATCCTGCACAGGGCTCACTCAGAGCTGAGCCTTGGCCTCACGTGCAGCTGGCCCCGTGTCTCAGCCATCCTCTGACTCTGGCTGCACTCCAGGGTGGGTGTGGTGTAAAATGAAGCTGCCTTGCTCCACTCCTGTGGCATTTCTCTCACTGGTGAGGGACAGAGGTTTGGCTAATGCCAATGCAGTGAGGTGCCAGCTGCAGCTCAGTTAATGTATGCTAAGTAAAGAATTTAATTAGCCAGTAGTCAGTCTGCAGGATAATACCCTTGGTTTGATGTGCATCATTACCACTTCTTTCCTTTGTTTGGGAAATAGAAATTCTGCTTGGATTTTTTTTTTTTTTCTATTTACAATTTCTTCTCCCTCCTTCCTGTCACTGCCATCTCTTCCCTACTTGCTAATGACAGCTTAAAGTGAGCTTTGAATTGTACTAAATCATATGATAGGATAAGATAGGGTAGGGTAGGAGAAGAGAAGAGAAGAGAAGAGAAAAGAGAAGAGAAGAGAAGAGAAGAGAAGAGAAGAGAAGAGAAGAGAAGAGAAGAGAAGAGCTTATTAAGGACTTAAAGGATGTTATTAAGGGCACTATCCCTCTAAAGACTGGCCATATTGGGGCATGGATCACTTCATATTCTTCCCTTTTGTACCTTGTTCTGATAAAACCTGTCCTCTCCGTGTGCCTCACACCTTGCATTTTTCAGGGAAGGGTACAGATAAAGTCTGTGCTCCCTGACAGGGCCTAAAGAGGTCTCGCCTTCCTCACCCTCCTCTTCTTCCCCATGCTGCTGGATGAAAATTCCCTGAACAGAGGATACCTGTGGTTGTCATGTGGCTGCTCTCTCCATATGATGATATTTCCTATTGACCATGTTCACAGACCACATCCATCCATCCATCCATCCATCCATCCATCCATCCATCCATCCATCCATCTCACCTCCCTCTCCATTTCTTCCTCCCTCCTCTTCCCTGCTTTCTGCCACCATGCCACTGCTTACTCATCCCTGCTACTTTGAAACCTTTTTTATTTTCCTGTTTGGCAGCCAGGGACTGCTGATGAGAGCTCATTTGTGGCCTGTGCGCTGCCTCACCTGAAGTGGAATAAGAGGCCTCTTATTCAGAGCAGAGACAAGTTGATAGGTGGTGTTTTACTGCTCTCTGAAACTGAGGATCTGCTTTTTGGAGGCTTTTTCAGAAGCTGTTCATGCACTGTTAGTTTGAAATTGTACTTGCAATGACTTATTTCTGGAGCTTTTCTATTGTGCTGTCTGTGCTGGCAATTAATTATTAAGGCAGCTTATTTACAGGCTGTGCTTACTTTTGTCTAGCACCTCCAGTGAGATGTGAATAGCAACATTTTTTGCTGCTGGCACAGAGAGGCAGATCCATCCTCTTCCAGAGTGACTGTAATCCAAACAATAACTCTAAGAGAGTCAACCTTGGTTTTAAGAAAAGAAATTCAGCCTTTGAAATCACATGTATAGGCCAGTAACCTTGGACTTGTTTGCTGTTGTTTTTTTAAGTTTATGTTTGTTTGTTTGTTTGTTTACACTTTACAGCACAGGCTGTTCTCAGTTATTCCCATGCCCCAAGGTTGTAGTCTCTGTAGCTGTTTCATTGGAGCAATTTACAGCAGATGATTAAAAATCTGGGAAATGTGAGTCCCTCTTCCTCTCATCTCTATCCCTGGGAAGGAGATGTGCAGTGCTGTCACTTGGTACTGACAATTCAGTTCCCCTCCAACAAGCTGCATTTGGCTGTGCAGCTGCAGGCTGGGGACAGTGCTGGCTCCTTTGTCACCCCTCAGTACACAACAGAGGCTGGACAGAAAGTCCTTGTGGATGGTTTTAGCATCAGCCTTCTCTGTCCTGGGGCTTTCGATGATCTCCTGTCCCAGGCTGGGGAAAAAGACAGGAGCTGCAGCCTCTGCTGCCTGAGGCCCAGTGGGAGAAGCCATCTGCCAGTCCTTGTGGGCTTGTAAAAGCCAACATGATGAAGGTGTGGCCCATGGTTGCACTAAGATCTGGTTAAAAGCCCAAAACCACAGTGGTGTTTGTGAATTTTTTCCCCTTTTCCTTCATGGTTACTAGAAGCCATCCCATCAAAGGCAGGTCTGGACCAACCAAAACCCAAACTGCATGAGCACTGGCATTTTTCCTTGCCCTTGTGTCTCTCTGCTTGACTTCTGCTTAGAAAGTTTAACCAAGAAGTCACAAATGCACCCCCTTGGAGACACCAACTCTCCTGTTTTATCTGCATTTGTCCAGTCCCAGCCACAGTCACAATGCTGATGAGGCCATGGTTGTAACCACATGCTGGAGGGGCCTCTTTCTGTTCAGAGAGATTTAGGGGATGTGTCTGTCCTTCACCTTCCCCTTCAGTGGGACAGGAATCCCCTGGTGGGCTCAGTACCAGGGTCTTGCTTCCAAGTCTCACTCCTGAAATAGCCATAGTTCCGCCATGGGCTTCCAGCTGGACACTGTATCTACAAACTGCCCAGGCATTTATGCACTCCCTGAACTCAGGATCAAGACCTTGTCTTGCCACAGGGAGACAACACAGAGGTGCTCGTGGTGCTCACCTGGAGCCAGGGCTGCCCTGTGCTTCCCAGTTGTCCTTTCTCTTCCTTTGGCAATGAGCAGCCCACTCAAGCAAGAGCCCCAAGGCTTTTTCCTGCTCTGCTCTTCAAAATAACAGCTGTGTCTTGGAAGGCTCTTTCTCACTCAAAGAAAGACCATTTTATCCTCTTTTGCTCCCCCACAGCTGTGGCTCTGAGCTCTGGCAGCTGCAGGACTGAGCAGGACCCCAGGGCACGAGTGTTTGCACCCACTGGCACTGAGCCCAATGCTCTGCCTCTGGCACACAGCTTGACCCTCTGCTGAGGCACAGCCAGGGGCTGCTCTCTCTCCCTGCACTTTAAAGATGTGCTTGGAAATAAAAATGAACGCTGCCCGTGATGTTCCAGGGAGACAGATGCTGGAGAAAGTCCCCTGCTGATTTTGGGCAAGCAGGAGGACGTGAAAAATTGTTTCCAGCTTTTCCAGAAGCAAAAGATTCAAAAGAAGCATTTTCTGAGGAGGGAGGCTCAGCTTCCTCTCACAGTCTGCACATCTTCCCTTGGATCAAAACCACTCAAACCTGGCAAGGACGGTGGATAAACAGAGGAGCAACATTGTGTGTCTGGGTTTCAGGCTCCTGCATTTTCACTGCTCTCTCCCCTCTCTCACCATTTGCTCTCCAGCACAGTGGAGATCATTCCTATCAGCCACATTTACGTGCCTTCTGCACTTCCTTTTTTCACCCACTCCCAAAAGCTGCCAAGCAGATGGAAAGCTCTGAAGTATTCAATGACCTTGAGCAGGTTTTGGGTTGAGCCCTGGTGCCCATCATGGGCTGTAGCACTGAGGACTGTTTTGAACGTGGTCCTGCTGTTGCGTGGTGAGTGAGCTGCTCACCCCAAACCTCCCAGGCCAGCCCAGCTTAGTGCAGCTGCTATTCCTGGCTCTGAGCACAGTGCAGGGGCTTTAACCGTGCCATGCTGCTTCCCTGCCCATAGCAGGGAGCTTCCCCAGCCTCCCAGGGCTGAGAGCTCCCAGTGCTGAGGGGTGTGTGTGACCTTCAAAGCACCACAGGACTCACCATGCCCTCCTGCAGCCTCCCCAACCAGGCTGCTGTTGAGGGTTAGACTTCTTCCTTTTTTACTTATGGATTTTTCTTTTTCCCCCCCGAGAAGTTGCTAGAAAACTAACTACTAGGTACTTGTGGATACTGAAGCAAAACAAAAGAAGTGGCCCAAGTCGGGAGAACAGGGTACCATCTGCCAACACTTCTTTTGTCTCTGGGAGTTTCCCTCCGAGGGGAGAGATACTGGGAGTTTTTTGGGGGCAGGAAAAAGGACAGGACTGGGGCTAGCTGGGTTTCTCACTCTCGTCATCGGGAGAAGCAGGAGGATCCAGCTGTTGCTTACTGCGGGGAGAATTCACTGTCACTACTGGAGCCCAGTCCTAGGAATCCACCACCATCTGCTCTGCTCTGCTCCAGGAATCCTGAGCTCGTTTTTCTTCGCTGCCCCGTCCCGCCCCGCCGCTCCTTGGGCGCTGCCCCGGGCCTTTGCTGCGCTGTAGCTCCGCACTCCCTGTGGAGCTTTAAGTTTGAGCTTTCCTGTTTCTCAAGTTCTGTGCTGGCCGGGGGTGCAGTTCTGAGCCTCACATTCAGTGCCAGTCAGCTCCCTTCACAGCGCAGGGAGACAAAACAAACCCTTTTCCTGCTGCAGACCAAGGACAACTTTCAGGCCCANGGACTGTTTTGAACGTGGTCCTGCTGTTGCGTGGTGAGTGAGCTGCTCACCCCAAACCTCCCAGGCCAGCCCAGCTTAGTGCAGCTGCTATTCCTGGCTCTGAGCACAGTGCAGGGGCTTTAACTGTGCCACGCTGCTTCCCTGCCCATAGCAGGGAGCTTCCCCAGCCTCCCAGGGCTGAGAGCTCCCAGTGCTGAGGGNTCAGGTCCTGCCCTGCCCAAGGTGTATCCTGGAGGCCTTTCAATAAATATCTACTTTATTCTCCAGCTCTGTCCAGTCTCTGTTTCAGGTCAGCCTTCCCAAATGATCACCTGCCCTGCCAGGACATCCCGCAGTTCCAGCTACCACCGAGAAGTTTCTGATACATCTCATCCACCAGCCCGGGGTTCCTGCTCATCCCTGCCCTTCCTGAGGAGCCTGGTGCCCCTCGGAGTCCTGCAGGGATCAGGCTGCCCCGGGGTTGGTGAAGCAAAGCCTCTCCTCCATCCCTTCTCCTCTCTACCGAGAAGGCCATCCCGAGGTTCCTGGTTTCTGTTTTGTTGTTAATGCCATGGTTATTATTGTTTGTTTGCCTTGTGTTAGAAATGTTAATCCACGAACGCCAGAGGTTTGTCCAAAAAGGAGACAGAGGAGTCCTTTTACTTTATTTGAATAAAGGGAGAGGCCATGAGGCATTTTCCCTGGGCTCTCCTGAATTTTTGGAGGATGCAGCCTCCTATTTATCCTAATTTCCCACCACATATCCTTCTCTCTTTGCCCACTGGCTGAGGTACTTGAGAAGTACAGACTTCCAGGAGTGCCTAATACCTAAGATTCCCCTCTAATGTATAACCCCCCTTTTAGTTTTTAATTTTTATGGAATTTATGTGGTTTCCCCATTATTTCTTTTATCTTTCAATATCCAGTTTCATTTATCAGCAAACCTATAGCTTGTTTGCACAGGCAAATACCTTCTTTTCCATTAATCAATCAGTGGAATCCTTCCCATTGTTTCTTTTATCTCTCAGTGCTAGTTTTATCTATCAGCAGACCCACCACTTGTTTGTAAAGACCAATCTGCCATTCCTCTCACTTGTTACACCTACTAGTAAAGAACTGTTATTTCTACCCCTAATATCTTTGTCTGAGAGCCCCCTAATTACAAAATTATAACAATTTGGAGGGAGGGGGTTTACATTCTCCATTCCAAGGGAGGCTCCTGCCTTCCCTAGCAGACACTTGTTTTTTAAACTGAGACAGCTGCTTGTGGAGGTTAATGAGGACCATCTAGGAAAGAGGAACTCACATAAAGTCCTTTGACTCCACCTCTGCTACAGGGATGTGTCCACCTTGTGTCACTGGCTGTAGAACTCATTCCAGTGATTTATGCCCTGGGCAGGAGCAGCCTGACCTGGGGAAAGGGGTTTTCCATTCCCGCAGGCACAGGGATTTCAGGGTTTGGTGTCTGTGAAGGAGCAGGTGTTCCAAAACAATGCTGGAAATGTTGAAACAAATAAACAAATAAACAGCAGGGTTGGTGTTTCCTTGGCTCCAGCTTCTGCATGCTTCCCCAGCACTGTGGGCTGTGGTCCAGCAGGAAGGGAGCATGCTGGGGTTATCCAGGAGCTGGGACAGGACAGGGGAGATGCTGACACATTATTGCAGCTGATTAACACCATCCATCAATGCCTGATTAAAACCAGCAGAAATGTTTTTTCTTCCTCTGCAGCAGAAGAGCTCTCTTATGCAGAAAGTGCTTCTCTTAATTACCACTCTGTAAACCCTCAGCGAGGCAAAGCATCAGCATTGTAGCTTAATTCCTCTCTGTGGTAATAACCTTCTCATTTCATAAGTGCATAAGGCAGGATAATACCTATGGGTTTTGGTGCTTTTCTTTTCTTTTTTTTTCCCCCCTGTCATTTGTATCAGAAGTGTCCTTCTTTCAGTGATGAAATAGTAGAAAATGCAATAGGATGGCAACTCCTACAGCTATTAGAGGCAGAGCCATGCTGTAATCCTCATGTGGGGCAGGGGAGTTCAGGCTGAGATTGCAGATCCAGCTTTCACAGCTGGCTCATTTCTATTATCTGCTCATCTGTGCTCTCTCAGATTCTGGGTGAAACCCCAGCTTAGCTGACATCAGGGACAAAATTCCCATTAGCTTCAATAAGTTTGATATTTAATCCACTTTTTTTTTTTTT
>VWYO01022145.1:316305-332353 GCA_013400275.1 Rhadina sibilatrix
TTTAAATGCCATTACATGCTTCCTTTACATAAAGTTGTGTTTTAAAGTGTTTTGCAGCACAGGTACCTCAGCCACTTAAAGAAGAACATCAGTGGGCTTGTGAGAATGTGTTAACTTCATTGTGAAAACTGATTGTGGCAAAAAAAAACAAACCCAAAAAACAAAAAACAAAACAAAACAAAACAAAACAAAACAAAACAAAACAAAACAAACAAAAAACACCCAAAACCAAACCAAAACAAACCAAACCAAAACAAAAACAAAAACAAAAAACAAAACAAAACAAAACAAAACAAGAAAAACCAAAAACAAACAAACAAACAAAAAAAAAACAAAACAAAAAAACCCCCCCCAAAAAAACAACCCCCCCAAAAAAAACAATGAAAACTTGGACATAGCTAGCACTCATGCACAGCAGCAACAGCAAAAGGGCTTAAGTTCAATAGGGGTGTGTGCCTCATCCTATATGGTGAGATTTGGAAGGGATCATGTGAGGCAGAGAAAGGGATGAACAGATGTGCCTGGGAAGATGCTGTAGCCCTGAAATGCTGGCAAGCAAGCACTGACAAAAAAGCATTGAGAAATTTTTGGAAATCAGATCTAAAAGTGATTTTTGGCTGGGATAAATGCAAGAGAGTGAATGTGAAATATAAAACAAATGCAAGGGAAGGTGGGTAAAATATAAAACAGTGCCAGTCACAGGAGGGGCTGTGAGGCAGGCACAGGGGGAGAGAGGAGCAAGAGTCACCCTCTGTGTACCCTTTGCCCTGCTGGTGTGTGTAGAAAGTGGGAAGAAAATCTTTATAATAGTTGTCCAGCTGCCTGCTGGGTTAAGAAAGGATTGTTTCAGCTGAGCACATAGGCTGGTGTGATGGCAGAACAGCAAAATGCCATGGCACCTTGCACCTTGGCAGGGATATGCTGTACCCAGCCCCTTACTAAACGTCAGGGTAAAACACAGACAGTGAAATCTAGAAAATGCCTTTTGCACTTAAAAGTTGTGCTGGTTTTTTCGTGCACTGAGACCAGTGCAAAGAGCTGGGTGGTTCAATAATGAAGGGAAGAGGGCAGAGGTGAGCTGAGGCTGGGGAGGCTGGGGCAGGGGGGATGGCAGCCTCAGCAGGCACAGTGGAGATGTGGTGCAGGGTGGGGAGGCTGGAGGGTGCCCAAATTCTGTGCTGGGTGATGGGAGGCTGGAGAGCCCCATGTAAGGCAGGGATAAATGCTGAAAAAACCCTTGGGTGTCACAATCTGCAATCTGAGCTTTCCTGTGCTGTTGCTAGAAGAAGAGAGTGAAGTCTACCTGTGCCAAAGTGGTTTTATAAGGTGGGCTTTGAGAAGGAGAATCACTACTGCTCTCCACATCTGTGGGCAGCAGTACCTGGACAAGCCAGAAAGTGGTCATGGAACCCCAAAAATTCAAGAGCAAGGCTATAAGCTTCACCTAGTTACCTGAATTACTGTCCAAAATAAACTTCAAAGACAATGTTTTGCTTCATGTTTTTGGAGCTTTTCAGACAGCAAGTCAGACAAACCCTTTTCCCAAGCAGAGAAACAGGACAATCTCTGAGCACCTGTGAAAGTCCCAGTCCCAGTCTGGAGAGTCATTGTCCCTTGTCCACCCTGGTACCAGATCTGCTCCTTGTGATGAGAAGAAGCAGAGCAGCTCCTGGCAGTGCAGAGGAAAAGCCGTGTGGAGTTTGCTGTGTTAATCTTCATGAATTCTTTAGCCCTGCAAGTGCCCTTTCTCTTGGCTGGTGCACCCAGGATATTGATTTCTCCCTAACAAAGGTGGGATTTTTTCTTGTTTCCAAAGGGTCCTCTCTGAAGTCTCCACCAGCACACCCAGGCACAGGCACACAAACAAAGTCCAGAGCTGGGCACAGCCGGGGCTCTGAGCTTTTATCCAGGCCATGGTTCACCTTGAAGGTCCTGATCAAATGACCAAATTGACAGCCTGGAAAAAGCAAAGACCTGAAATGACTCTGCAATCAGTTTTACCCAATTTTGGCAAGACCACATTCTGGTCAGCCCTGTATGAGACATGAGAGACTCAAAGAGTCCCAGGCAGACAAAGCAAACTGTAATCCCCAGAAGAAGAACAGGCTGTTTCAGCCTGATAGGAAATGTGGCTCTCCAGGGAGATGCCTGGAGGCAGGAGTGTTCTCCAAGTCGTGCATCTGACTTGCCACAGCATCAAAACGTAAAGGTTGCAAAAAGTTTTAATGGCTCCAAAGCCCAAATAATGCATAATTGGTGTCCTCTCTAGGTTTTTGATTGTTAATTCTGATAAGCAAATACAGCCACCTCAGAAACCACATGAATTCACAGGTGTAACCAGTATTTTTGTATGCCTTGCCCAAGACCACTTATCTTGCCCTCTGCCTTTTTCCCTTTTCCTCTCTCCAGCATCTTGTTCCTGGATCATTGCCATTTGAAAAACTTCCAGCTAGAATTTTCCTGTCTTTCCTTGTTCTTCACTCTCATTTCTAGACAGAGCGTCCTTTTAACACCTAATTGTTCTAATTGCCTAATTATCTGTCTCACACAATTGTGATTCACAGCTGTAAAATGTTCTTTAGCTTCTGGATGAACATCTCATTCAGTTCCTGTCATTGAAACCAAGGTGAAGTTGTTTTGCTTGGAGGAAAGGATGGCCAGAAGCCTGAACACCATCTCCCACTGCAAATTGAGCTGGATTTGGTTTCTGTCCCCATGCAGATGTCCCCAGGACCTCATGGGCCACATCTCTGTGTGCCATCCCTGCAGGCTGATGGAAGTGTACAGAGGCGAAAGTGCAAAATGCAGGAGACAGCTTCATCATTCCTTTTTTTCCCCTGCCAGGACCAGATCTTGCTGTGCAATATTTTGGAGTTCTATGGTTTGTGGCTTCTCAGGGCTTAAGGTCCTGGAGAAATTCCAGAGGTGAAATGACATGAAAGCAGGCAGAGCTGACATCTGTCCTTCCCCTGTCTTTTTAATAAACTCAATGTCCATCTAAATATCCAGTGTTCCTCTTCAGCAGCTCCTGAGGGCTCCATTAGCTATTTGAGGAACTGTACTCATACGACTCAACTTTTTCCAGTGTCTGAGTCATGAGCTTCTGCACCACGGCACAATGAGATAAGTTAGTGTGGTGCTTTTGCAAAAGCAGTAACAGTGCCTGAGTCTGTAATATTTTTGGGATTTTTTGCTAACTCCAAATGTTCCTGTCTTGAAGAAGGCATTGTTGGGAAGTGTTGGCAGGCAGGGTGTTAGCATCACAAACTGCAGAGGCGCTGTGGGAATGAGAATGATGAGCAAGCCTTGTCCCAGCACAGGGATACATCCCCAGATATCCATTGAAGCTGAACTATGAAACAAGTACTATTTAGCAGTCAGGGATTAGCCTCTTTCCCTCTATACCCTGTTGAAGTTAAAGCTGTCAGACACAGAAAAGTGTCTGTTTATACCACTCTGCAGACTGAGAAAGTTATGAAGTTTAAAAAGCAGACAACTGCCACATGTTCATATAGTTTCTAACAGACTGGGAACTGCCAGGTTATATTTCTTGTAGCAGTCTTTCTACAGTTACATTTTCCTCAACAGCAGCTAGACGCCATGGATATGCATTGGATTTACCAGGCTTGTGCAGTAAAGAAGGTGCTGAGAACCTCTGGCTCAAATTTGTGGGGTTTAAAGTGTGTAAGACAGCATGGCAGGTGCCAGTGACTGTGCTTCTGGAAGTGTGAGCAAGGGTGGAGACACAGGCAGGTGGGCTTGTTTTTCCATGTTTACCAAGAACTTTATTACTGGTAAGTTAACCTATAGCACCAATACAGCAAGACTCTGCCCCATGGCTTCTGTGGGCACCAAGCCTTTTAGCTTGAGAAAATATGGAAAAATTTAAAGCTGTCCTCTGAGTGACAGTGAGCTTCATTCATTTGGAGGAACTGAAATTCTAGCAAGGATTTCCCTGACAATACCCATGCCTTAAAGCAGGCTGGTGTCCTGTGCAAATGAAAAGCTGGATTGCTGACGTGCCTTTCCCTGGGATGTGTGGGGAGATGTCTTGGGTTGCAATGTAAGATGTAACCAGAGATATGTATTCTATCACCATCTGTTAAGGCCTGGTAGGGCAGTGTTCTTTGTCTCTTCCATGACCCATCCCTCATAACTCTGGGGGGATTTTTTCTGTCAATGGGCCAGCTGTTAAAACCAAGTGGGGCAATTTTCTCCCCACAGCCCATCCTCCCTCCGGGGGAATATCTTCTGGTAATGGGCCATTGAGGCTCACTGCATGAGGGATAAAATGACATCATTCCATTGGGAGATGCTCCACCTAGGGGGAGGAGCCAAGCATTCCTACCTGGAAAAAAGCTGAGCTTCAGAACAGCAGGGCAGCCTATTTGCACTGGATTCCCAGAGGAAGACCAGATTCATCTCACCACCACTGGATATTCAGAAGGAAACTCACCCTTCTACAGGAACCTCTCTACTCCAACAGAACCACATCTGTCACTCCAGGAGGACTTAACTGGACTGCTACCAACACCCTGACCAACAGGGCGTCAGGTTGTATTCTGACTCTGTCAGTGTTGTCTTTTTGTTTGCTTGCTTTTTTGGTACTACTACATTTTAATTTTAATTTTCCTAGTAAAGAACTGTTATTCCTATTGCCATATCTTTGCCTGAAAGCCCCTTAATTTCAAAATTTTAATAATTCAGAGAGAGGGGGGTTACATTCTCTATTCCAAGGGAGGCTCCTGCCTTCCTTAGCAGACACCTGTCTTTCCAAACCAAGACAGGAGGGGAAGGCTGCTCAAGAAGACTTTTGCTTCAACACTGGCACTTCCTTGTTGCCTTAGAATATGCTGGACGGTTTTTTTGACACTTCATATATCTTCCCACTCTTCAGGAGAGCCAGGCACATTCATATGCAGGAACACCAGAGCTCTGCTCTTGAACAGCACCACTGATCCTCCCTCTACTTAGCAGATCCATGGAAGGTCTGAGCTCACTTGACATGTGTGGAGTCGAGGCTGGTTGTGGAGCTGGAACTCTTGCTGCCACATCCAAATTGCCTGATTAGGAGAATAAGACACCCAGATGCTCTGTAATGTGGGGGGAGCTCCAGAAAGTTTACCTTTGATTTTATTAAAGAGGAAGGAGGGAGAAGGCAGAGATGGAGGGAGAACCAGATGTAACTGGGTACCCTGTCAGGTACCACTAATGGGCATCAGAGGGGATGACAGAATTCCCCTTTCTTGCTCTGTGCAGCATCACTGGCCCTGTTTGTGGAACTTCCTGAAACGTGGCCCCAGCTCAGACAGGCTCCTACAGGACTGGGCTGTGTGGCATTTTTGGGACATGTTTTATGGGAAGCACTTGAGCTACTGACCCTGCACAACCTGCCAGGACACGTTTGTGCACAGGACACTGACCAAAACATCTCTCTTGCAGCACATCTGCCCCAGCAGCTGATCTATATGTATATTTATATTTCTGTAAAGGGACTGTTTTCAGAGCCCCTTTGTTTCTGCTGCTATGCAAAAGCCCCCTCCAGACATACATTAAAGAGCTTCACTGCTTTTGAAATGGCTTGTTTGCCTACTAAGGGAGGAAAAAACATCTCTGAAGTTGGTGCCTGAACAGCACTTATATCTCAATTATCTGCACGTTGCTTCTCTGTGTGTGAGATTATGAGCTAACATGGTTTTCATGGCTTCATCAGCACCAGTTTAAGAGCAATATTTATCCCTGGTCATGTCAATCCTTTGGTCAACTCAGCAACAAAGGTGATGCTTGCTGCCCTCTTGCCAGAGACTCCACTAATGAGCTGAGTGATTTATTCATTAAGGGCAGGGAAATCTGGAGCTTTATTCCAGAGGCCCTGGTGGGAAATTTGCATGAAAATTTCATGCTGTTCTCTTACAGGAGACCTTCCCTGCTGTGCTGCCCTTCCCCTCACTGCAGGAAAAGGTCCTGCTATGCTCCAGCAAACCCTTTAATAGAAATATTGAACTCAAAGGGGCTTTTTCTGTAGTTGTTTTGAAAAAGTCATGGGGCCAGGAAGTTTTCTGTTAAAAACAAACAAACAACAACAACAAAAAAAACCCCCTACTTGGACTTCAGAGTCCTGGGTGCCTTTTTGACAGTTCTGGCCATGTTGAAACATCAGAAATTTGCTCTGGTCCCATTAAAGATCAGAAAAAGAACCCCTTTAAAAAACTTTAGAAATGCAGGAAAGCATCTTCCCAGTTCTGGGGCAAAGGGCTGGAGCAAACTGGGTCAGCAGGTCTCTAGTACCTGGACACGAACTTAAATTTGAGTTTACTTTAGAAGTCAGACTTCATATCCTCAAATGGGATTTGCTGTAAGTCTGGTCACACTTACATTTTGACTTTGTCCTGCTTGCTTAACTAAAGGTATTGCAGGCATTGGCCAGGCTATCTAAGATCAAATCCAGATAATATTCTTTGTATTGTTTTGTGAAGGATGTGGGGATCCCAGACCCATGTATGCACCCAGGCTGTGTGCTGCTCTGTGCTGGGCTGAGCCCCTGGTGGTTGCTGGCTCCTGGGACCTCGCTTTCCCCATTTCTTTGCAGGAAGAAGGATCAGGAAAGAAATAAAAATTAAACTGGCATTTTTTCTTTTCAGTGGAGAAATGTATTGGCTCTCAAAGCACAACCAGCAACTTCCCCATGATCCAACCTGGAAACCTGTCTTTAAACAGAGGGGGTTTGATGTATGAACCCCAGTGCAGCATGGACAGGGATGATGTGTATGGGAGCTGATGCCACTGTCCCATCTGGTCACTGTAACCCTGACCTCAAACCAACCAGCACTGGACACAGCCTCTGGTCTTGTCTCTGGCACTCAAAGAACATTGGGAAAGGGAAATATCTTCAGGAGGAAAAGCCTAGGGTGGCTTCAGGTGGGAGTTTCTTGGTGGAAGGAAGGACGGACTTGGTTTGTTGGACTTGATCATTCAAGACAAGTCTGGGGCTGTCTGCATGGAGAGTTCTGTCCTCCATGAAGGGTGAATTTAGGAGTGCAAGCTTTGGGATTTGCAACCATTAAGGCAGTCCCTCAGAGGGAGATGCTGAAGCAGACGTGTCTCTGAAGGCTCTCAGGGACCACACACAGCCCCTCGGAGTGCTGCCACCAAGTCCCTGCATCCCTTCCTGTGTGGGGCTCAAGGCTTTAGGCTATTTTTGAAGGAAAGGCAATTTTGTCCTCTTATTGTTGGTGCTCTCAAGCACTCCCTGTACCAACTGCCTCAGGGGCCTGGGTGGCAACTGCTCAGCTGAAACTCCCAAGCAATAGATACCTTCTATAATTGCACCTTCGAAGCAGTCGACTGGCTCCTGCGATGAGCTCTTGAATAATTGAAGCAATATTTGTAGGGTTTGCACTGAAGTACTAACAGCTGTGGTATGTTTTGATATTTATGAAGCCAAATAAATTATGGATTAGTCAGTGCAGTGAGCCCAGCATGATGCTTATTACTTCTGGAGTGCCGGAGCTGATGAAGTGCTGTTCATCCCCTTTTACTTCCATTGTGTGGCTGAGTATGACTGGTGTCTATTACTGGACTTAATAGAGCTTGCTCGCAGGTTTAAGTTCCAGTCTCTAAGAGCTGATGGGATGTTTTAATTTGTTCTTCACTCTACAGGCTTTAGAAAGACATGCTGGGACCATATCTCAGGGTCACAGGCCATCGCATCAGCTCACAGATGTGGAGGTTATTGTTTCTGTGGTAATGGGGATGGGTGCTGGCAGAAGTAGCAGCAATTCTTGGCATTAAACTGGAAATTATGCAAAATCCAGTATTCTTGGCAAGCTGGTCTGTGGGTAAATATTGTGTCTTCTCTAGGATGCCTTGTTTGTTGCACAAACTTTTCTTCATAACTGAGCCAGAGCTTGTGAGATTAAACTCTTCACTCCATTTTCTATTATCTGAGAATGTATTTTTTTATGGATGAAAAGATTTTCACTTCACAAATGTTCTGAATATATTCCAGATTTCTCTCCATCAGTGGGAGCTGCCCGCTGGGAAGGGATAAGGAGGGAGCAAGTAACCCTTTGGAGCAGCAGATGGCATCCTACCACTCTAAAGCTTCCTGGTGCTGGAAAGCATACTATATATATATAACAGCAAGTGCCTGTGCTCTGCTCACAGCTGCACTCAGCAACTTGGTAGAAAACTGAGGGGTTAGGAATCATTCCATTACAAATCCAATACTTTCTCTGTTTGTTGTCCTCTTTTCTTTTCTGGATTAAAAGAAAATTCTGGGTGAGCTGTTCTGCTCACCCAGATCCTCCCGGTGCATGCAGCCCACAGAGTGTACCCTCACAAAGTGGGCATAGGCAGCTGCCTGGATAAATTTGGGTCAGAATGGATGTTGGAATTAGGTGATCTTTAAGGTCCCTCACAACCTGTCCTGGTTCAGGGCAAATTCAGGAAAACTTCCAAATGGGTCCCTCTAGAAAGCAGATTCAAGTGGCACCTCCCCCAGCTAGTTTGGGGAAAGATTTCCTTGGAGAAAGGTGGAAAAAGCCTGTTTATTTAACAAAGTATTCACAAGTATAGAAAATGAGTTATATTAAACAATGGAACCTCTCACTCTTCTGAAGAGATGGCAAATTCAGAAAGTTCTTGTTGTGGGGTGTTGCTCAGCTCCCTCAGTCTCTTACCAGTCCCTCTGGTGCAGGAAAATGCCATCCTGGGCCCTGGTGGGCCACAGGTGTGAGCTCATGGTGGTTTTATGGGTTTCAGTCCAGAGCAGGCTGAACAGTTTCAAGAAAAAGAAAAGTCACAGTCCGGGGAACTTCTCTGCCTCAGCAAGCTAAAACCTAACTAAAAGCAAAGGAGAGCTCTCTCTTGCTGTCCCTGCTGCAGACAACACAGTGTGAAGGATGTGGGGTAGCAAGAGCAGTTTCTGCAAACAAACTGTGCTCCTCTTCTCCCCCCTTCGTTCTCAGAACCAGTCATAAAGGTGTAGAACTTAATATCAGCATAAACAGAACAGACAACTGGGGATACAAGCATCATAAAGTCACCCTAGGACACAATCCAAACCATGATTCTATGAAATTGTGCCATAAAATGCCTATTCATCTGAATAAAAAGTTATAAAGTCTAGAATGGCTGTCTCAGCTGCAGAGATGTTCCGTGTAGACATCTGCATTTTACTACAGCTCTCCACAAAACTGGCTGACATCTGTCCTGAAAGAAACTGTGGCACTGTAACTTTTTCCTAGAAACGTCTTTCTACAGGAGTTCCCAGAAGAGGTAACCCAGGGCTACTGCAGATAGGGGAAGTCTTTGCATCCAGTGAAGTGGGGATTAATTCCTTTTCTTTACTTTCTTTCCTAAAAATGCTGAGTGAGGGAATAAAAGCTATTTTCTCTCTAAAATCCTGATGTAGGTAAAGACTGTACTTTTCCAAGTGTTCTTGGTTGAGGCAGAGTCGCAGATATTTTAAAGGAAGTTTGGGCTGAATTTGTGGCTGCTGTTGCTGTGTTGCAGATAAATTGTTTACAGCCTGTCTCTAGAGACAAGTGAAAAAAAGTTCCTACTATCCCAATTTCCTTGTAAATGATATCATTATCAGAATCATCACAGTGAAAAACAAAAGTCTACGGGATCACAGAGACGTGAGGTTTGAACTTAATGTTTCTGGGGCTTCTACCATAAAAAAATGCCTCTTCAAGAAGAACTGCAGGCCACTGTGCAGAGACGATAAGGATTAAAAATGATTCCATAGCTCTGGCTTTTGTTTCCACTGAGAGCTGGGACATGGTTTGCTCCTGTCCCTTAGAAAACCTTCATCATCATCATCTGACAAAAACCTTATCACCAGCTCTAGTACTGATAGTCCTGCAGCAGTGATTTCTGCTCCTGTCATGGCACCAGCCCCTCTGGGTCTTTCAGCACTGCTGACGTGTGCTTACTGCTCCCATTCCAGTGCTATTTTCCTCAGTGACCATTAACTTCCAGGAGCACAAGATGCAGGATAAAATTGCAGGCATGGCTGGTGGCTTGTGGGTGAGAATGTGCCCATATCTGTTTCCCCCCAGCACTCTCAACATCATCATGGGTGCATGTGCTTCCTGCTCCCGGCAGCTCTGAGGGTGTTGGCTGTGATGAGCAGCTCCAAGGAGGAGCTGGGAGCCAGATCTTCAGCTCACACTGATTCTAGACTCCTACAGATTTCCCACAGAGGCTCAATAGCTAGGAAATGTATGCTTACTGTGTTAGTCTTGCTTTTCTCATCTGCCTTTTGGCACCTGCCTTAGTGCACAGACTGAAAACGTCTGGAGAGTCTCTCTGTTTCTCATGGACATGGCCCTAACCATGTCAAAGGAGGGACTGTGTCTCAGGATGGGCTGTCCCACCTCTGGGCTTATTTCCTCCTTGCTCTGCAACACTTTTAATAGATGACAAACTTTAGGCATCACATGCCAGAGTCCTGTGATGGCCACGTTTCCTCATGTGTGCCATGGCTCATGTGATGGCAGCATTGCTCTGATGACGAAGGAGCCGAGTACAGGCAAAGCAATCTCCTCGATTCCCTGCTTTCTGCACATTCAAATGGGAATTGACAGGGAACAAAAGCCAACCAGGAACTGTCACAGCCAGAATCTGGGCTCCTGACTCTTTGCTGTCTTTTCCTGTGGTGTTTCAGAGCAGAATGTGGAGCAGAGGATTTGCCTTGTTCATGCTTTGCTCTGGGTTTGGTTTTTCGGTAAAGGACTGAGCCACACTTTGAGTGCTCCCAAACAAGGTGGTGGGGAGCAGGTGCTCAGGATCTTCTGCAGGCAGGTTCCATATACTCACTGGAAATTACATGTCAGTTCGAGTTACTGGAACTGCTCAGCACAAACTGCAGTTCAGGACATTGACAACAGCTGTTGCAAAGACACTGCAAGGATGCCTTTCCCAGCAAGGATGAGAGCATTCACATCAGCTCAGAGAGCTGTTTCTTGCTTTAAAATGACCCAAAAGATAGATTTAAAGGGAAGTAAAAAAAAAAAAAAAAAAAAAAACCAAAAAAACACCAACAAACAAAACCAAACAAAAAGAACAACAACAAAAACAAACAAACAAAACCCCAAACAAACACCCTCTCCCCCCAAAAAAACCCAAACAAACAAATGAACAAACAAAAAAAACCCACCAAAAAAAAACCCGCCTGGAGGGAACCTTACTATTCCACAAGAATACTGGAGCACAGTTTACTTTTGTGCTTTCCTGGGGCTTTGTTCCATCTGTATTTGCTTTTTACTCTTCTTTGCTCTCAGTCGTGGAAATAGACATCTTGATTAAAGCTGTTCTTCCAATGAGGAGGCAGAATATAGCATCATTTAATCTGAGACTTTTCACGAATGTCTCAAAGCAAAAAGAAAAAAAAAATCATAATGAATTAGCTATTAGAAGAAATAATTTATTTTGGTTATGGCTTATTGAGGGAGTTCACCATGCTGGTTTTATATTTGTCTCTTCATAATTTCCAAAGGGGTGCTGGGTTTGCTTTCAGTCTGTAACCATGCTGAATGGGGAGAGGATGGAAAGATGAAGTGGAAAGAGGAGGCAGACCTTAACAAGAGCCCTAAGCTCCATTCTGAGCCTGCAGCTGGGAGCTTTACTTTAGAGAGCAGAACAAAAATAAGCAAACATTGGGCTCAGTAAGGCAATATGATTAAGGAATTGGCAACTGATACTTTGAGCTTTTTCTGTTATCTTTTCCATTCCTGCCATTTAATCTTCATTTGCCAGTGGAAAGCAGGTAAGAAATCCAGAGAGGAATGAGCACTGCAGGGAGCCAGCATTTACTCAGGCCAAGGCAGAAAGTTGTCCTCAGCCCAGCCCCCAGCCAGGCAGCTCTGTGCCAGCCCCAGGAAGGACTGCGGGGCAGATGTGCCCTGAGACCCAACACACAAAGTTTAAACATCCAGAGCCTGGTCACTGCCAACCCAGGTGAGGTTTGGGACAACATGGGCATGACAGCAAATGCAGGAGCACGTCTCAGGTGGTATCAGCACTGGCCTGGTACCTTCGGTCTCCCCCACTAAATGTCATTTTCCCCCACTGCAAACACCAGACTCCACTCCATGGTCTTCCCATTGGAACATCCCACATACTCTTTCTCGGTCACTCAATTTTTTTCCTTCCCACTCTTCACAGAAGCAGTGTTTATTTGGCTTGAGCTTGTAAGCAGAGCCTGGATGGGTTTATGAGCTCTATGCCTGAACCCACAGACAATTACAAACATGGCTGGCTGCCTGGCTTTGTTAATTAGCTAGCAGCAATGCTTCATTTTCCCCTCTGCAGTTTCCTTCTGAATTAGTAGGGCGCTGCTCATTAGTTCTCTTCCTCTTTGGGATGCCACAGTTGAACATTATGGCATCCAGATATGCCAGTGAGCTGAGAGCATAAGTTTGATTTGTTTGGACAATTAAAAAATACTAGTTGCATTTAGATAATTAAACAAAATAACAGCAAAGCTGTTTTGTACTGTTGCAATCTGCCCTTCCCTGTCCCAGTGCTCCATTTTCTTGTTTCCTTATCTGCTGGAAATAAAGACTGGAGTAAGTGTCCTCAATAATTTCTTAGTTTTGCTTTGAAATATTAAATTTCTCTTCCTCTAAATCTGGTTTGGTTTGTGTCAGCTGATGGGACAACGCCCTGGCACTGATGATGTGCAGCAAGTCAGAATGTGCCAGTTTGGGCTCAATTCAACCAACTTCCAGCAACTCAATGCTTATTTAATAACTTAGCACAAAATAACAGCAGTAGCAACCAGGGTGGTAAAATAATGTTTTATTCCATGAATGAACAAACACTACCATGCCACATCCTAAAGTTCTTTCTACAAAAGATTGTGGACAGAGCAGATTTTTACATTTCTCAGTTCAAGTTCATTTCAGGCTCTCAAGCCTGTTCAGTGTAGCAAAATCTGGACACGCAGCATTCTCATGGTCTATTTGGCATTTTGCCAGGTAAAGCAGATTTACACCGTAGTTCTTGTTCACACAATGTTGATGCACTGTAAATTAAAGGAGATAATCCCAACCAAACTAGGTAATTTCTGTGGTTCATCAATATATTTTTTTTTTTTCATGGTGGTCAAAGTACAACCAACATTCAAAGCTTAAAATAAAGGTAAGAAAAAAGACACACTAAAGAACACAATGGAAACATCATCATTGCTGTCAGGATGTGAGTTTACCCACAGTACTATGTAGAAAGTAGGAACCGGCATTGACATTCAAGCTGTTAAAACAAGAAAAGAAATTACATTAATTGTTATATTTCCAAGCTAGTGCTTCTAAGGAGTCCTGACCAGCAAAGAAGTGTTACCGCATGCATGTCGAACACAAGACTAATATTGGATTGGGGATCTGACGAAGAGCTGACTTACATTCCTTTATATACAACAAAATGAAATATACAGTATTAATACTGGCTGTACATTTGGTCAGAATATTTTACAAGGAGCGACACTGTCAAAATTCTGATGACGCAGTACGTGGAAGCGGATGGAGGTTGGATTCCTTTCTGAGAGCTGAATGTTTTCACAAGAAGTTTTAAAAGTTGCTTTCCACTGTTAAAAGGAACAGTTAGACCTTCTAAAGCAAAAAATCCTCCTTTTTTTTTTTCTTCTTTTATGGTTGTCAAAACTAGTGTGAACAGAAGAGATAATTAAATGTGTTTGGAATATGCTAATCATTGACCTGGAATAAAACTAAGCCACAGACAGCATGTGCAATAAATCTCTGCACATTGTCTCTATTTAAATGGCTTTGTAACATGATCTGTGGGGTCTCTGGTACAAATTCCTGTACCACAGCCTCACCTAGCTCTTCCCTAGCAGGTTGCCAACCATTTTTTCCAACACTAAAGAAAGAGAAAGAATAATCATGACTGTCGCATATTTTTCTACATCGCAATAAAAATATCTCAATGTAAGCTGATTTAGCTTATTTATCTGCATATTTTTCAAGGCTGCCAAAGAAAATACTCAATCTTGCTGGCAAGAGCTATTTTGGGAACTCAAGAGTGAGTTTTTCTTTGCTCTATTCCAATAGATTTTTTTAATATCTGGGTAGCTCAAGTCCCATTACCTCATTAGACCCCTGAGGTCTAAAGTGAGTTGGTTAATTAGTTTTATGTTTTTTTTCCCCATCCAGAACAAGCTGAGAAGCTAATAAGGTAGGCATGAGACCCAATGAACAACAGAAGCAAAAGCCATACAGAATTAACAAACTAATTACAGGGAGGTGAAGATCGGTGTAACTATAGTGATATTTTGCACAATTGGATTTGTGTATCCTGTAGCAATGACAAACCTCCTGAAGATGGAAAAGAGCAGGCAAGTGTATGAATCTGTATCCTTTAAAACAATTGTGCTGTAATCTTCCCCACGTATTTGATTAGATTTTTTTTTTTTCTGACACGGTGTGATGCTAACTATAGTAACCTTAATGTGGATGATGGATTTCACTGCTACTGCTTGACTGCTTGACTGCAAAGCGACATTAAATCTTCCAGTTCTCAAAGTGGTTTCTTGGGGTGTTCCTTCAAGTTCAATGTCACCATTTTCACTCTAGAAGTCATTTTGTGGCAAAAAAAAAAAAAAAAAAGAAAAAAAGAAAAAACAGGAAAAATCCAAAGAAAAAGAAGATGTTGGTTGTGATGGATTTATTTCAGACAGCAGTTTCTGCTGAGTTCACCATGCTTAATGTTCTTCCATTTAGGAAGGAGTTGCTGTCAAGTAAAGCAGAGGAGCTGCTTTCAGTTTTTGTTGTTGTTGTTGTTTTTTAAATACATGCTAACAACATCTCTTTTTTCAGGAAAATGATCCAGTTGCATATTGTCAGAGAGATCTGCCTTGTGCTTAGCACGGACAAGTAGGGTTAATCATCCTCCTCCTCCTCTTTCAGTGGGGCTAGTGGGAGTTTGTCTGGAACCTCGAAACACTCCACAAAGAAGTTGACAATGGACTGGTACAAGTGCTGTTCAAATGCTGCATTGCTGAAGTAATGGCTTTGATCAGGGTAAATCTGCAAAAAAAAAACCAGGTAAAGACACACCTTTTAGAGCTTGAAATCTCAGGACTGACCACCCACACCTGCAGCTTGAGCTGCAAACCCAACTGCATCTCCTCAGCACCATAGGACTTCCCATGGGTGCTTGTGAGGCCCAGGGGAATTTGGGCACCACAGTGCTCCAAGTGCAGACTTGCATCTGCCTTCACAAGGAACTTTTTTGGGGAGGAGGATTTTCCATTTAATTCGGTTCTGAACAGGTTCAGTCTAAGAAGGACCAGCCCACACTTTCCTTGTGAAAACCAAAAAACGTGCAGTTTTGGAGAGAAATGGCATGTAGTTGTACTGACAAAAATGAGGGCTTTAAAGCTTTAAAGCAAAAATATCAGTAAGTAAAAAAAAAAAAAAAATTGCTAGAGAAGTAATTAAATTGAAAAAAAATCATGAAGCCAGAAAAGAAATAATTTAAACCCAACTTTTCATTTAAATGGACCACATAACTTGAAGAAATGCAAGAAGATCATAATGGGTTGTCTAGTCAGGGATGTTAGAGTGGGTTCATTTTGAAAGATGTAATGGCTTGGACATGGACCATTCAGCAAAGCAGAGATATAATCTGGTGGAAAGTGGAGCTGTGCCATTCACAGTGGGATGTCAGAATTAAGTGACATATATCTTCATAACTTTTCTGGTTGATTTAATTTAGAACCCTGTTTCCCCTGAATTCATCCTGAATTTGTTCTGTTGTTCCCAAAGAAACTCAACAGGCATAAGTTCCTTAGGGATATGTCTCTCACAAACTAATTTACTGTAATGCAATAATTGTTCTACAACTCTCCAGACCAAAGCACTGATGTCACATCAGCATGGGACTAATAGAAACATGTTATATGCTGGTGCTACTTCTACTGCCAGGCTGAGTTTGCAAGTGGTTTTTTAGACCTTGCTTCATAACAGCAGTTTGAGTACAAATAGGGAAATAACTGCTCAAATAGGAAAAAAAAAAAAAA
>VWYO01022145.1:332387-412292 GCA_013400275.1 Rhadina sibilatrix
AAAAAGAAAAAGAAAAAGAAAAAAAAAAAGAAAAGAAAAAAATGCAACATATACTGTACCTGCAAGCTGTAATTAGCCTTTGCCCTAATTAGGTGTGTGATAAGGTCCGTAGTATGCTGAAAATGTATTTTTTCTGCAAAAACAGATTGCAATCATTAAAGAGACAAATTTGATTAACAAAAATCAAAGCCAACACAAAAACATAATGAGCTCAAATGATGGGCAAACTTACCATCAGCAGTAGCATGAATGATCAAAAATGTCTGTTCCTTTAGTAATGAGACTCTGTGTGATAATTTGCTGATCTGTGAAGGTAAAGGTTGCAGTAAGATTAAAAAACTTGCTAGAAATTAGCAATTTATGTGGAGGCAATAGAAATTCTTATTTCCATTTAACACTTTATCACCAGGATAACAAGCAGACACCAGCACAGCATATTCTCCTGGTTACTTATATAAATCTAGAGGTAAAATAGACTCCCACTCTGTGCTGGCAGGGCAGTGTCAGCAGCAGGAACATGTCAGAGACCCTCCTCTGTTCTGATAATGTTCAATAAAAGCCTGAATTGTAAAATTCATGGAAAATACCAAAGTGAATAACAAACACAGATGAAAAGTGTTCCCAGGTGCCTATGCCTAAGAACACTTCGTGGATCTGGAGGGACTTTGGTGTGGTTTGAAAGGCAACCTCAATGAGTTTTTACAGCCTAGGGGATGATCTGATACAAAATTCAAGTGTCCACTGCTGAGAACACCTTTGCCCCCAGCTGTCTTTCGGATGAGCAAGGAAATATAAATACAAACAATTTCTAAAAGAAAAGAACAAAAAGTGTTTGCAATAATGAGGAGATTATGAGTGCAAATTTGAGAGACAATGAACTCAGAGTTTAGGTAACCAAGATAAATCTTCCCTTGTGAGGACACAGGGTGGTGGTACTTGCTTTCTCTGTGAGAACAGTGTCAGACCTTTGCTGCCTTCATGACTTCTGGCTGGAGACAAGGCTTAGAAGCTGAACGATTTTCTCTATAACAAATTTTGTTTGTGTGACTATTCTTTATCAGGTTTTGCTTCCAAGTAATTTCAGCATGGGATCTAACTGATCCCATCATGTGTATGAAACAATGTCTTTATTAACTAGTGCTGTGTTTACTTTGCCATGTCCTGCTCAGTTCTGGCAGAGTTCTGCCTATCCGAAATATCACAAAGTTTGAAAGAGTCAAACTGAGCTTCACTTGAATTTGTTTATCTCAGAAAGAATCAAAGTGGCAAGACCATTGGCAAGAACTTTCAAGGAGGTCATGACGCCATGTCCTCTTGGGCACATCTGAGTCACTCAGGTCTTTCAATCTCTAAAACTCTATTTACCCAATTTAGAGAGGCAGGCACAAGGTCTAATCAATAAAAACTTTATCCATGATTACTATTAAGACAAGAAAAGCAGTAAGCAGGCTGAAGGACACCTTCAGAACTTCACTAGTGAGTCCCTCTTGCACAACCTTGCTTCCTCCCCAAAGGAGAACACATGGAGGGAGAGTTAAGACCCAGTTCACATTTTATCAGGGAAATGCAGTGTCCATGCAGTTACCTCATATGCTCTGTTATCAACCCCGTGCAAGCCCAAGTATCTTTCAGAAAAGGCTGAAGCTTGAAGAGAAAAAAATGAAAATATCACTTTCAGTCATGAATACACTGGTGCTTCTGAGTCAAATATTGCAAATACTAAACAAACCCCTTATTTTCTAACATGACCTTAATATAGAAAATGCATTTCTAAAAGTTTTTGAAAATGCACTAAGGATATGTCTGATACCACAGTCTGTCATTGTCACCATGTACTTTTGGTCTCTAAATAAGTCACAGACTTTTTTTTTTTTTCTTTTTAAATGCAGCTGAGATAGAAGATCCCTATCATGTTGTGTCCCTTTCTCCTTTCACACGGGGCCTTCTCCATCAGCAGCAGGTTCCCTTTGGTCTCAGGGATAACTGTACACCTCCTGAAGTCTGGCTGAGCACCAGTGACTTCCCTGGCAGTCCCCTGATTTTCACTGGCACTAAGTGCAAAGGGAATTGCTGTCCCTGAAAGAAAGGATCACCATGTGCAGGGTAGTGCTGTGGTCAGAGGCAGGATGGGCCAGGCAGACTGCACCACAGCTTGCATGGGTGGGTGCTTCAGGCAGGAAGGAAGCACGTTCAAGGCAGTGGGGATGGTTGGTGGCAAAGGCTGGAGGGGTTTAAAGACAATTCTCCTTTATTTAAAAGGAGTAATAAAATTATTTGATTACCTGACTACCATGGCTGGTCCCACTGGTGCCAGCTAAATTGCTTTAGTGGGGAAAAAGTGTTTATGGCTAATCCTAAGAAGACACAGAACTTAAACTAAGCAGGATCTTGGGAAAGAAGGATGGCAAGTGGGAAAGGATAGGGAAGAAACATCATTTGTGGCCAGCAGGAGGGTCTGTGGGCTGAGGAGTGGGATTTACCATATAGTCTGAAGTCTGTCACTGGGGAAAGAGCAGCTCCACAGGCAAACACCTGGTTATCTTCACCAGCTGGAAGCATGTAAGTGCTCAGGTAACCACCGTAATCCTGGAACAGAAATGGGACAGGAGTGTCAACGTTCCTGCTGGGAGGCACTGCTACTTTTGGAAACAAGGCAGCTGAGACCTTGCAGCAAATGCTTGACCATTACAGAGCCTTTAACACCCTGCCCTGGAAAGGGACATCTCACCTTGCCCACAAAACAAGGGACCTCTCCCTTGTCACGTGGCTGCCACCCTCCTGAAGGCAGGCGGGTTGTGTGCCCAAGAGCTGGCCTTTTTCATCTCGCTTTATGGCTCTATAGCTCTAACCAGATATGCTACCACTCCAAAATGTTTACCCCAGACTTTCTCTACTTAAAATGAGCATCACAATTTCAGTGTCTGCTGCCAGCCTGTTAACAATTCCCTGCAGAGATGCTGCTCTACGTGCAGCTCTCTTTGCCCACTCCAAGCCTGTGTCTCCCACAGCAAACAATTTCTACTTGCAGTCCCACTCTCATCTCAAACTGTCTACTTTACAGTGGCTGTTTCCCAGCCAGGCACACATGGCAAATCAGCCTCAGAAATCCACAGGGTTGTTGTACACATGAGTTAGATGTACCCATGTTCCCACAGGCTTTAGGAGGCAAGGTGAAAATGAAATTAAAGTTTGCAATGGGAAAAAATGATGAACCATCTGATGACGTTTTCCCAGCAACAGTCAGTTTTTGCACTTGGAAGTTAATTTAAAAGAAGTAATTGATGAATACATTGGTGAAACGAAAGCCTCCACCTTTAACATCACTGAGCAAGGTGCAGTCTATTCCAAAAATAAAAAAGTCACCACTGACATATTCAATAAATCAGGGTTTAACTCAGCTTTTTAGCCTTATCAGCCAACTGGGACAGCAGAGAGGAGCAAGGGCAAAACATTACCTTCCCAAACACACCGACTCTTGTTTTATCAATGAAGTGCTCCTGCAGCATTGTCCTAGAACATGAGGGAGGAAAAGCGGTGGGTTAAAAATATTTTTCCCTTCAAGAACAAAACCAGTGTGATTTTAATTAGAATTAAACTGGCCCCAGAAAAAAAAAAAAAAAAGAAAAAAATATCGTAGAATGGTTTGAGTTGAAAGAGACTTTAAAGATCATCATCCAGTCCTAACTTCTCTGCCATGGGCAAGGACACCTTCCGCTAGACCAGGTTGCTCCAGGCCCCGTCCAACCTGGCCTGGCACGCTTCCAGGAATGGGCCATCCACAGCTTCTCTGGGCAAACTGTGCCAGTTCTCACACCCACAACAGTTAAGGATTCCTTCCCAATGTCTAATCTAAACCTGCCCATTTTCAGTATAAAGCCCTTTCCCCTTGACACAGACAATCTAAATCACGCCGGTCCAAGCTGCTTTCACATGGATCTGTCTGATTTAATCTTGCAGCCTCATGTGTTGGATTTGACCAAGTAATGGCAACAAATAACCTGCACTACCTCTGGAAGCCATAATAAGCTATTGCACAGCTATTGCAATACTCTGATAGCAGTTTTAACATGATTATGTGCAGAATAAATCTAACAATATGACAAGACTTGACATTTAGGGTTTTGCCCTGGTTATTCTGTTTAAAAAGTTTAAGGATTTAAAGATGAATTTTTTTTCCAACTACCAGGCAAGCAAAAGATTAATGTAGGAACAGATATTCAAGCTTCCTTGTTTGTAGCTGCATGACTGTACAGAGCTAAAAATAAGCTTTGAGCACGTGATACAGATAAGTGTGCTCTAATTTAGCCCTGTTTAAGGCTTGTTTTTCTCCCTCTGCTCTGGTTGACACAAGCTCCCTCTCACATGCAGTTGCAATTGTACAACTATATTGCCCCTCCCTCTCATCTCCTTGCTCTACCCTACACACCATTAAAGCAACCAGGACTAACGACTCTTGGCTTAATTATCGCAACGCGTTAATTTCTTCAATAACACTGCCATTCACCGGACAGCTTCCAGCTGATCCTTCTCTTCCAGAAGGCCCAGCCTCCTCTTGACCTCGTGCAGCAACTTGGCTCCCTGGAAGCCGCTGCCGCGGCCGTCGAACTTGAGCACGATGGCGTTGTGGGAGCTGACCATGACGCTCTCCCACGTCACCTCGAAGCGCTCCGTGACGATCTGGCTGCCAGGTGTCCCATCTCTGGAACGGAAACGGGCGTCAAGGAAAGGCAGCGGCGCCAAACGCCCTCCCCAGGGCTCTGGGGCATTGCCGTGGGGATGGGGCCCCACAGCCCCATCGTGCAGGGTTTCTGGAAGGGGACACCAGTCTCTGCAAGGATGGCATGCAGGAGGCTGATGGTGTGGGATAGGTTTTGAGGGTGGGTGGGTGCTGCAGGTTGGTTTCTGCCTCCCTCTGTGCACAGCTGAAGTTTGAACCACACCAGCAAGCACATCTCTGACTGGTCAGGATTCCTCCCGTGAGTAACCAGACACAGGTATCAGTTGAGTTTTCCCTTTTTTTGTGCCTGCTTTAATGTATATCTGTTTTCTATGTTCCCCAAAGCTCTTTTTAATTTTCTGCTGAAGCAGTTCTGTCATCACTGCTTCACACAAGCACAGAGGGAAAGGACTCTTCTAAAGTTGTGAAAAACCGCTTAATAATGCCCAGTTTGGCCCAAAATTGGTGAGAAGGGGAAAGGAGTGGGCAAGACCTCCTCTTCACCCTTCTGCTTAGGGTCTGATCCTGTACAGGGGAACTCTCTTGAGAAATACAGACCCAGCTTCAGCCAGGCAGCTCAGAGAAAACAAGGGATGATGATAATGACTTTAAGCAATAATTTAGGGCTGGGATTACTGTAGAGCCACTGGCATTTTTTGTCATTTTTGGGGTTCTCAGAGACACCAGGCACTTTACTGCAAGACTTTAATGGACATGGCGACTCCAGCCATTTGCATTTATCCAAGCAAGACCCCAGCCCACCCAACTCCAGAGGCAGCCTTATCAAGTGCCATGCACTTGATGAGAACCAATCTTCCTCGAGCACTTGGATAATGAATCACATTTTCTCCGCAGTAATTTTGTGATGTAACAACGAGCTCGCTGCAGTGGCTTTGTCCTTCATGGAGAGTTGTGCAGGGTGGCACAGGCATTCCCCAGGCATTCATCCCTCCTGCATGAGGCTTTTCCCTCATGGGGTGTTCCTTGGCAGGCAGCAAGTGGGATGGCACTGGGATGCAGCCAGGGCCAAACAGGTTCTTCCAAGGTCAGTGAATTCCCTCCCGCAGATTCTTTCCAAATTGCTAAAAACCCTCCTCAGTAATGTTTATTATTATTACTAAATGTTGTATAAGGAAATACCCACCTGCTCTGCCTGCCAGGAGGAAAACCTACCTATTCAATAAAAACGCTAACTTTGTGGAGATATTCAAAGGTTTCCAGCTCTCTCTTTACTGTCACTTCAGCAAACATCAGCACTTACAAGGGAATGATATCTGCATGAGGGCACCCAAAATTTAAGCTCCAGTACAGCTGACTGAATTCCACTCTAAAATCACCTGTTAATCACAAGGTGGGTGCCCTAAGCACTGGGACAGAAAGTCAAAATACATCTTGTATTCCTCCTCCTCCTGTTTCTGCCCCACAAACAATTAAGTGTACAAGAAACACCTTCACAAAATCCACAATTTACTCTGCAGGATTTCAACAGGGTGCCCTGCTGGGAGCTGGAAACCTTGGCTCAAACATGAGAAAGAAGTGATGAATGTCTGGCCTCTCTCAGCTGTGAAGTGAGACAGGGTAGGGACCAATGTACTGGTACTCTGGCATTCCTTGTCCAAAACATATCTTAAAAGTTTCTGATGATGGCCAAGGTTTCCAAGTGTCTTGGTTTAGGGTAAAATTGAGAGGGAACCTCCAAAGGGGTTCTTCTGAAAAGCAAGCTTAAACGGCCCCTCCCCCTAGCTGGTCTAGGAAAAGAACTTCTTCAGAGAAAAGTGGAAAAAACTATTTATTTAACAAACAAAATGCTCACAAATGCAAAGAATTAATAGTCTGAAACAATAAAACTTTTTGCTCTCTGAAGAGAGATGGCAAACTGAGGCAGTCCTTGCCGTGGGTGCAGCTTAGCTCTTTCAGTCTCTTACTAGCTTTACTTCTTTCGCAGCTCTAGGCTTGGCGGCTGCAGGTGCCAGCCCTTGCTGCTCTTTTGGGTTTGTCAGTCTAGAGCAGATTTAAACAGTCTCAGGGAAAAGAAAAAGAGGAAAAAAACAGTCCAGGGAGTCTTCTCTGCCCTAGCTAGCTAAACTAACTAAAAGCACAGGAGATCTTGTTCCTACTGCTGTCTGTGTCTCAGAACGAACGCCGGAGAGAGAGAGCCAGATGTGGGGGAGTCAGGCAGTTTTCTCAAAACAAACTGCGCGCTGCTGCTTTCTCCCCCTTCGCTCCCAGAACAAGTTTTAAAGGTACAGAACTGAATATACAGCACAAACAGAGCAGACGATTGGGGATACGAGCAGCATAAAGTCACCCTACCACACCAAGCTGCCCTGATAATGTGAACAGGAAGAAAGGATGAGCGAGAACTTACACAACCAGAAGCAAGGGGTAGTGCGCCGTGTCCGCAAAGGTTGCTGGCTTTAAGATCTGCATTGGCAATCCTAAGCAAAAAACAAACAAACAAACCCAACAAATAACAACATGTCTTCAATGTGGGAATGCTGACATGATTCCAACAGATTTTTCTGGTGTTTTGGCCACAGATGAGTAGGAGCAAAGTGGAATTTCTTCAGAGGCTGTGGCAAATACCACCTTAGAAACACAGATGTTGCCAAAGAAAAGGCCCATATTGTGGAAGCTGAGGTGACAAGAAGTGTAAATGGGGAGTACAGTGCGAGCTGCTCAGTCATGCATCACTTTTACAGCGTTCAATTAACATCTGTCAATAGCTATAATTCTCCTTTTTTGGCAGCTGGATGAGTGACGCGGACAGAAATCAATATTCCAGGGCAGCAGGGAAGGAGGAAAATAGGCAATGAAAATGGTAATTTAAAACCCAATTAAATATGGTGGCTGGGGGGAGAGAAATAGAATTATTTTACTCTAATGGTGTGAAGACAGAGGGAGAAACAAGTATTTTAATCCTTCCAAAACTTCCAAAGGGTTAAGTTTTGATGTAAACGGGAGGCAAAAGCCCAAGTTGTTATACAGGTACAGAACCAATGTAAAGGAGGAATGTGATCACTAAAGCTTCTTTTAACTGAATGTCATTTCTATGGCTTTGTATCAGTAACCAAAACTGCCTCCATACAAACACTCTCTGCATCAAGGACAGCATGTTTATTTTTGAAATGTTAACTACAATCTAGATTAGCAAAGGCCCAGCAATTAAATCGGTATTAGGAGCATTTTCAGTAGATTAATACACAGATTAGCAGCACGGTTTAAATGGTTTGCTTTGCAATCCTTGCCTGACACTCTGCCTAATTAGGTATTCCATCAGAATGCTAATAGCTGCAAATTGGATCAATGGCCCAGGGACAGCCAAAAAGGCCATCCCTTGACTTTAAATATGACTAAGTGCTAGTGCAGTGTTCCCAAGGCTGCTCAGCCCAAAGCTTTGGAAACACAGGGATGGCACAGCAGAACGGCCACGTGGCTGTGGCCAGTTTGTATTTATTACACACAAGTATACTTTTGGTTAAATGAGCAGAATTGCAATGAGGCCTGCATTTAAAATATTTAGTATCAAGCTGAGTTATCCCTAATAAACTGCCAGTCTCACATGAGCTGGCTTATGGGGGGAAATATGGGCTCTTTATCTATCCTTTCCTGTCCATAAAACCTGGAAGTGCATGTCTGTTCCTGTTATTTTATGCACTGCTTTATGTTCCTTATGTTCCACGTGGCAAACAGAACATTTTAGGACCACTGTGTTCCTTTTCAAATGGCAAAAGCCTTTGCTTTACATTTTATAACATCTGGAAATGGCTGAAATCAGTAACCTGCCCTCAGCACAGCTAGCTGCTTTCACTTCACTGCCTATGGCCTGAGAAATACCCTCCTTCCTGGCATGGGAAGCATTATAGGCCACACTGGGAACCCAGAGTCTCTGGGTTTTTTTTCCCAGAGTTGCCACCATACATGCAGGCTGTGATTTTGGGGAGCTGTTGTGCATCTCTGAGTATGTGGATTTTCCCCATATGGGGAAGGTATCTGCTTAGAGCCAGAGAAGATGATTTTAGGTTGTTTCAGGTACAACTACAGAGACAGGCTTACTCTTTGGCTGTTTGCCATCAGGCTTTTCTCTCTTTCTTGGGCATATATATACATATAGATATGTGTGGGGAATGATTATACAAACAGTAGAGATAACACACCAGGTGCAGGTGCAGACTGCTCCAAGTGTCTGCTTTCTTTACTCCAGGTGAAATATTGCCTTTGTCTTTTCTCATAAAGCCTATTTTCTCTCTCTCTCTCTCTCTCTCTTTTTTTTTTTTTTTTTTTTTTTTTTTTTTTTTTTTTTTTTCTTCCTTTTTAAACCCCTCCCAATCACATGGCTTTTTCGAAGAATCCTGAGTGACTCCAACGGGCAGTCATGTGAGAGTCATCTTCATTCACTGCAGCTTCACTCAGATTGTGCACTGAGAGGCAGCCACAGCTGTAGCCAGCAAGCACACACATTATCCCACTCCAAAGCCATTTCAAATGACACACACACCCCCAGGGCAAATGCTTCCAACAATGGGGCACCCCACCATGTCATTTCCTAGAGTGGCTTTTTCTTCACAAAGAACATTTTAAGAGGGGGAAGAAAAAAATCCAACCCTATCATTTTGCCTTTCTTCAGCTGAATTCTCATCAAATTCTGCCTCTGTAATAACTTCCTTAGGTAGCACATTCCAGGAGAGTGCTTTGCAAACTGTGTGAGTTTATTGAGAGTCAAAGTAATTTTTCCTCCTGCCAGTCTACCCAGGATGGCTGTATCATTTCACAGCTATAGCAGTGAAAGAGAAAAATAAGTCAGAAGAAAGGTGCTACTTACTGTAATCATCTATCTTGATTTCCATGTATTCTACCTTAGGCATTTGCCTGTCATTTACAGCCAGCTGCACATTTTCATTTACCTCCAGCTCAAAGATTTCTGAAAGAGGAAGGACAAGATCAAAAAACTTTTGGCACAGTTTGTGAAAATGCATTTTAACATTTTATAGTCACCTTGATATATATAAAACAAGTTTCCTTACAAAAGGATTTCCTTCTTGTCCTCACAGATATCTAATTCAGTTAAATCCTTGAAACCCCTTCCGAGTTCTGCATTGGCAAAAGCCATATTCCTGAAATCAGTGACACTCAGGAGGATTTGCAGGAGGTGGGAAGGTGACCTGCTGTGTTGGGACACTACCATGGGTCTCTGTCAGACATCCTCCCACCATGCAAAGAGACATCTCCAATTAAGAGGTCCTCAAGTCTGTGTCCAAGTTACACATAGTAAGTAGGAAGGGGAAGAGACTGTGGAGGGCTTCAGCCAAAGTCATACTGCTGTGCAAGATAAAATCCAGGGGAAAGAAAGCCTTGGGGAGAGGAGAGTGGACAAAGCTTGTACAAACCTGCAACATCAGGTTTTGGAGCAGTCTTGGCTTTTGGAGTGTTTCAAAAATTTTTCATTTTGCTTATGTGTCTCACCCAAGGACTCTGGGTCAGAAATAGAGGATTCCTCCCTCCTTCCTGGGATTTCACCTTTATTCCCTCATCCTGGCCATGTACTGTACCTGCAGAGCCTTTTCTAGAAAAAGCAGCCACCTCCAGCACCAGGAAGAATAAGTCCCTCCCAGCTGGTCTGGAAAGGGCCTCTCTTTAGGAGACACTTCAGTTTGTGTGTCTTACATGGTGGGAAATGTCTCCATGTGTGGGCAAAGATCCTGAGCCCCATGTAGGGGGTATTTAAGGGCTGGGGTGAGTGAATCCTGATCTAGAGAGCCTGTGGCAGTGCCCATTCCCCTGGCATCAGTCTGGGTGTGAACTGGGGGGATGCAGGGCATTATCTCTGCCACCTGAATCCAAGGAGGGTGTGAGGTTTCACACCACATTGTGTGTGTCACTGACTGTAACTTCCCTTTCCAGACACACTGATAAATAGATATGTAACCCCAGCTCTTCAAATAACACTTCTGGTACTTGATTATCCTGCTCTCACTGCCCATCTCTGCTGGGCAGGCAGACAAAACCTTGCCCTTCCCAGTTAATATATTTCAGAGATCTTTCAGCAGTAGTGTATCAGTTCAGTGACAATTCACCCTGCTTCTGCAAAGCCTGGCTTTTTATCAAAGCCACAACCCCCACAAAAGTGGCAAAGCAACAGCCTATTACGTTTAGTTAAATATTAAGATTCTCATTTAATTATGGCACACACAAGTAGCTTTATCAGCAGAAAGGGGCTTGCCACGTAGGGGAATTTAGTCAAGCCGTTTTATTTGTTCATATAATTGCATTCACAGAAAGCCAGGAAGACTGTGAAGGAAATAAAAAAGATTGGCATATCTCCTAAAGGACTTTCCTTTTTGCTTTAGGACCACAGGGAGCTTGAGACTGTGGTGTACAAATGGTCATTGCTTAATTAAATGTAAGCATTCTCTAATATTCAGTGCAACTCGCTATTATCAGATTATTGCAGAATACAGAGGCAAACTGCCTTTTATAGAGCAATGGGCTCATATTAAATAAGTAAATTCAGCAACATGCAACTGTCAGTTGCTCTTTATTCAAGAGAAAAAGAATGAAGGGGGGAAAAAGAAAAGAACCAGGGGAAATGGTAATTGTGTGCAGATCATGAATTTCAGTAGAGGATGTGTTCTGCACGTGAGTAGATTGAGTTCTCTGTGTAATAGATGCTACCCATATGCATCTATCAAAGTAAAACTAGTCCTGGTGTGTTTTGTTTTACTTTTCAAAGGACTTAATTTGCTGTTTTCTGTTTTATATTGTCTCATTTTATTAACCTAAAAGTATTTTATGAAACTGTACATGAGTGCACTATCCCATGCTGGTACAGCCAGTCAGACACCTCCATGTCTACTGTAAAATTAAGGTGTTTTATTTAAAGTGGGGGAGAAAGAAAGTGACTTTGGAGCTGTAGGTCAGGGTGAAGAAATTCTCCTGGCTGAAGGGCCTTGTGAGCATCAGCTGGGCTGCTCTGGGGTTAGCCCTGGGGAGGGCACTGCCAACCTCAGACTCTGCTGGGAACAAGAAGGACTTGACACTCCCTTGTGCAAAGAGCCTTTCCTGTGACACTCACTGCCTTCAGTGGGAAATGAAGCAGGTCAGCATTTCATGGTAAATCTTTAGTAAGAGTGCCAAATTTCTTGGTTTGCTCTCTCTTTTTTTTTTTTTTTTTTTTTTTTTTTTTTTTTTTTTTTTTTTTTTTTTCTTTTGAGACAAGAGCAGAGAGTTGCTGTAAATCCAGATAAGTAAAACTGATACGTGATAAACTGGTATCAACTATGTGTAAAGCAGATAGAAAGAGAATAAAGGTGTTGCTTAATACTTGGGTAACATCAGTGCCTAAAGTCCCTAACTGCAGCTAAGGCTGGGCTAAATTCTTTGTTAACATGAAAGATGATGTTTTCTCATTAAAATGGTGGGAGCAGATAAATCTTGGTTTTACCTGAGACTCAGTGCCACACTCTGCCAGAGTGGAACCCCAGAAACTCCATGGCTTTTTGGACTCTACATTGCCAGTCTGGTAATGGCTATAGAGAGTGCCAAATATTTTGAGGGAAGAAACCTGTTTTTTGAATAATTCCAGCTTTGCACTGATGTAGATGCAAATCATTAGCATAACAAAGCTTTACCAAACAATAAGTGCTACAATCTCCATGGACAGATCAGGGAACCAGGCAGAGGCACCACCTCTGGGGCTCACTCCTCTGCATTATCTCTGATAATTCATATCAGAGTGATTTTATTAAAACCACAGATTAGGCTAAATATTTCTTATCTTTATCTTACTATCATATTTCTTATATATAAGATGCAAAACAAAATCAGTGGAAGACTTAACAAAAAGAGAGAGATTTGAACTATACATTTTTTTTTTTGAGAAAGAGGACAACAAACATCATGCCCCAACCGGTGTGTTTTCACCCCAAACAGCAGCTGTTGTGATGGCAGCACAACAGCTCTGCAGGTCCCTTTGCCTGGCAGAAAACTTGCATTTAGGCAGAGTCTGGGGTCCCCAGGAGTGTGAGTTTAGCAAGGAGCAGCTAGATCTCACTGTCCTGCCTGGCTACTTTTCTCTGAAGAGTTGCGAAGCTCAAGCCCGTCCTTACTCTGTGCATCTGTTGTGTTGTGAACAGTCACCATCGGGACACGGGGACCTTGAAAAGGAGAAGAAAAGAGCTCAGTTAGATTTCTGTCAAAGCACACACAGACACACGTGAACCTGGTTCTGAATTCCGTGGAGCTGAAGGCTCTTGAGACTCACTTTTCACGCAAGAGTAATCTAAAAAGCAAATCACCCTGGTGTTAGAAAGGGTTTATGACTAAATGACGGTACTGTAGACTCAAAGACATGTGAGGTTTCAAAGCTCTTTCCCAACAGACCACTAAAAGCATCTTTCCCTAATTTGTAAACATTATAATTAGCAAAAACACAATTAAATCACTTGCCTTTAAAATTATTCTAATGACACCCAAACATCACGGCACAAAGCATTTACATTTTGTATGCTATGGATAAATATTGCTGTTTTGCATATTATTTTTTCTTAATGAATTAAACACCAGTTTGGCTCTCACACTAAAAAAGGCCACATATTCTGTCTTAAAATGCAACATTTGGGTATTGAAATCAGTCAGTTTTTACAAATACAAAGAGGATTATCATTCTCATGCAGCGTACATGAGTGAACCACACAATTCACTGCCACAGGATGCTGCAGCATTCAGGATGCCACAATTTTTACCACAGGATGCTGTAGGGTGTTTTAGACCTTAGCACAGTGGTCTGGGTTCATCTTCTTGTCCAGAAAGCCATCAAGTGGCTGATTGATAGAAAAGTGGGATGGTACATGAGATCAAGTTCCTATTATGGTTGTCAGCTTCCTTCTCCCTGTTCTCCATTTGCCATCTGGTGACTGCTCTTGGAGACAGGACACAGGGCCAAGGTGGGCTGACCCAGGACAGCCACTCACATGTTGCTCCCACACCTGTTGGTAGATTTTTCCTTGAGCCTGACAGTATTGCTCAGGAAGGTAGAAGTAGCCCTGCTGTGATGAATTTATGAATACTTCACCTCACTGACAGTGGTTATCTTACTTTCCTTCCCTTTCCTCATGATGTAATGTGGTACAACTGCAGTGAGTGTGACCAGCTGGGGGAATCTGTGTGCCTAGCAAAGACCCCAACAGCAGGGCCAGGAGGCTCCCAGGCTGTGCATGTGGGAAGATCCCAGAATCAGAGACCCATGGAATCATCCAGGTTGGAAAACACCTCTCAGATGACCAAGTCCAACCATTAATCCAGCACTGCCAAGCTCACCACTAAACCATGTCCCTCACAGCCACATCTACTTGGCTTTTAAATACCTCCAAGGGTTGGTGGATCCATCACTTCCATGGACAGCCTATTCTGATGTTTGGGAAAACTTTTAAGAAGAAATTTTTCCTAATATCCAATTTAAACCTCCCCTAGTGAAACCTGAGGCCATTTCCTCTTGCCGTATCCCTTATTCCTTGGGAGGAGAGACCAACCCCACCTGGCTGCACCCTTCTTTCAGGAGGTTGCAGAGAGCTACAAGATCTCCCTGAGTTTCTTCTGCTTCAGGCTAAACACCCCCAGCTCCCTCAGCTGCTCCTCACAGGACTTGTGCTCCAGACCTTTCCCCAGCTCTGCTGCCCTTCCCCGGACAGGTTCCAGCACCTCAATGTCTTTCTTGTTGTGAGGGACCCAAAACTGAACACTGAATATCAAAAAACCCAACATTCTTTAAGCTTCAAAAGTAAGACAGCTTTAAGAGAGTGATATTCACTGAGATTTCAACCCTTTTAAGATGCCTCCTTAAGCCCTTCAACCTACAAGCAAATCCTGTGGGATCATCGCTTGTGCAACAGCAATTTGTGTAGGGCTGGCTGAGAAAATTCCCCTGAAATGCTGTAACTGGGAGTGTGCACACAAATAACAACAAAAGCAGGTTCCTGTGGGCCATTCATACTGGTTTGGTACATGAAATAAGAGCAAGAAAAGCTTTAAGGTGCTGTAATTGTGTCAGTGGTTTTCCCTGTGCTGCCCAGAACCCACATCCCATTGCAGGCAGTCAAGAGTGTTTAATCCAGACCTTATACAGAGAAAAGGCAGAAAAACATTTTATTTATAATTAAGCTGACTAATATGGCAGCCTGATTTTATTTCCCTGTAATTGAGAATCTCCTCCCCTGACAATCCAATTCTTTTGTTAGCACCATGTTTTAGAATGCAGGGAGGTGGATTATAATGCACTAAGGAAAACAGGTTTACTCACCAGGATTTAGCTGAATTTAACTTTCTCCTACTGATATACATTGATATGCTGACCATATTTATTTATAAATCTGCCCTGCTCTTTTTTCCTGCAGTCCCAGAAGCCAGACTGCTGGAAAAGCAACAAACCTAATAAACATGGGCATGATAAAATCATCACTGAAAATAAAAGGAATCCTCCCAAATGGCTTCAGTTGGAGCTAGAGCAGTCGTTTAATTAACACTGAAATGCCAACAAAAAGAAAGGGATAAAGAGAGAAATACAGTTTTATTTTCTAATTTATTTTCCTTTTTTTTTTTTTGTTGGTATTGAAAAGGCTGTGAGAAACTAATAAATAAAGAGAAATTCTAGTGTTTAGTTTTGAAAATTACATGTATTATAAATTGTGTTAGTCTCTCAGTACTAACTACTGCTACTGTTACTATGTCATCTCCAAATCAATGTCTTAAAGCAAAGTCCTATATAAAGATATTCAGTTTGAGGTAATATAAATAAATAAAAGAAACCTAATAAGTATCCTTGAAAAAGTAGATTTTTGATTAGCCTAGTTTTAATTTTTTTAACAAACAAAGAAAAATAATAAAAAGAAAACTGCAGGGTAGAATCATCTCTGTGAGAAGGATTGCTCTTAATATTAAATATTTTCAATGATAACACTTCAGTGAAAGAATGCATCTCACTTGTCAGCAGGCTGAAAGTCATCAAGAAGAAAAAGTCACTTTTTTAGGAATGACATAAATTGCTTATTTCAATGGCAGTTTTTAAAGTAAAACAACCCGGTTACATGCTAGACCGTGTCTTTTAATGCACACACATCAGAAGTCTTTCAACACTCACAAGTTGAATGCCTAATGCCTGACAGGGACAGAAAGAATTCCTTGAAAGGAGAATTGTATATTCATTAACTGCCTCCCCAGCTTTATTTTTAAACCTGTGTTGGTGTGACAGTCCCATTACACGTGCCATCTGCTAAATGCCATCCATTGTCATGTGTGGATCTGAGAGGGAAACCTAATTTGTTCAATGAGCTGCTGGGAGCTGACAGAAGCAGGGCAGGACATCCCCTGCTCCGTGTCTCCTTCCTCCAGAGCCCATCCAAACGGGCTTTGATGGGCACTCCTGAGCCCTGGCACCTTCTGCTGTTTCTGTTCTTTAACCTCCACTGCTCACCCCCCTGTGTCTCTCTGTCCTCCTCAGAAACCCCGAGAATGCTTTGCCCCTTGCTCACTGAGGTCCTGAGAGCATGGCAGTGTTGGGGTCCTTGAAGGATAAAACACAGAGTGCTCCACTATAAGAAAGTAAAGCAGATACTGAGCTGGTTTGCACTGATTTGCAAAATTAAAAGAGACCCAGCTCATACCTTATAACCTCATGACTGTCCCCAAAATCCCAGGCAGGCCACCTCCTGCACAATACGGTGAAGATGATGCTGTGGGATTCCTTGCCACAGAGAGGTAGGGACAAGCAGGGCTGTGGCACTCCCCAGGGTGTGGGACCTGGCACTGATGTTCTCTGCCACCTCCACCAAAAGATTCAGAGGTGGCACCACACCCTGTGATCCCTCTCTGCATCCCTACGTCAGGAGTGGGATGTGGGTGTGCTTGAATGCCATTGCAGGCTCCACTCCCCTCTCCTGCCTCCAGCATTGCACCAGCCAACCCCAGCATCCTGACAGAAGTCTGAATGTTGTTTCTTTATTTATAGCTTAAGAGAAAGGAGCAAAACTATTGACAGAACTTCTGTCTACAGACACGCTCTGTACATCACAGAGAGCTGCACGGTTAGTAATGATGCACAAGACTGTAGTCACATGAATTAGATTTTCAATTAATACAGCTGAAAGTCTGGGTTTATCATAAGGCCTTTGACTTTAAAACCATTACTGTAATTATCCATGCAAGAAGAAAATTGAGCTGTATCACTGTAATGACAACAGGCAAATTTATCACCCAGGAAGTGCTACCCATGGTGATCTGAATGGGCACAGAAACTCAGTGCCTCAGTAATTTGATGAGAAAAAGCACTGGCCATGGTTTTTCATCAATTTTTAAGCAGCTTTTATTATTATTTCCCAGAGGGTTTTGCTTAAACATGAACAGAAAGAAGCAACTCTATATATTTAGGTGATAAGGTATAGATTTCTAAAATAAAAATGGAAAATCATTTTAAAATCTTGAAGAAAATATTTGCCAGACATTTGTTTTGTGATACTTTTTATATTCCAGAGTATTCCTGATGTCTTCATGATCTAAACAGCATAGGGAATTATATCAGTTAATATAACTTTAAAATGAAAGGAGTGATTATAAAAAAGAATATGAAGTAAAATTGAACAAAAGTTAATCAAAATTACAGAAGTATTAAAAAAGAATAAAAAGAGGAATTGTCTTTTTCTTCTCATCTATATTCTCAAAGGCTTCAATGTTGCAGATAATTTCAGACCAGAAGCTAAATTCATAGTGTGTAAACAATGAAAATTCAAATACTCTCTGCCAGTGCCACCAGCATATCTCTTAAGCACTGATGAATGATTTAAAAGAGCAGCTGCAAGTGATGGGAGCTGAAAGGGTCTGGCTCTGCACAAGTGAGATAATTGGCAACAGCCATCTCTGTGTACAGATTCCAGATCTCTTTATTTGCTAACCCATGAATTATTTATATATGCTGCATAAAGTTCATATGTTGGGGTGATATTATCAGCCTAATAAATAAAGACATGGGGAGTTGTGTGAACCACTGCTCACAATTAAAATATTTCCCCATTTGTATTTTCCAGCCGACGCTAAGGACAGATGTTCTTGCTGTTTGCTTTGGCAACCTTGTTGACATAAACATCAAACAGATTTATGCTGCTGTTCACCCTCCCCAAGGCATTTAATTTTTTAATCAAATCTTTACTTCCTCAAATGTAAGTTGTCTTGTAAAATAATCAATCCTGGCTTGTTCTCAGGCAACCACTCCGATGGTACTGCTTGTCTCTGCCCTGTGTGATACTGGTAATAAATTTCATGCTTACTTTGTGTGGAGCAGAAATAAATCTGGTTGCTCTGAGGCAACATCAGTTAGCAGTGACTAGAGGGCAAATGAACAAGAGATTTCGTCTCTTAATTCCACTACACAGAACAGGCCTGATGGGTTCTTCAAAAGGTTGCTGGAATGAATAAGCATGGTCAGGTCCTCAGTCCATTCCATGGGATTTTGAGAGGTGCCTGAGAACAGCAGTGTGGGGAGCTGTGTGGGAACTGACAGTGGTCAGAAAATAGATTTTTAGGCTTCAGGCAGTAACTTGGAGCCTGTGGGCAAAGCCAAGTGCATGGCTCTCCCACTCTGGCCTGAGAAATCGTGAGGAGGAACCCAAAACAATCCTTGTGGATATCCTCTTCCTGACACCTGGTGTTTTTCCAACTTGTTTACCGGTAAGGATGTTTACAACAAGGTGTTGTTCTGAATGACCAATCACATTCATTGTACAGAAACACTGTGTAATAAACATTTGCTATATGCCCTCCAAAGAAACCAGAGTTTTTACGTGTTGTTACTGCTGCCATTCCAAACAGCAAGGATAAAGCTGGGCTGGCACTGACCAGCTCATCCCACTGTCTGCCCTTTGGCCACTGAAGGACACGGGGCCTTCAGGTCTGAGAAGATCCTCCCTTGCTGCTTCAGGAAATTTTTTGTTACAAAAGTATTGACAAACACCCTCTAGATATACTTGAGCTTGCTGATGTAATTCCTTCTGGTGTCTTGCTCTTCTGGTAGGAGCAGCCTTCCAGCTTGAAGCTGTACTGGATGTCACTCCCATTTACAGCTTTTTGGGGTTGTTCCAACAATTTGTTTTCTACTAAGCATGAGTATTTCCATTTTAGTCAGAGTACTCATGTCCCCCCCCAAAAGCTCTCATCCAGTCAGATAAACTAGATTATTTTAACTTCCTTTTGTAAGACAAAGTTTCTTTTCATTTTATTCTTTGATACAAGAATGTTTTACATTCAGTTCCTTCTTCCTGAACAGAAATGACCAGAACTCTACCCCTGCTGTGAATGATATCCTAACTATTTTTTATAGTGAAACTGCTACTTGCCCATTCTATGGAAAGTTCCCTGCCTGATCCTAAAAGAGCATTCACCTTTTCCATGACCCCACACAGATAGGCAGTTTGTAGACATCCAGTGGTCAGCATTGCATGCCCAGGCACTCATCAGCTCTGCTGAAGTATTTGCAACTTTTGAGCTTCAAACTTACAAGACAAATTCTTGCCCTGTGTCACCATGTGCCTAATTTTTCTCTTTGTACTATTAATTTCTCCCAATCCAGCCCTGCAAGACATCCAGCTTCTCTAGTATTTATCTCTGCCTTCTGATGTTGCTTATCAGCTTTGTGTCTTTAACAAATTCCACTAGCTTCATCTAGCTTTGGGTTCCCAGGCTGCCAGGGAACAATCTGAGTAAGGTCATTCCCCACACCAGTTCCTAATGAACCCTGCTGCTGATCCCCAATTAGCCTTTTATTCCTCTTCATCATAATCGACTTCCTGTTCGTTTTGCTGGTACTTAACCTTGGCTCACAATTCGTTCACTAATCTCCCTCTTCTCCTTCTTAATTAATATCAGCCAATGAGGTGTCACATTGAGTGGGCTGACCATTTCCTCCCTTTCATGGGGCTTTGGCTGAGGTTTTAAAAAGCATAATACAATAATGCATGTGGATGGATCCAAAGAGGAACGTGGAAAACATACAAACTCCATGGGGGCATGGAGCAGGTATATAACCACTGTGGTGATGAGATCAGCTGTGAAAAGGAGGTGGGTTAGGAGAATTTGTTTGCAGAGTACACGAACTTTAAAGTGTACCCCTGCAGTTGCAAGTAGCAGAGGTAGGAGGGAAAAACTCCAGTTCACATGGGGGCAGCTGACTTCTCAAAAGCCCAGGGTATTTTGTTCTAGTATGCTGGTCCAATCTGTGGAATCTGAACATGCTCAACTCCCTCTTTTTTCCAGGTTCTATTTGAGTGCCTCAGTTTAACCTCTTTCAATTCAGTTTAATCCAGGCTTTCTGCAAACTCTGGAAAGAGATGAGTCCAAAAGTTAACATTTGTTCCTATTTTGTTCCATAATTCTATGATATTTAAGGACAAAAGCATAATTCCTTAGAACTGCAACATGAAAGAAAATACTCTCTCTCAGTGCCATTTACACCTCATTAACAGACCGAATAACCCCCCATTCCATATTTTCTGTTTATTTCATTAAAAACCTATTACAAATTGATTTAGAGAGTCTAAATTTATTCTTTTCCATAAGTAAAATTCTCTTGCAACAAAACAATGATTTCCTAGCTAATTTAGTAATAACTGGTGCTGGATATTAACTTAAAAAAACACCACCAACACCCCATAAATACCACTGCTTCACATTGTCTGGTTATTAATCTGTTTTTCTCTCATGAGTTCTCAGATTTTAATATACCCTTAATGTACTGACGGTGTTAATAAAGGGCTTAACAAGTACCATGCAAACAGGAAACAAAAGCTAGCAATAAACCTTACAGCTGGTCCAGCTGGCAAACAAGGTGAAAGAAGCAGTTTTCCTCAGAGGAAGCTTTAAATCTTGTGGGATGGTAATATCTGTACTACCCACTGCAGAATAATGAGTTCATCCAAGGTTGCTCATATAGCTGGAAATAACACACATGCACCCTGGACATGCAGGGGGCTTCTGCCTGATTTGTGAAGCTTCATTATTTGAAGCATCAGAGGAAGCTTGTTGTCATGGTCATTTATCTCCTGTGAGTGGAGCTCAGATAAAATTTTATATGTACGGAATGACGAAGTGACAAGAACCCTGTCTGGAAGCAGATGATAGATCACCTTCCTCTGGGCAATGCCAGGCAGCTCATATTTACAAGCAAGAATCAACATGAAAACAGGATCAAAACATGTAAAAGCAAAGAACACACAGTGCTTTGCAAAATGGGGCCATTTCAAAGGGGAGAGGATATTCGCTTTAACTCCACAATATTTTTTCAGGCACTGAAAATTACAGACATTTTCTATTAATTTTATTGTTAAATATTCATGCATATGATTTGGGGGGGGTTTTCCACCTGTTTTTATGTCACTGAGTATTTATGGGGCGTTTACAACACATTAAAGATGTATAAGAATAGAGTGAAATAGTTTATAACATAAACGAGAGATCTGCTTAAAGGAAAAAAAAAAGTTCTGGAATATCCACAAAAGTCACCATTTTAATTAATCTCAGACTATAGAAATAACTAAAGCCATTTTAATTAGTCTCAAATTATAATGATAACTCAAACTATAATGACAGCTCCAACTATAGTGATAACTGTGTTGTTACCAGGAGATAGAAAAGAAGTTCTCATCCAGCCTCACCAAACCGAGGATACCATCCTCTCTTTTCCTGCAGAAGAAGTTCTGGTGGTACCCTCTGTTTGTGCAAAAGGGGGTTTTCATGCCAGCCTGCTGTTTTGCAGTTGTGCAGCATGTGAGGGAGAGGGAAGGAGCATCCCCCATCCTGCCTTCACCCAGGGGGTTTGTGACCCATGAACTGCGCACAAAGGACTTGAGGAGCGAGAGCCAACCTCGGCTGTTAAGTAAGAAAAGGAGTCAAGTGAATGCAAATGTGAATTATATAGTAATTATAATATAAATAGGGCCCAGAGATTAAGTCTGTGCATGCTTTCAAACAGCAGAATCTAATTTAGGCTTCATAAGCCTCAGGAAAAGTTCCAAAAGGTCACAGTTTGCCTGGAAGCGCTAATTACAGCCTCCCGCTACCGCGTACACAAGAACCCGGGGTTGTGGTAATCATCCTTGTGTGAGAAACCATTCTGGTCACAACAGATAACACTCACCCAGTGACCTGAGATGTGGGTAAGCCCCGGGAATGCCTCCCAGGCCCCAGCAGGCTGCAGTGCCCGTTTAGCGTCCCGCTGGGTGGGAACCTGCAGGCACATGGCCGGGGCACACCTGGCTCCTGCAGGCCCTGAGCGCATTGCAGGACATTCAGCTGTGCTTGAGCATCATCTCTGTGTTTCTGATGCATCCTGGGTCTTGTTAGACAGGTTTTTCGGGTATTTTGGCCAGGGCACCTGGCTTTGTGGTCTCACAAGGGTGGAGCCTCTTGGGGGTTGTCTACCCTGCTCTACGTAGACAAACACCACTGTGTTCAGACCCCCAGAGCACACACTGCCAAATATTGGCTTTCTGCCCCTTGCTATAGACCCAGAACTCAGCCAAGGACAGCTCAGATGGTTCAGAAAACCTAAACCCCCCAAGACCTGTGATGCTGTTTAAGACTAACAACAAGACGGACTCCCCACCTCAGAAATGACTCCAATCAATCTTTATTGCCCAGGAACTTCTCTTCATACTGTTTTATAAAGAACCCACCCAAGGGGTGGAAGAAAGACAAACTCCTTCGACTGCATTGGTTAAGTCAGAGGGACATCAAGCAAAGGTCCCTCCTAGGTAAAGGAATGCAGAAACACAGGATACAGTTAGGAAAACATGTCCCTTGTTGACAGAACAGTGCCTGGGAAAGAGTTTCAGAGAAATCAAAACATCACAGGCACGAACCATGACTACAGACCTGCACATCAGGAACCAAGTAGCAAAAATTTGTCTTGAAGTATATTATAGCACTTGGTGGGATTTAAAAAAAAAGAAACAAACAACATTACATCTGGGTGAACTGATGAAAACCATATTTTATTTTTGAATGATATAGAATATAGATACCATTCTACTCTGAAGTGCAGCAGTAATATGCTGCAGTCATTAGGTGGCCCATAAAAAACTTCCAAATGATGCTTGGGGTGGTCCTGTGCTGCAGGGACAGGGGTTGACTTCGAGGATCCCTGTGGATCCCTTCCAACTCAGGGTATTCTAAGTTTCTATGATGATGAAATCCTCACTAAGGTTCCCTAAGACATTGAATTTGGAATTATCCATTTCCATCCCCACCTCAGCCACTTGATCCCATGCTAGCATGGCCCCTCCCTTGTAAGATCAGAAATGCTTGTAAAATCATCCAGTAAAGCATCAGAACAGCTTCTAGAACTTCTGATCACAGCAGAAAAAAAAAAAAAAATCTATATTATTTTCCTTCAGTTCAGCTCCTGGGCCTAGCTCAGAGTGAGCCTGTTTGTGGCACAGGCAGCAGAATGGTAAAAAAACCCCTGAGGTGGACAGAGAATGGATCTGCACTGACTTTGTCTTCCAGTCCTTGTGGACAGGCAATGTTGTGTTCCTTTGAGAGGTACTGAGGAAAAACACAATAAGAAGCTTAACAGGACTTTATTGCATTTCAGAGTAAGGTGAGGTGGGGCCCAGGGAGGCACAACCTGTTGGGACAGCAGGTAGAAACAACCTTCCCTGAGTTTCCTCCTCCCAGTCACCACTGGGCAGTTGCTGCCTATGGTGTCAGCAGTAAAGAAAGTATTTAAAGTGAGCTCTCAGCCTTGCCTGAGGCCTCCAGAGCTACTGGAACTGTAGCCTCCAGCTGCTGCATATCCCAGTAATAAAATCCAGGTATCAGCATTTCACATTTGTTTAAACCAAGGTGTGCCTACTGCACTTTTATATCCATAGGCTCCTGACTTGGTTAATAAAACCCATTTTCAGTGCTAATAGTTATTTCAGCATCCAATTAACTCTCTTTAGAGCTCAACAACTTAATTTATCATGATATTTGCCAAAGGTCATCTGCCAAGCTCTGGCCCTCTTAGCAGGACCAGCTGCACTTAAGAAAGCATTTCCTTGAATTCCAGTAGGAAGTGAGCCTTTCTAAGATGCTCTGCCTTTACCATGATGGGCACTTTTATGACATTTTTAGTTGACACTAAATCCATATGCTTCAGAAATCTTGCCAGGCAGCAGGCTTTCTACCTAACTAAATTAAAGTAGGGATTAAATGAAGGTTTTTCTTCCCTGTGCATTTAATTGTTTTCAGGCCCTGGAGTGAGGTATTTGTACCCACAACCACAAGCTTTCCCTGGTTATCTGCCAGAGATGCTCCAAGTCACCATGGAGTGGTTACTTGGAGAGGTAAAACAGAACCTTCAGCTTCTTCATCTCTCAAAAGCCAGCATTTCTATTCTTTTAATTAGGGCATTATGGACAGAAAACCCTCCTAATGAAATATTACCCCAGTAGCTTTTGAGAAGCAAATTGTTTCTCTGTTCAAATCCTTCTAAGAAGCTCAGTAGCTCTGTATCACCCAGAAGAAGCAAGTAGCACACACATACATGTCTGAGGACCCTCCAAGTGAAAAAAAGCCACGGGAAGGTATTTCCCCTTGCAGCTGCACTGGATCTCCCAGATCCTGATACACTCACTGTGCTGTGAAAACACATAATGATGGGCTCTAAGCCAAAACGGGCTGTTACATTTTTCATAGCTGCTTCAGTGCTGCTGTAACTCAAAATCCCTGGTTCAAGAGATGCCTGCCTGTCTCTGAAGGTGCTGAATGATGCTATGGGGGCACGGCAGGCTGGGCTTGCTGGAGCCCCATCCTGCAACACACCGAGGGCTCCTCTGCTGCTGTGGGTGCCTCCAGCTGTGGCTGGAGGGAGTCAGGAGCACCCAGCACCTGGGAGGACTGGCCCTGCCCTTATTAAGGCCCGTGGTGTAATTACAGGCTCGTTATTGGGTTGCTGTTGAGACGAGGGAGCTGCAAACGTCTGCGGCCGTGCCTTGTTAGCTCCTCACTCCAGCACCCTTTCATCACTTTATATGCTGGTTCTGTCACAGGAGTGCTCTCCTGCATACTAATGGCTGGGTTTCTCTGCTAGGAAGGTTTCTCTGCAGTAAATAGACTGAAGATGCACCGAAGCTTTCAAAACCATTCTGGAAATTTATCCATCTAGGAGCCTCTCATTGTTGCTGCACATCTGAGCACTGCAGCCAGTAATGGACTTTATTTTCATAGCACCTCTAGGAAGCTGGAATCGCAAGACCTGCCTGAGTTCTCTAAAGGAGCTTCTGACAGCTGAAAAAAACTGAATCCATGCGTCCTGAGCAGCATTTGGCAGCTGGTTAGGACTCCTCAAAGCACTGTTACCAAATGTGCCCCTGAATTGTCCATGTCTGGATGTGGGTCAACAAATTAAAGCAACTGTTGTAAAAACTACCTGGTAGTAAGTATATGTATCATAGGTATCCATATCCAACTAAAGATTTAGAGAATCCAGCAGTACTGTACAAAACCCATGATTATTCTGTGACAGAAATGGGAACTAAGGAAGCAACCCACCTGCTTTTTGCAGATTTATTTGCCTAAATATGGAGCTGTTTTACAGTTCATAAATAGTCAGGGAAGAGCTAAGCTGTATACTTCCATTATGGCTTGCACTGATACTTACCTGAGCATAACAACTGCTAATTACAATCTGGTTCCAGGAATGTTATTGATGAGACACCCAACATTCCTACATGATATTTAAGGCAATACATGGGCAATGTAGAGAGGTTTAAAACACTGCTTTATAAACTTGTGCTTTGGGAATCATTGATTTACATCTGCTTGTCCATGGTTAGGAAAAATATCCTCGTCTCCAGATTTTCCATTGGTGTCCTGGGATGGTAGGTCTGGCCCAAATGGCACAGGTTAAAAGGTCTGATTAAATGAAGGAACTGAGGAAGATGTAGAGAGAGGTTCATTATTCTCCTGCCCGAAGGCATGAACCAAGCTCTTATTGAAGGAGCTGGGCAGACACGTCCCTGATGTGTACATTATTGCAAAAATCCTGAAGAGGGTTAATTATCCACCCATCCACGATGGAGACAGGCTGCAGAAGGAGTCATATTTCTGGTCTGTTCCAGGAGCCAGTGCTGCTTTTCCTTGGAGTACTGTCTTGCAATATGAGGAAGGCAATGGGGGTCATGGTACTTGACTGCAGATGTGTCCATAGGCAATCCACTAATTCTTGCTGTACCTCTGCTCCCCGCTGGGCAAGAGCATGAAAATGATCATCTGGAGAAAGGTTGCAAAAGGATTTTCATACCTCTCCTTAATTCAAATTAAAAACTTAGTGCAGGATTTGTTTTGCCAGCAGTAAAAGTTTCACTGCCTCTTCCTGTATCCTGATAAATATCAGTATAGGATTTTCCTGAGATATTAAATAATATTAAGCTCTTTCTGTTGAAGGAGCCATAAATGTAAAAATTGCTGCCAAAAATATCTCTGTGACATGGCCTCCTGATTTTGATGGAGAAACTGAAGAAAAATGTGATTTGATTAATTCACAGTGAAAGACAAATGTCATGATCTTCTGTCCTGAGGCAGAAAGACACTTATTCACAAAGTAAGGCTTTATGAGTAGAAACCCTGTTTTTTGATGAATGTTACATTCAAAATTTTCACAAGAGTGATATTTTAAGTGATTTTCATGGAAAAAAAAATCCCCAAAGCCACTTAAAAGAATTGCAGATGAAACAGACTGAATCCATAAGTAGATATGGGCAAAAAAAAATGTTACTTTGTTTGTGAAATTCATCAACAAATCCATGTGATTTATTGATTTTAATTTAGCTTTTCTATGGCACACATTCATGTCTGTCTAAATCACCTGGTATCCCATGAGAGAATAAAATACTAGAAGATTTTCCAAAAGATGTATCTCCTCAAAAAAGGTCAACATCTTTATGCAGTAATGTGCACAAAGTATAGCCACAATACTAGAAACAATGCTCAGAATTTTATGTTTGCTGACTTTAAGAAAAAGATGAAAAATCCTGGGGTTTAAATCTTGTGCTGAGCTGTGGCAGTGATGCTGGATGATGGAAGCTGGTGCTTCAAAGGATTTTCCCACCCGCCCAGCTGCTGGCTGAGCTTATCTCATGCTGTTCATGGGATATGCAGCACAAGAGGCAGCACTACTGACCCAGTTTTCCCACTTTTCTGACCACCTCCAGCCTCCATTAAAAGTTCCCTTGCCCAGGAGTGCTGATTTTTAGTAAAACACCCTTCCCATGTTATTAAAAGAACAGTTCCTGACTGGAGTTAGAGAGATGGCACTGATCAAGGACACGAGCCTGGGTTTGGATCCTGGTCCCAACACACACAAGTGCTTCTCCTAAAGCAGCCCTCCTCATAAATCACTGGTTTCACTCAATGGCTTCCATGACAGACTCACCCACACTAAAAATTTCTCTGTCTGTGGTAAACTCCAGAAGCACCAAACATTTCATACTTCTGGCTCTGTGTGGGCAGGAGCTTTGTGTTGTGTCCACATCAGTGGGCAGAACAACCTGGATACCTAAAAGGATTCCAAACCAGGGTTTTAGACCTTCTCACAGTGGAAGGCTGAACCTTGTTAAAACATGCCCTGGGTTTTATGGTGTTAAACTGTGTTTAAAAGAAAGTCAGGACAGCCTGCCACAAAGCAGAGCCAGATCATTTGATGAAACTCACTAGTGAAAATCTTTACTAACCCCAGCAAAATTCTGGAAAATAAAACAAATGTGGAATAATGAAAGGCTCAGCATAAACCTATTAAGTGAAAGCAGCAAGTGATGCTCCTAAGTGTTCCCATCTCCAGATGGTGTTTCCAGGTTTCACCAAGAGGGAGGAAGGAAGATAATTAAATTCTTGGGAATCAGTTTAAGGAGCTGAGAAGTTTATAGCTACCTGCTGCCTCCATAAAGAAAGTTGCAGCACTTGTCTTTAGAACTCATAAAACCACAGACAGAATGAGTGAATGTCAATGGCACGAGAAACCTGACTCAGATCATCGCTAATTTGGTTGTGCTGCTCCTTCATTAGTAGGAATCACTCTCAGAGGAGATCCTTAAATTGCAAAGTTTTTTTCTAATCAGTGCCACTTGTTATCTGTGAATGGGATTGAAACATGATTTTGTCTGGCAGGACATAAGAGCAATAAATCCTATTTTAAAGGATTTCCCAGGCCTATAGGCCCCCCTCAGGGCCAGCAGTTCAGTCACAGAGTTGTCATCACTGGGTCAGAAAGCACACATGGGGAAGAGCAGATTTACCCAGATAAATTCCTTTTGCACTTGTTCTTTAGGTATTTTATGAAGCACAGCTCAGCTACTACAAAACATTTTGCTCCACAGGTGCAGAGTTGCCTGCTAGGAAAGGCAGAAATGGCTTCATTTCTGTTACCTGTCATTACTGATCTGCAGCATCTAGGCTGAGCGACTGAGAACTACAGTGCCAGAGAGGACAGTGCCAGAGAGGAGCCAAATCAGGTGAAAATATTTTAACATTTTTCTGACAAGAACCTGTTTTATTTTCTCCAAAGAGAAAGACAGCTTTAAAGTCATTTGGCCTGCACAAGACTGACAATAAAGGCTCCCAGTCAGCCACAGACACAGCTTCCAGCAGAGATAATCTTCAAAGAGACACGATAAACAACAGTGGTTTTATGGCATTTTGGAACAAAACAATCTTACTGTATCTGGAAGAAAAGGAAGAGCTGTAGAAGAACATAGTTCCCTGTTCAGTTACACTGCTGCCCCTCCTCAAAGTGAAAGCTGTTTCTTCCCTAACTGGTCACTGAATGAGGAATAACACACAGAGTAGTGGCCAAGGCACTTCTCTATCACCAGCAACCATGCCAAGCATGAGACAAATCTTCCCTTAGCCCTTGGTACAGTCCTATCCCCTCCAGTTTTATTTGTGACATCCCTAAGAATGATTAATCCCTTCTTGATAGCGCATGATTGTGGAGAACTTTAATTAGCAGGGTGGGTAGGCATCCCAGGAACAACACTGCCCTCCCCCCATCACTTCTATTGTGCATTAAATGTCATTAATTGCAGAGATGTATGCACAGGCCAGGGTCTTCCCCGCTATTCCTCTTGCCTCAGAGCCAGAAAGCATTAACCCTTTTTGGGAAAAATCACACCTCCCTAGGGCCAGGATGAGCTTATGGAGGAGGTCAGTTGATGGAGAAGGAGCAGTTTATGTAAAGGATGCTACGATACCACAGTCTGTGACATCAGGGACTGGAACTCCAGATTCCAGGAAACATTTACCAGTTCTGTGAGTCCAGCTGAAGCTCTCTGTGATTTCACAGGTTTTTTAATGAGAGTGAAGACACTGCAGCCAAAGCACCTGAGTGTCAGAGCACCAATTATCCTGTTACAGAAAGGGCTGCTTCCCTTGCTTTCCCCGTGAATAACCTCATTAGGAGTTGGGTTTTAATGGTGCTGGTGGGTTACACTGCAGAGAGACAGAAGGAGTCACTGAGGAAATACTAAAAAAACACTGCACAGTTGACTACCATTACAGTTGTAGTAATTGTTAGGGCTTCATCCTTCAGAGAAGGAGCTACCACCTAAAAATGGGCTTTAGTTCTTTATTGGCTCGTGTCATTCAGCTTTGCACCCTATGTGCCTGAGTCCCACTCAAGAAACAGGAATAAATTGCTTCCCGTAGCCAAAATTTGCAATTTCCTATCCCTTTCTCAATGACATTGAAATTTACATCCCATTTCAGATGAGAAAAATCCATTCTCAATTAAATTTATGTATATAACAGCAAACCACTTCCATCCAGTTTTTATTTCTGTTTATCTTGGAGGGAATCAGTGCAGGTGCCTGTGCTGGTTTATGAGAAGAGGGAGATGTGTAAACCCATATTTTATGGTGAAATGACAGTAGGAGTGACCTTGGTCAAGCAGATATTGCTTTTTCAACCATGTCTAGAGGAGATAATCTAACAGCAGTCTGCAAAGCATCATGTTTCCTTAGATCCTGCTACAGTAATTCAATCATGAGCATATAAAATTAGATGAAAAATAAGGTAACTGGCCTTCTGGGACTGACTGATTGCAATAAATGTTGCCTCCTGACAGTAAGCATTACGCTGTCTTCTTTCAAGAGAGGTTACCTCCTATTACAGCACACTGCTCTCATTTCAGCCTGTGCCAGGTGGCAATGCTGTGAAATGTATTCTGCAGGACAGCAAAAAAAATCTTTTAAGGAAATTATATGTTGCCTTAAAAGTACCAAAAGAGCGAGTAGGAAACTTCCAGCTCTTGACCTTTGGGATCAAATGAGCCATGCCAGACCTTTCTTGGTTTTTTGGGTTTTTTTAGGATAGATATTTGCCCTTGCCCTTGCCCTTCATTTAAGTACCATGGAGTATTTTATAAGCACTGATTGATTGCTCAAATCTTACAAACCTTGCCATCCATTGTAGAGAAGTTCAGCTGAGCCACGGTCGTGTCTGTGGCTCTAAACTCAATGAAATTTGCAATAGAAGGTCACAAAGGGAGGGACAGAATGTAACTGAGGTATGGTGGAGGTTATTCTCTGTCAGTACAGAAATTGTTTTCAAGCCATAAGTATTTGCCCATGGATTTGTCCCGTGGACAGCTGAGAAAACACAATTTTTTAAGCTATTACAGGCTTGATTACAGTAAAAATCATTTAATTTAGCTACCTCTAAAGATACATATGGGACTGACATAGGGTACACCAGTGATTCCCATGAACACACATCTTCATGTCACAGTCACAGAGTAGACAGCAAGACCTGAGCCCCGGGTGCTTTTATACATATTGATGCATTTTATACATATTATGGAGATTTATGTATTTTATACATATTTAGATACAAATTTATGCATGTTAGACATATTATGGAGAAGAAAGCACTAAACAGCCACAGGTACTGTCTGCCACTGTCTGGTCTTGAACATCAGCTCCAGCTGTGGGGATTTTTGGGGGGGAAGCAGAGATGGGAACTCCTGGCAGAAACCCTCAGGGAGCAGACACTGTAAGACAAACTCCTGTTCACCCTGGTGGGCTTGCTCTCTCTGCTTGATCAGCTACAGGATCTGCAGGGTCCCTTGATCCACCCCCATTCAAGGAGCTTTTCTTTTTATGTTTTACACATGCATATGAATAAATAAGATTTCCTGTTAATCTAAACTGTACTAGAGCATGAATGCTTGTGAGCAATGACCCAACACCCTGAGGAACTGAGGCATGGCCAAGCTGTGGCTAAGCAGTCTGGGGAGCTGTGGAAAAGGAATTGTCCTATAAATGGATCCAGGTGATTCTCCATGAAACCACAACACCTATTTATATACCACCAAAGTCTGACAGGATGATATTTTTATCCAGAAATCTGTACTTCATCCAGAACAGAGGTTTCCACTGACCTGGCTCACATCAGCTGCAACAGGAACCAAAGGGAGCTGTCCCTGCTGCAAGTGCACCCATAGCACACATCTGAAGTTAGATGGATCCTACATGAAAAATGCCAAAAAGAAATGTGGTTCCTGCAAACTGCTTGAAAGAAAATAGGTTGAAAGACCTCTCACTTTCAGTCATGTAAATAAGAAGTAACTCCACCAAATGCAATGGACTAGTACTTTTAGAAAATCACTGAAAATGGAAATTCTGCCAAGATTTCTGTATTTTCTCATGTATGCATATTTTTTAAAGGTATCTGAATGGAGACACTGAGATGAGCTCCAGATGAAGCTGTGTAGCATTTGTGCTACAGTGAGGATTGAGCCCTGAATAATCAAAATTCAGACAAAGATATATTCAGCAGATGTAAATATATCTAACCCTAATGACCTTATAATTGAGTTATTGTCTAGAGCAGCTGAGAATCAGGGCTATAGTTTATTATGCAAAATCATTATCTTGTGTACTGGATTAATGTACACACTAATAAAACTCATTAATCTCTTCAGATATCACTGCCAGTTTTTATGTATGAGATATAATGTAAGCAAAAACAAATCACCTCATAAACTGTTGATAAAGCCCTTTACAAACCTTAATATTGTTATTCACAAATGCTTCTAACTAGAGTAAAACAATTATCTTGGTGCAAAGGAAATGAACACTGTCTCTGGTAGCTCCTGACAGCTGTTCTTGAAACGAAAACAAGAAGAAAAATAAATTTTTTCTTTTAAAGGGAGGAACTTCGTAACTATAATGTTTATTGCAGAACTGAATGTTTATTGACAAATTACACTTCTCTGCAAATGTCTGCCATAACGATAAATTCAGATTTACAGGCAAGTCCATTAAGTTAATTAGTCCATTAAATTAATTAGTGTATGGCCCTGTTAATGCTATTTTTCTGTGCTGTGTTGCCAGATATTTTTTTAATACCTCTAAATGCCTCTGACATGCAACCTATCATTCCCTTCCAGGGAAAAAACATGTTTTTATAATTGTCTTAGTCCAGGTATTTTACTTCATACTATGGTAACCATTCTACTTCTCCACTTTATCTTGATTATTTCCCATTTTACCATCTCAAATATTCCTTCTTTACCCTTGGTGTTCCCCACGAACAGTTAGTGGCAGCAGTGGATACTCGGCAGACAGAGAAGGGGCAGCCCCTGCATCACCACAGAGACCCCTGATGTCCCCCTGCCATGGGCCACTGCCACTTTCCCAGATTGCCCCATCCAACCTGGCCCTGAACACTTCCAGGGATGGGGCATCCAGAACTTTTCTGGGCAACCTGTGCCAGGGCATCATCACGCTCACAGTAAAGAATTTCTTTCTAATATCCCTTCAAAACCTACTCACTTTTCTCCTGAGCTGTTGAAAATAAGGAAATTCTTGTTTGCTTGATGCTTTTCAAGCCTTTTTTCAGAGGACATGCAGCCATTTGAGTACCTTCAGTCCTAGGAGAAAATGACTGGTGTGCATGCATTTTGTGTGCAATTTTGGATAATTAAGCAGAATTAAATTATAGAGGATTAAGTTTCGTGGAGTTCTGCATTTAGACTTAACAGAGCTGGAGAAAGCTTCAATGACTCTTCTCCTGAAATGCATCCTTAGCCTCTTGGATACTCTCAGACCTTTTCAAAACAGGAGATCCCTGTTGGACCTGCAGATTGTGCCAAGTTAAAGGAGATCTCTGATGAATGATCAGGGAAGCACCAGATACCCTGTACTCACATTATCCATTAGGCACATTTCTGTGAGCTGCCTTTTCTTGGCAATTTGTCTTCTCGTTGTAACTTACTTTAAATCCCTCTGTCCACAGCATTGGTTGATGTATCTGGAACTTAGTCCCAGTCACCCACAGTCAACCTCACCTTGCTGGCTTCTCTCTCATAAATTTTCTGGTGTTTTATATCCTCCAGGCTTTGCTGTTACTTTCCTTTAAGGCTGCTTGTGGTGGCTAGAGGAATATACCTCTACCTTCTGTGCATGTATGCACAGAAAAAGGTTGTAAATATCTGCCTTCTAGCTACAAGTAAAAATCCAAAAGAAAAGAAAAATGTCCAGAGTAAAGCTTTAAAAGCAACGTGACCCAGATATTCATGGCCAGTCTTTCAAAGCTGACCACAGGTAGATAGGATGTCTGAAGTTATCAGTGCTGGCTCTAAATCCTGCCTCTGAGGCACAGCAACTGCAGTAACAGAACCCAACACATACCTTCACATGTCAGGAGGAAATACTCCAGATTGTGGCTGAAGGATGCACTGAAATAAGTGCAGTTTTCAATCAGATCACACGACAGGCACCTCCTGTTGAAGTTCCCATTTGTGCTTGCACTGAAAAAGTTAATACAATTCCATGAAGGTCACTGAGCAAATGTTATTTGAAAGCAACATTACTTGAACCTTTCTTTAGAACAGGAATATAAATCTAATGTGTCCAACATTAGTAAGAGACAAAGTATTTCCATTTGGTTGAGTTTAAATAGCAGTAATGGATTTTTTTCCCCTCCTGCTTGAATAGAGAATATATAAATGGATACTGATGTCATTTTGCAAGGTCAGGTGGCTATGAAGGAAGGTACAGTTTTTAAAAGAAACTGATGGTTGCAATTCCACAAGAGGAAGTCATCATTTGGTGGATGAAGGCATGAAACAAAGGAACAACATTTCAACACTTATTTATATTAAAACAGGCAATAAAGAGCTAGAATTGCTTTCTCTATGTTTCTTATTGGCTGCATCACTGGTCTGATTTGCTAGCTGCTCCCTCAGAGGCCAAAGCCCTTTTTACAGGTTTAAGTAGCTGCTCTTATAACCCCCAAGTAGAGAGGAAAGCTTGTATTTAGGGATCTGTTGTTGAAGAAGGCAATGTGGCCTGTCCATTTGCCCACAAGTTTGCTGCTAAGAGCCCATTGAATGTTGAAGAATTACAGATTATTAGCAAGTATTGATAGATAGCATTTTGCCCCACTATAGCATTTTGAAACTTCAAGAATGTTAACCAAGAGATCTTTCTGTAGCCCTGGTTCATGTCCGAGATGTTTTAGTTTTCTGAGACTCTTTTCCTAGAGAGTTTTCTGTAAACAAGAAACATCTCAGGCACGAAGCAGGGCTACATCTTTCCAGTGTTACTGTAAAGCAGATGAGTGTTTTTTGCTACCATTTGAAGAGATGAGGCTGAGCAACATTTTTAGGATCACAGAGACAGAAGTGAGTGGATCACGGGCTCTTGTTTAGGCTCAGATTTTATCTCTGATTACAATCCTAATTAATTCTACTAAATCAAACATGAAAAGGAGGGAAAAAAGCCCTGAACAGGTCTTCATCTGCTCTTTCTCTGTTGTCTGTGTGGGGAGATGAGGCTGATGAGGCACCAGGGTGAGATGGATGCTGAAAAAGAGGGGTGGGGAGTGCTTTCACTCATGCCAGCTGCTCTTGAACTGTGCCTGGACTCTTTTTGAGTGAGGTTTTCTTCTCAATTCAGTAGAAATGAAGGGTGAATATAATTTTTAAAATTTTCTTCAAGGAAATAATCACTCTCAAAAAACTGTGGAGTGCAGTGAACAGGCATATAGGTCTGGAAAGGAAAAATAAATTGTTCAATCACTGGTAATTTACTTTGCTCTAGTTTCCTTCCCACTGAGGAAAAAAAAGGTATGATGTCACGTGAGAGTAGGAAAATGTACTGACTGTCCCTTATCACTGATGCCTTATCCACATCTGCCCTTCATTGCAGATGTGATGGCAGCAGGGTGACTGAGAAGAGAAATAGGACAAATGGAATAATGATTCTGAAATGTTTATTTAAAAGTCTGTTTTTCCTCCACTTTGTAATCTGCTTCCACAAAGTTTCATGATAGCAACACTACCAATAGCTTGCTGTAAAACCAGACTTTTACTCATCGTACAATTAGGGGTGATGCTTAAATCTTCTGGAACTGCAGAAAAAGGTTTGTGAACATAAAATATTGTTAATTCTTTTCAGTTTCATGAAGAGGTGAGCTATTATCAAATTTCTCAAAACCTCTATTGGAAAGTATGAAGACAGTTTATACCATTAGTTTGTGTATTTCTGAATCCCCTCAAGTGATAAGTAGTTCTGTTGGAAAGTTTTTGACAATCAATCTTGAGACAAATTCAAAATTTGCATTAATATGAGAAAATGTAAAACATTTCTAAGTGTCAGGTATATTGTTCACTGTGGTTACACTGTTCTTTCTATTCCAGTCACATATTGAAAGATCTTGCAATTAAAGAAAAAAAAACACTGAAGAAACTGCTTCTACTGCAATTGCTTATCATTTGTATAAAACTGAAGTGGGAAATTCTATATATGAAGTTACTAAAGCACATACCTGTATAAATGTCTCCTTCTTGGTGAATCTTCTGTGCTATGGAAATAACTGGAGGGGAAAAACAAAAGTGAATTGCACCATTAGAGGGCTGTTCAGAAGTATCTCATGCAACAACATCTTCACTCATATTGCCATTTTCATGATCTTGTAAAAGTAAGAAAAGTTTAAACTGAATTAGAAAAAGATACAGAGGGACACATCACTAAGAGGCTCAAGAAAGTACATTGCAGTCTGCACTGCAATAAAAACAAGAAATCTTTGGGTCCTACACTGGTCATGTCAGTGGATCAAAAAGGATCAAGTGATCAAGTGGATGACATCCACCTCGTTACCTCAAGATTCATGGCAGGGAGCTGGGACTGAATGATCTTTCTCTTCCAGCCATTCTGTGATTCTGTTTCTATGATTTTGTATTGTTCTGAAGTTACTGGTAATTGAGAGCACTCAAAACCTTGAAGAAGCACTGTGCTCAATGATCACTCAAAGTTTGTTATATTCCAGAGACCATTTACTCCACTGTTCAGTGACCGTAAGTGACTGAGGTGAGAACCTTGTATCCATGCAAAAATTTGTCTGGAACAGAATCTATTACTTGATTCCAGAAAGCTGTCTAAATATTTTCTTTTGTACTTTGTTGAAGGGTATTTGAAAAAGTGAATGTTTACAGAAGTTATTTTACAAGCATAAAGAGCAAATGTGAGGAAGGCTGGGTTTGTTTTTCTTGTTTTTCTTGTTTAAATTTTTTTTCCTAATTTTAACAAAATACTTTGATTTTTTTTTTTTTCATTGCATTGGTACTTTTGCTGGGCAACAAAGGATTCTTTCCAAAACTGAATAAGTGGATGATGAAAACAGACTTCTTTCCTACACCGGCGAATATCAGAAGTTGCAGCAGGAGAAATTACTCTTCTGCACAAATTTATTTAATAGTCATAGAAAAACAGATTTGACCTGTACAGATTAATCACAATAACACAAGGTATGTGTAATGGTGTCAGAGGTTAAGCCAAAATGGAGACAGCTTCTCCTGCTTTCTTATCCCCACCTCCTCATGCCCAGGTTTCAATGCATACACAACACCTTTGTAACTGACTCAGAGCCCAGGGCTAAACAAAGCAAGTCTGGTTTGTCAGGCCAAAGTTCGCTTACATTTTCTGCCTCTTTTCATCATATGCCAGTATCTTTGTCACATCCCAATCTCCAGATGTAATAGCCTGTAAGTCATCATTGCTACTGTTGGGCTGCCAGAAAGAAAAAAAGAGAAGTAGATTTGCTTGATGTTAAAACTCCTGGAAAAGGAAGCTCTTCTGGCTCCCTTGCCCATGAAAAATAAACCAAACATCTGCAATTTCCACCACTACACCTGCCATTTCTGTGAATCTGAAGGTATAGAAATAAGAGGGAGTCACAATCATCTTAATCCTGACTCCCCTGAAGATAATGGGGTGAATTCAGCACAGAGCAACTTCAAACCCCTTCCTCTAATGCAGCCTGCCTCCATGCTTCTATTTAATCCTTTATGGCAGGGTGGAGACTTACTTATCTACAGCTAAGGTGGCATTGAAAAACCCAACCAAAACAACAACCTTTGGAAAGAGACACTCGATTGACTTTTTTCTTCTAAGTATTTCATTTGAAAATTCACATTACTTTACACCCAAATAAAGCACGGCTGGGGGTTTTCTTTCATCCATGAGACTTTTTAACATTTGCACCTGCCCGTCTTGCTGCTGCAAGCCCAGACAGCAGTTTTTATTGCTGTCTGCCCCAGGTGAGACCCGGAGCAGCAGCAGCAGTGAGTCACCTGTGATGATGACATGGCGATGTGGTAGAAATGCCCACGCCCTCCCTGGGGAATGGCCCGGACGAAGAAAAACTTCCGACCGTCCCTGGAAAAAACGGGCTCTTCATTCTGTACAAGCAGAAGAATTAAGGGGGGGCATTAGTGTCAATTGGCTGCGTTTGGCACTGCTCAGCACTCCAACGCCCTGTAAAATTAATTCACAGCAAAACAAGAAGTGCCCTTTGGCGGCAAACTGAGGCAAGCAAAGAGTCCTCTGAAAAACTGGAGAAAGTTTTGAGCAAAACTGAAAAGTGGAGAAAGTTTTGAGCATTATTGCTCCTCGCTCTTGGGAAAGCAGACACCTTTCAGCTGTGGGAGGACAGGCAGCAAGGCGAGTTCCTTGGCTGTAAAGTCAATTCCCATTTGCAAAGCCAAAGTGCACACATGCAGCTGAGTGCTCAGGGCACTTGGAACCTTTAGAACCAGTGTGACAAACCCTGTTTACCCTGCTGGAAGAACCTCTCTGTTCTTGTCCTGGAGGAAACACCATTGAACAGCATCTAATTGCTGTCTTTTTCTACTTACATACAAAAGCTTTTCTCATTGAATTATTTATGTAGGAGAGGATCTCCTGCAGAACTCTCTTTGACACAGAGCTCCTGGATGAACGTGGTGATTGACTTCTATTGGGTGACTGGAACTTTCACCCAGAGATAGAAGAGACTCAGTGGAAGGAAAATCAAACACCACACGTGGCAAGCAAGCATCTCTTGGAAGGGAGTCTTGTTTTTGTGAACAAGAACCCTGAGGCACATGAGAAGTCTCCATGACATGAAACAGTTAAACACCAGATTACCAGGGAAAGCAGGAAGATGGCCCATGTGGTAGGACACAGGAGCATTGTTCCAACAGGACTGGCTACATGAAGCTAACTCTGAGTCTCAACTAGAATGAATATTAAGCTGAACCTCTGCTGAAGCTGTCCTGTGATATCAGGGTTTTTTGTGGCTGGATGAGCCCTTCCTTGGCCAGGCTTTGTGAACCTTTCTTTTTCCAGGGCAATCAACAAGGAGATTGTTGCCAGCCTCTTCTGGGTCCTCTGCAGTTCAGTGTTAATTAAACCCCTTGACTTTCTGCTTGGCACATGCCAAGGCACCACAATGAACCAGCAGGAACCTGACTGTACAGGGAGACTTATGGCACAGCAAAGGAATAAACATTTTTATTTCCCGTCAGCTAATGCATTATTCTTACTCTTATGTTCCTTTGCTCCTTTGTTCTTTACTGATTAATTCTTTTCTGCTATTTATCAGATTTGTCAGTGCTCTATTAGGTGTTCAAACTGTTCTTTTGCCTTTTATTTTCCCCTGCTTAGGTTTTCAGTGTATTTTAAAATGTGCCCATTTGCAGCTTGTTGCAGCTCAATGAAATAATGGTTTCATTTGTTTCTGACATTGTTCTGGAACCTGAAACGCAAAACTCTATATTATTTCCAAATGTCTTTCATGACAGGAGAAACCTCGCTGAATAATGACTGTGATAGCTCAGGCAAACCTTCTGCTGGACAGGTTTTCCTTTCCTGAGGTAGGTGGCAATGAGTTCACCCTCCATTTCTATATCTGTGCCTCCTGCATTATATATTCCAGCAATATGTCTCTGCCAGCGAGAGCAGGCATTGTGCTGATGAGTTTGAGGTTCACTCAGAGCTACAGGGGAAGGAGGTTCACGGCACAGGTGACAGATGTGAGGTTTTAGCACTGGGCTGATGATACAAGGCAGTCTGTTTGCACGTTCCACTGCTGGAAAGGCAACACATGAATGCATCTCTTTGTGACAGAGATGATGACTTACCCAGGTGGTAAATGGGGACACAGACTGAAATTCTCTTGGAACAGGATTTTATAATTTAGGGAGCTACAGTGGGCACATAATTAAAATATTCTGCATGTGATGTGAACTGCTTGAGCCTTTTGTCAGCTATTGTTGACTGAATCTCACAGTAATAGAACAGAACAGCCCTCCTTGAAAATAACAGATCCGTTTAGTGCTGGTAAAACAATACTTTTATTATGCAGCAGGTATGGAATATTTGGAAGTTTCTGCCACAGGAGGTTTATGGACACAGCTGGTATCAGTAGGTGCAAAAAGGGATTGAACAAATTCATGCTTCATTAATACATCTTAAAGGATATTAATATATCTGAGTGTCTGTAATATATGAATATATCTAAATGTCTGTAATCTTTTTGATGTAGATGATAGTGAAGTATGAGAAAATTGTTCCACCAAATGCTTTGCTTTATTGGAAAAGAGAAGGTAATGGGAGGCTGGAGGGCTCTGAACCTCCTGGAGGGTTCAGTGCTGGAGCTCAGAGCTGCACAACTCAACTCAGTGTATCTACAAATGGTCAGGAGAAGAAAACAAGGAGTGCCTCAGGGGCTTATCCCAAGTTTGGCAGAATCAGGATGGGTGAGGGGACCATGCTCAATGCAGTCTGAGCTTCTGCAGATCCCAGAGAGGTGCACAAAGTCCTGGTGCAAAGAATAACAATTAAAAAGAAAAAGGTGGAGTGTATTCAGTTGTGTTTGGAGAGGGATCACAGAGAACCACTGGATCTGCAACCACCTGAGGAAGACTCAGGTAAAACAAGGGAAGATAAAGTGTGTGCAGGGTGGTGGGGAGTGCACATGTGTCTCTGACCCTGAGCATTAGCATGATCAAACACTCTCTAGGTTTGAAAAACCTATGTTTGATAGAGAAATTATCCAATTTATGGTGAGTTGGAATTTATGAAAGGTTAGTGGACACAGAAGTACAGCTCCACAAAAACCACCCACACATTAACGTTTCAAACAATCAGCACATTTCAGCACCTCACATTGCAGCTCCAAACTAGCTTGTCTGTGCTCAACACACTCCCAGCCTCCTGTTCTGCTCCAGTGCCCCACATGCACTTGGCTGGACTCCACACATTTCCTCACAGAAATCAGTGGTAAAGAAGATTCTTTGCATATTGGTTTTATTACTGACTGAGAGTTTTACTTCCATAAGAATTATGATTTTTCTGGTTCATCCTCAGGTTTTAAAAAGGAAACAAATTAATCTGAATAACTGAATCTTTTTCCAATTGATTCTCTGATGGATTTTCCCTTTTTCAGCAGTCTCCTTCCCTCTCTGTCTGATCCACCTTTGCCCAGATCCCAGAATTAATGATTTTGCTGTGTTGGCAATTATCCTTTCAGTGAAATGCCCCAATACTTTCCATGTCATGGGCCCACAGCTCTGATAAACAGATGGGTGTGACATGAATTCTTTTAATCTCTTGCATATTGGTAAACACTTTGTTAAAATCCAACAAAGAAAACACCCAACATGCATTGACTCTAATGGGACAGTGCAGTCACCTCTCTTTAGGGCACAGGGGGAAGATCTCTTTCCATCTCCTGACACACTCAGGCCCTGGGGCAATGCTGAGCTTCATCCTCACCCCTGTCCTCATCCTCATCTGTGGCTGGGTGCACCACACCTTTGGCCAGGGCAGCTGCACCAAAATCAGGGTCAACAGTTGGAGAGGATCCCCTCCACTGGGTGAAATGAGAACTCCTCATTTAAGCACCAAAAATGATGGTTTGTAGCCAGGATCTGCCTTTTTTATCTCTGGTAGATGAATTTGAGTTATGGAACTCTGGACCTTATTTCTGCTGCATGCTTTGTCTTTAGGCCAAAATTTGGTCAATTATGGGGTAATTGCATGGCCAAAGGGCTTTATAGAGTGCAAAAGTGGGTCCTGTTTGTAAGTTCCTCTGAACTCTGTTTTTATTTTAAAAACCTCTTTTCTTACCTCCTATTAACTACATGTAAGAATCATTACTGGGTTATCATGCAGGAATAAAGCAAGGGAGTAGTAAAAGAAAAATGGTTCCAGGTTTTCAGCCTCTCCACCTTTTGAGAGAGTGAGTCTTTAGCTCCAGACTGAGGCCATCTGAAACACTGGGGAAACAGGAGAATTGGAAAGAAAAATGCAACTCAAAGGAACTGTTAGCAGGGGAGGGCAGCCAGCCCACGCAGGCAGTTTTGGAGGTTATAGGGCTCTAAACAATTTTATGGTAATCTCCTGGTCCTGCCAACATCAATGTCAAAGACTGCAGCCTTTGACGGAGTTGCAATTGCACCCTGGTTTATAATTAAATTTTTTTTTCAGGCCACATTCACAATTAAATAAATAAACCAATTAAAATGCTAGTAAAGTTTATCTTCAGCAGGTGCTCAGAAATTGCCTGATTTCTCCCTTGCTGGCTCATTGCCTGTATATGACCATCCCAGCTTCTTCACAAAAATGGAAACAAAATTGCTTACAGCTATAATTAGTGTTTCAAACAGTTTGTATATTTAAGCAAAAATATGAGTGAAGTTCAGTCTGGCTCTTCTGCCCAGAGCAAGTATATAAAAAAAAGAAGTATAAACTTCCAGAGTCCCTGGACAGTTTTAGTGAACAGGTGCCACCTCATCTGACAAAGAGTGACAGAAACTTTCTAGCAAATCCTGTGTAAATACTGTGTATTTCTCATTATACTTTAAGTACTTTATCCTATTTTTTAGCTGCACAGGGAGTGGCTGCATTATTTCTCTTTGCCTGTGTTGGAGAGGCAAATGTTTTGGACTTGCATAAAACATATTCATGAACTTAAGCCCAGGAGGAAGTGTGAGATTGCTTACTCTGAGCTGCCATACACAGACTGTTAAATGCCACTGAGTAACCAAACTACTCCAACAACAAAATTCAAACTCGTGGCTTGTATGCTTTATCTCAGAACTCCCAGGATTTCAGACAGCTGAAAAAAGTCAACCTTGTCATCCTTGGAGACTCACTCATGTCCCTGGTGAGTGTCTTCTTGTCTCCTATTCCCACCTGACTCTTTATCCCTATTCAAGGATGCATTGAAATTCCCAGGAAAAAGGCAAAACCTGTGTGTAGCCCTGGTTCATGCCTGAGATGTTTTGGTTTTCTGAAACTCTTTTCCCAGAGAGTTTTCTGTAAACAAGAGACACGTTTTTCTAACTGTAACCTTTGTTTACATTCCTTTCCCTAGGAGGGACTTCCTCTTGATGTCCCTCTGGTCTGACCAATGTGATGGAAGAAGTTTGTCTTTCTTTCACCAATTAAGTTGTTCTCTGTAAAATAATATATATATATATAAAAATTGCCAAAAATAAATAAAATCAATTGTCAACCTTCTAAAGTCAAAAATCTGTATTGTTGTAGTCTTTAACAAAGTCACCTGTGCATGCTTTTCAAGCCATGCATGAGGAGAATTTTGAAGGAGTATTTTAAAGAATGAGGCAAGCAGTTGGATTCCTTGGTCCCACTGATTTAAAATTGGGACACTTCTCAAAAGGAGGTCTTTGGGGTGGGCTGAACCCTGCCCAGGGTCCCTTGATTGTGTGACCCCACTGCCACCACCCTGGCTGTTTCCAGAGGGGACAGGGCAGCTGGCTCATTTGTAAATATTTATATTAAAATGTCTCAGCCAAGGAGTCCTCATCCTGAACTGAGCCACACTCCAGAGCTCCTTCAGCAGCTGCCTGATGTGCAGTTCATCTCCTTCTTGAAGAGGTTAGTGGACCCAAACTAGCATTTAATATTTTCACATCATCCTCATAGTCAGGCACACATGCCATGAAAATACCTTTCCAGTTATCTAGATTAATGTGTCATTGAATAAAAGGCAAATATAAAAAAATACAATTATCCCAGTAATCATATTCAGTCAAAACTAGAATTTTAAGTAATTTTGTTGTCAGAAAGACAGGCAATAGAGCTATATAATTCTTCAGACTTCTACAAAAGCTTTTGAAGGATGCTATCAAATGTCTCCAAAGTCCATAGAAAATGTTATTTTAGTTTAGCACTGAGATGTCTGACTCATTTGGCTGTAATGAACACCCTTCTCTAACATCAAACTAAGTGTGTGCTCTCAAACTAAGTATATGCTTTTTGGAGATGTAGTAAAACAAAATGTATTTCCCTGGAGCAGGCCCATTAGATACTGACAGACCATTTACTTCAGATATTGAGGATAAAGCACCATCTTTTAATACCTGTCCACGTGGTAGGTGACTAAATAACCACAGCAGTGTAAAAACACAAGTTCCACGGTATGTATTATTAATACAAAACACAACTTCTACTATACTGCAGTAAGCAGCAATGAAAGGAATATTTTACTGCTATTGCCTTCAAACTTATAAATAAGGCCTGTTAAGTTTTTGTCGTTGTTTTGTTGGTTTTTTGTTTGTTTGTTTGTTTTTAAATTTTTAATATACCATACAAAAACAATTTAATTTTCCCTTGATTTGGCTTGTCTTTTAAGCTTTTGTTTCCTACTCCAGCCAATACAGTCCTTACGAATGTAAAGAATATTTCAGCACCATTTTTACTCTGTATCAGCAAAAAGATTATTTGAAATGCTAGGAGCACAAAATCTATTTCCCCATACAATCAACTTTCATCTGGATTACACACAGCTCATTGCTACAGGACAGCCACTGGAACAGAGCAGAGCATTGTTCTTGCTGTGAACTGAGGTAGTGCCATTTCTACAGGGTCTTGGCTCCTCTGAACAGGCTGAGACAAAAATCTGAAATGCTTTAAATCTGGACTTGGAAAAATACATCGAACAAGATATTTTGTGCCATGCTGCTCCCTGTCTGGTGCTCACACAAGGCTTGAAAAACAGTTCAGTGTTTTGGCTAAATCGAGATCACAGCTTCTCTCTCCAGAACAGCTTCATCTAATCTGAGGTTCCTTCACAAACTGACCCCTGGGCAAGTGTTACATATGAGATTTAAGTGACTCAGCAGTCTGTCTGCATGATTTTGTCTCTGAATGGACAGAGATCCTCTTTATAAAGCGACCAGAAAACAACCAATGTGGTATTTAAACCATCATCATCAGTGTCAGGGCAGGGTACAAAGGATTGCCTCTGAGGTTGATGAGTCCTATACAGATACTACCAGTGAGTGATTTTCCACCCATATCAGCTTTTCATCTCTTTTAAATACAAGTAAATTGCAGGCTAAGGACTGTGGGACCAATCAGAGTGGATGGCATCTTTACTGAGAACTTGTTTGTTACTGACAAGTGCTTTTCTGTTATACAGATTACACCATCTTCCAAGTATCTCTCTCAAATCTGGAAATCAGTTTTTCTCTTTGGGGAAAAACTCAGTAAAGCAATTATCCTACCAAAAACTTGACCACAAGGAGGAGATCACTCTTACCTGTCTGTGCAGCCAGGCATCACTCTCATCTTCATGTTTCTAAAACACAAAAAGATCATTAACACCATACTTGTCATATATTATACTTTGCCTATCCAATGCAGGAAGCTGTTGGATTGGAGTTGAAAGGTTGCTCAGAAATACAAAGAAACTGCTTAAATATGTGCTTCTGGAGTGGAATCCAGTGGCTGCTTTTCTTGACTTTCCTCCCTGATGGATAAGCATTCACTAGATCAAGAAAGCATTTCATGCATACAGACAAAATTCATAAATCCACAAGATGTGTTATTCCCCAAAGAAATAAATCTTCTTAAGAAATAAATAAAGGCTGAAAGGAAATTTATTAAGAAAAAAACTTCTCACCATGCTTTACGCACAGAATTGCATCATCTTTTTCAAGGGATGGGTGTATTAGATCGATTTTATTCCTTTGGAAACTCATGCCTGTTTAAATGATGGAATCTGCTGATCTTACATCAATATGAAATTTGTATTTGTGCATTTATAGAAGGGATTAATTAATGACAAATAAGGTATGTGGAGATAAGCATGAGCTGGTTTAAATGCCATTAAATACATATAATGCAGCTGGAATGTTGCAAAGATATTCAGGTTGCAAATTGTTGAGGTATGCGAGCTTGTGTGTGGATAAAGGTATTTCAAGACAGGCAATCACCCTCCCTCAAACACACCCAGAGTGTTCTTGCATTTCTAGGTGTTAAAGAGAAAAATAATTAAAATTTGTTTTTATATCCTGTCTGCCTAACTCAATCTGTTCCAGCTGACTGTTCATCATGTAAAACAAGCCAAATAGCTTCTCCTTGTGTGGGTTTGTGAGCACTGATGGCAAGTGCCCTCTGTGCAAGCCTCTCCTACCTTGGTGCAGACGCCCGTGGTGGCGTCGCAGAGCGTCAGGATGGACACGTTCTGGGCCCTGTTCAGCCAGTTCACTGCCACCTTGGTGCTGGTGGCCCATTTCACCATGGTGATGTAGTAGTCCCTGCAAACACAGACACACACAAGCCAGATCACAACGCTGCCATCCTAATGAATTGCCACATGGCCGAGCAGCCCAGGAGAGAGCTGTGGTTTTAAAGAACGTCGTGTCCTGATGTCTCTAGGCTGCTTTATATACGGATTTCAACCCCTAAAAATGACATTTTTAGGGCTGTGCAGGTGTTTTATCTACCACTTCTGGAAGTTATTTTCAAAGAAGAGACGAATGCAGAGATAAAGAATCTTTCAAGCTACTCTGTCTTCCAAGAAGGATTGAACTGCCTGGAGCTACACATTTACACACAGGTGGAAAAGAAATTGCAAACCATTTCCATTCTGAGCACACTAACCTGAGCTGACTCAGACCCATCACTATCAATGGTTGAGATGTTTATGCTTATGAAAAGTTGATGGCCTCTGAGTATGCCAGCTACACACCAAGGTAGCCAGGAGTGTTGCATTAAAGGACAAGTAGAAGGATAGAGTTTGGAGCAACACAGGGCTTCTGTAAAGCAGACGCAGCTGGTTGCCATACAGACATCAGCAGAGATAGTCTGCATGAGCAAAACCACCCTCCTACGCTCCCTGCACCATCTTATTGCTGGACATATTCATGTTGTGATGATACTTGGAGTAAATCATGGGTGTGGGCTGCACAGCCCTGCAATCAACATCTTCAGGAAAAGTCCTGTGCAATAGTGAGGACTGCACCCACTTAGGCTGGGCTGGAAAATACAGGAATAAATTCCCTGATGGTTGCCTTCTCAGAGCCAGGGCATGGTGCTACCAGAGGTCCACCTCTGCAGCCATTCAGAGCCCCACCACCTCATTTGTAGGGCACAACTCTGGCTGAACTGCCAAAGCTGGTGATGTTATCATATACTGCAGGGCCATGTGGGCCAAGACATCCTTAAAGTATAATATGACTTTTTACAGCATACAGTCTATAAAAAATTTATTAGTTCATTTGTTTGCTATAAAATATGTATAAGGAATTGTTGCTCTTTTTGGAAATAATGTGCTGTGTCGCTGGAGAGTCCTTTGAGTTCTGGCAAGAGTTCCTGCATATACTGAAGAGAAAGGGCAAAAGCACAGAGGTCTGTTTGTCTAGAAAAATAACAAGCTGGAAATTGATTTTGTACTTTGCAGTAATATTTAGTGCTTGAAATTGGCTGCGGAAAAAATGAAAAAAAAAGTTAGTGCTTGCAGCCACTGCACTGGGGGGAAGGATATGCCCAGGTGAGACAATAGCAGCCTGAAAATTTAGAGCCTGAAATAAAATTGTAATTTTACTCTTTATCAGCAACAGTGTAGGCCCTAAGAGGAAAAAACAAAACAAAACAAAACAAAAACAACACAGCAAAATTAAACTGTATAACTGTCTCTTCTTTCTCTCCAAAATGAACTGAGCAGATTCAGTCTCCCCAGAAAAGGAATGTGATTTTAGTACTTATTGTGGCTTGGAGCACTTTTCCCATAAATCCAATTTAAAGTTTCAAGGACTATATTCAGTTTTTACATCCCTCTCACTGTTTGAACACAAGAGCCACAGTTTTTTTTCAGGAACTTTTAATTATTATTTTAGGTGAATCATGGTCTTCCCTTCCACCCCAGAGAAGGGCATGGAGTCTCAATTTCTCTCTGAACCCTCTTCTGGCCATCAAGACCATGAATAACCCAGCCCACAGATAACTGCAGATACCTGGATAGTTTTTGAGTAGTGTGGATGTGGAGTAATTTCATTTACTTCCCTTCACATCTCTTCTATTGGACATCCAAGTTTTATGGTTCCCATTTTGCAGAGGAAAATGAGACAAGAAGGTGTGATTCATCTCAGCTAATTTTAAACATCTGCTGCTCCTGCAGCTGCACTGGTTGAGCAGCCAGTGGAGAGAAATGGGAAATTAGTGCCATTCCCAAGCCCTCTCTGCCTGACCTGTCCCACATTTTATGTGGAGCTGATTTAAGGGAGAACTTTTTCTCTCCATAGAACAAAATCCATACCAGCAGGTCCTTGACCACTGCATTTACAGACATCCACATCAGAGCAAAAAGAAAGGGACACCTTGTCTGAGCCCTGTCAGGAAGGGTGAAGCCATCCAGAGTTTTGCAATAGATTTTCATATCCCAGTAAAGACATTGTTGGTTTGGTTTTGTCTTGGGTTGTGGAACCAAAACAAGCAGTTGAGGAGAGGTTTTTCTTTATCTCTTGTAACTCTGCGGGGAGGAGGGTGGATGCCTTCTGACAATGGACCAACTGTTCAAACCAGGTGGGGCAGTGTTTCTTATCTCTTTCACCACCCATCCTCCCTCCAGNATTCCAAGAGAAACTCCAGCTTTCCCTGGTGGATACCTGTCTTTCCAAACCAAGACAGGTTTGCAATTATCTGAGGCTGAGGTTATTGCACAGCACCCTTGTTCATGCCCCAGCTTTCCACAGCTGCTTCCTGGAGGCAGGAATCCCAAACATGAGGTGTGACTCTACAGTATGAATACCTACAGTATGACCATGGTGATAAAGCCACAAACACTACAAAGAACAGTGATTTATCACAGGCCAAGGAACAGGCAGCAGCCCAGCCCATGGTCCCTGCACACAGACAGCTCCTCTGATCCAGACTGGAGTTTTCTGAGTTTTTCCATTATTTATTTGTTTCTGGCCCATGCAAGGGCCAGTGATGATTTCTGTGCTTGAGGGAGATAATTTCATCCCTCACCCCTGCCACCTGAGATGCAAATATGAGAAATAAGCTGGGTCATGATCCAATTCTGACCATCTGCAGATGAAACTCTTGAGGTCCAGTGTCTTTCACCAAAATAAAAAATCCCTGTCAGGCAATAAATGTTATACTACTACTTTTCCCCCTTCAATTTCAACTGCATCCCTTTTTTTTTTTTTTTTTTTTTTTTTTTTTTCCACAGAAAAGCATGGCATTGGAGAAAACTTGACAAAAATATGCAGAATGAAAGATATTTTAAAAGGACAAGTGATCAGTACTGTACATTTCACCCCCAAATATGTTTTCCCGTCATCAGCTTTGCTTTTTTTTTTTTTTCTGAAAAATATCCAATTCCTGTGGAAAATTTCTGGCTTCTTTCAATTTTGAAAGAAAAGAGGCCGTGGCATATCTCCACTTTATTATCAGCTTTATTAATTGTACTAAATCACTTTGCTCCAGATAAAAAGAACACGAAATACCACTCTGTCCATATATCATCTGCACTGAGCACACTGAAATGCTTCAGATAGGATGTGTCTGCTGGAAGATCCTTATCACCAGCTTCCCCTGCTTTCTTGAAACTCCCTTCTGTAACGGAATGTACAGTACATCCCTCTTGCCTATTTTAATAAAATTTTATCACACTAATCCTCTCACTTCAGAAAGCATATGCATAATGAAAATACACCCCCATTGCTCTGGCAGCACTACCACTATCATCCCTAGAGATGGCAATTGCCATGGTTTTGATGAAATATGCAGACACTAATTAATTATGATGTATTTTGCATCATTTTGCAATATTGATTGCAACAAAATAAATTATGGCCACCCTTGACCATATAGAACAAATTTATGAACAGCACTTGGATCCTGCTGTTGGAAGTTATTGCTGTAATTAAAACCTTCCTGAGTCTCTCTGTTTACAGAGAATGCTGCTAAAGAGAAATTATCTTGTTCAGGAGCCACCATTCTGATACTGTGAGGGGGATACTGTGATCCTGAATTCCCACCTGCTGTACACAGGTCTGAAGTTGTATTTTTGAAAGGCAAATGTCCATTTGGTTTGGCCACAGGTCAAACATCTTCTTTTGCATGAATAGGTTTGGATTATTTTAGAGTTATTAATTGTAAACCTCTTCTAATACAATGTTCTATAAAATACAGGTAAAAGACAAGTAATTTGAAAAAATAAAAATAAGCAGATTTACACAAAATGAAACTTTTTGATAGCAGCAGAGAAAGGTCCAGTGTTAAAAACAGTAAAATGATCTCGAAAAAAGTCAAACTCTGATCTAAAACTCCAAGGGAACTGGGGCCAGCATTCAAGGATGAGAAAGCACCTACCTCATTCTCTGATCATCTGGGGGAGTCATTTCCAGGTCATGAGTGGGTCCATTCAGACCAATCACATGCAAAGAAATAGTTGGGTTTTCCATTCCAGCCTGGATTTTAAAAAAGAATAAATTTCCGTATCACATACAATACAGAATGGTTTTGATTTATTATATCCCCATGGATTATAAAAAGTATTCCCACTGAACAGGATAAGGATTGGACTGCTGTGGTCTTCCACAGGGAGACTGCAGATCTAAGGATGTGGCACAGAGGTGTGGAGAGGTTGGTAGGCACAAACAAGGGACAATTTTACTCAGGACACTTCTAATCTTAGCAAAAAGAAATCCAAATTTTCATTGCAACCAAAAATTTTGCTATTTCCTGCACCTTTTGACAAAAGGTTGTCTAACAGGATGGTGGTTGACACAGTAAAATACTGATTCATTTTGTACTGTAGGAAAGTACATCCCCTGCTGAACCATTGTCATTTCCACAAAACCTGCAAAGGTGTGGGAATTTCCTGTTAAATTATGGCTCAATTTGGACCAGCATGTGAGGCCTTAGGCAATCAGTGCTAGAGCATGAAACCCAGAAGGAATGACTGCAGCAGACACCCCAGTACTGCCTTAGAGCAGGAAATTACAGCAATAACAGCAGCAGTGAGCCTGTGCTGGTGGTGGAGAGCTGTGTCAGTGCTGTCACCCACTGCAGGTCTCTGCAGTCAGGGGGACATTGGCTCTTCAGTCTTCTCTGTCTTTCAGGCACAGCAGTGTACTAAAACCAATGTCTCCTCTGACATTAAACCATCCTGGACATTCTCAGGAAGCCCAAATACTACATTTTCTTTCTATACAAAAGATTATCTAAATATCGAATATATGTATGTATGTGTATATGTGTGTATCTATCTAATCATCTAAATATATGAATGTATCTAAATATAGAAACATATCCAGATATGGAAACATAGAAATTCCAAATGCTCAGAGACCATCCAACTTCCATCTGTTCCAGCATGGAAGCACAATTGCTTTTGTGAGCATAAAAAAGCAAGGATTTTTAAATTTTACTTTCATTCTATGTGGAATTACGAGTTCTCATAGAACCAGAAAAGTTGAATTTTACAAATGCAGCTAAAGAGCTGTGGAAACCACAGGCACTGGGGAACAGCTGATCTTCCCTTGGATCTGTTTATTTTCATTGCTTATGAGGGAGCATTATTAGTCTCCTGTCTGAGCCTACTGGAAATAAACAATTATTTATTTCTGATAGAGCAGCAGGATTGATTATTTTATTTTCCCTTACCTTTGGATAATGGTATGTTTTAACAGTAGGGTAAAGCATGCCTGTATATATTGGGATCTCCATGGTGGGGACTCTGGAGGCATTAATTGTTGCATATGCCAACCTGGTGCCATCAGGAGACCACCAATGAGCAATGTGAGTCTTCAAGATTTCCTCTAATTAAAAAAAAAGAGAGAGAGAGAGAACAGAAAAAAAAAAAGGCTATTAGAGGTAAATTACTGGTTAGCAATAAATGAAACACTGCAGATATGAAAATCCCAGCCTAATCACAGCACAGAGAGGATGCCACAGGAATATCAATCAAAAATACTCATCAAATTATGCCATATACACAAATGAACACAATTGATAACAATTACTCTCTATTTATAGGTTATTAGCCTTAATTACCTTTGCTGAAGAAACATCAAATTATTCATATTAGTACACACACTCATGACAGCATAAAAGGCCCTGCTGCTCCTGCCATGTGTCCTGCACATGATTAGGGTTCACAACATCAGACTAGACACATATCAGTCAATTCAAACAGTGTTTATAAAAGTACTTCAGCAACAATTTAAATATCCCTTACTTCTGTTGCCAGTTGGGAATAAATAAATAAATACAGAACTTTTCTGTAACTTGTGAGAGGCCGGAACTTCAAAAGAAGATACCAAACCTTAGAGTCTGTGCCTTGGATACTATCTTGATTTTTATCCCTATCTCATTTTTTAAATCACTTTTGCAAGGCAATTTGCCATTAGTAGCCAGGGTTAGAGCCTGATCCTTTATACCAATGAATTTTGGGATTTCTGAGATTTCAGTAATATAGTTGCATAAGGTGCTCAGAAAGATGCCAATGCAAACATATCAGAGTTCAAGTATGTAAGGAGAAAACAATATTGCCATCCTGTGAAATTACTTTTTATACTGTCAGAACCTAGTTCTCATTAAATTCAAATTCAAATAACTTCTAATTTATAATACATTTCATATCATCTAATATCCTTCGTTGTAAAGATGAGTTCATCTTACAGATCTGCAGAAAAGCTATAAAATTCACTCTTGGTCCAAAGTGTCTCCAGTTACTGACATTTGGAAGACATTAACTTGGCTTTTTAAACCTCCCATTTTGTGAAAGACAATAATGCAATCCATTTTCATTAAGAGGCTTAATATCATGTGAGTCATTCCTATTTAAACCACCAGAAGGGCTTGCATATGCTGTACAGATTGATGGGCAGGAAGATGGGTCCCATTACTTTAATGTGAGAATAAAAATTAAAGAGGTTGCAGAGTGTTTCTAAGCCTTCTCCATGAAGTTCTGCTGCACAGGTCCAGGCAGCTCCAGTGTCTGCTGCCATCACTGGCCACTGGAAAAAGGGATGAGGAATCTCTTAGTTCAGACCCACCAGGTTTGTACACCACTCTCTGATGACCCCCACAGTCCAACCAGGACATCCCTCTGGTCTGAAGAGTAGAAACTCGTAAGACACTGTTTAATTAAAAACAAAACAAAACAAAACAAAACAAAACAAAACAAAACAAAACAAAACAAAAAAAAAAAAAAAAACCCAAACAACAACAACAACAAAAACAAAAAAAAAAACCCAGTCCTTGGAGAACAGACAATTATATTCATCACAGGGTAAATAAACACTTTGTTAATCAAGACTTGCATATGGCTTGGAATAAAACTCAAGGTAACATCAGAAAGGGTGCAAGAGAAAATTCATCCCTGATACTTGAGGTTTTCAGAAATAACAAATTAATTAATCAGTCCTTAATGGCAGCATGTAAGTGGGGCTTTCGAAAGATATTTAGGAAGTTACAAATGCTTCATGGGAAAGCACATCTGGCAAATTTACTTTGCTGCATTGTCCCACCTGTTACATGTACATTTAAAAGATGCTGCTTTTGACTTTTATATTGGTTGCCCATTAAAGAGATTATGAAGAGCATAAAGGAAAAGGAGTAAAGATGGATGGCAGATGAATCCTTGACATTTTAACATTAATTAGGAATGACTTTATTCAGCAAACATTTTCTCCAGGATCTCAGACTTAATGAAGCAGTTTTGCTGAAGGTCACATACCCAGAAAGGTTTTAGTGCAGGTTTTGTGGTCCTCTGTTAATGAGATTTAATTGAGTGAACCTTTGCCTTGAAACAAAGCCAGGACCTTGCTGTTATTAGAGAGATCAGTTTTAGCAAACCAGAAAACATTCTCATGGACTATAGAATGGATTAGTACCAGAAAGTTCTTTCAGTTGAAAGAAAAAATGATTTGCAGACAATTTGTTCTTGGAGACAGTTTATTCCTTATGTTTGTTTGCATTTAGCACATGCTCTGAAAACCAGCTGCATTCAGTACTGCTGAGTCTTTCTAAAGTTACCTCAGATCCTGCCTCATGTATGAAAAAACAGATTCCCCTTAAATACTAAAGCCTCCCTACATGTTTGGATCATGACCTCCTGACTAGGAGCACAAAGTGATAATTGATCAAAACTCTGCCCACAAAACCAGAGCTTGCAGTCGCTGAGTGCTACATGATATCAGGATGCTGTGAGTGAGCTGCTGGGATTCCTCACAATCACATCCTGGTGGCTTTGTGCTCCTTCTTTCTCCACAGTTCTGCTTGCAGCCCCAACGGGGCATGAAAACTTGAAAACTAGTGAGAGTAAAGTGTGTGGTTGCCTTTCAACAAGGGCTGCTCAGACCTGCTGGCTGGGTTCAAGCACAGGGTTTGAGACAAATCAGTGCTTATTCCATCTCAGCACATGCAGTAATGAATCACTCTGAACCAGCTGGATGACCCTGCTCATGAGCAGTGACTCTTCAGTGGGGATATATATTAGCCAGTGATGTCTTTGTGCTCAGGGAATGTTGCAGAATGTGTATTTTAATCCTTTTTTCTAGTCGAGTAAGGCCCAACTGAATGATCATTTCAAAGCCACGTGAAACAAGCAGTCCTCTAAGTTAACAGGCCCTCAGGAGGAGAATTTGAAGTCCTAGGTCAGGGTACACTCAGTGACAACTGGGTATGTATCCATCTTAGAGACTTCAGTATCATTGGAGGAGAGAAGAAACTGGAGGAAATGACAGAGGTGTGGTGAGAGGAAGGTTCCCTGAGCTGAATTCAAGGTTGCTGCATTTGTGCATTATGTGGATGGCTGTCTTTGGAGTCAAGACCTGAGCAGCATCCAGAGAGAACCAGGCTGCCCAAAGTGGGAATGCCATATCTTCTGAAGGGTATGTTTCCTGATGGAGGCTCTCCTGCTCACCATCAGGGAGCAGAATAAGTCCCTTGCAGTGGTTCTCAGCTGCCAAGTAACAGGCTGTGGTTAATATGGGATTGGATGCAGCATTTGGCTATGATATTATGTGGGAAACCCCTGGAGAGGCTGAACAGAAGCTGGGTGGACATTTCTAGCAGGTCTGTCATTGAAAAATTAGCCCAGCATGTATAAAGTTAAGCAGCCACCAGATTGTTTCAAATTGCAATTTAATTCCTGCAGCACTTGCAAGAGCAGTGAAATGGAGACTTTTATCTCACTTCAGGTAACAAACTTCTCAAGGAATATCACAGCAAATGAATCTGGAAGAGACCCTAAAAATCCTCTGGCTCGTTCTTCCATGGATAATATCCACCCCAATCCTGGAAGGATCTTCACAAGTGGATTTTGCTATTCCTTTTGATGCTGGTGTACCAACTTTAGCCATGGAACTCAAACATTTATAGTTATCATTTCCACCTCTGTCTAAGCACTGAACAGTCCCAGTGAAGAGCATTCAGATCTCTGACTTCCTTGATAGATTCAATGCAGGGTAAAGCACAAAAGCAGCAGGCCTGTATTTTATGCAACCTCTGTGGCAACCAGCAGGTTCTGGCAAAAAGAACTGTTGTACACACCACACTTGGAAATCCACAGAGATAATTTTAATGTTCTGAACCATAATCTGCCACTGGGGCATTTCTAAAGACATTTCCATGACAAATCCACTTCCCAGGTTTGCACAGAGCTCTAGACTGGCAGAGCTCCTCTTTGCCAATAAACGCATACATGTAAATGCCATGGCCATGGAGGTTTCTTCATGCTTTTCTAAAATCTAATTAGTTCTGCAGCCTTTGTCCATCCTGAGTCATATTTCTGAATTTTGCCTTTCTGCTGAAAGTGGCAAAGTTCTGGCTTGCTTTTTGGAAGAGATGAAGCTTTCACTAGTGACTGACTGATAGCTTAGAGATTACTTCCAATGATATCAGGAGAAAAAAAACTGAGGAAAAAGATAATTTTCAAGTAAAAATACTTCACCTTTTCCTGGGCCTTCTTGTTAGAAATAACTTATAACTTGTTAAAAAATAACAAATAACTTGTAATTTTCAAGTGTGAGTTAACAGAAAAAGACTTGCACAAGAGGACAAAGATGCCTGTACAGATCAGTCCTCTGACAGTCTGACCTGTACCATTGCAACTCCTTTCTATCATTAAAAAAAAAAACAAAACAAAACAAAAAAATAATTCAAAGACATCAGCAATTTAAGGTTCAAAATCTCCCAGGACCAGTGTTATTTATTGCTGATTTGGTAAAGCACAGCACTTCTGGGGAGCGTAACCAATGGTTCTGTTTGTGTGATGTATCGTAGCTGATGCTCAGATCATGAAGTATTTGGTGTGCTGAAGACATTTTGCTGTTTTATTAAAACTGTTAATAAAAAGGAATTTTAAGCAAAATGAAATGAAAGCCTGACATAAAGGCCGTGGCTTAGGTGGGGAAAGAAAGCTCGAAAGAAATTGTCAGTAGGACGTATCAAAAGAACATGAGAGGAAGAGAGATCAGAGAACAGCAAGAGGGTCTAGGAAAGGAGAAAACAAAGACTACTGAGATAGTGAAACCCCAAGGGTTCTCATAGAAACATCAAATAAATACAAATGCTTATTTGACAGCTGCCATCTGTTTTAAAATCAATTACTCAATCATCTCGAAGCCCCAACCACATGTCCAAATCGATTACATTGTAGAGTGTGAAAGCAAGTATTTTTAGCCAGTTAGGGAAAACTCATTGTTCATATTTGCCTTTACTGACACGCATTTCAGGGATGGATTTGGAAAATGACCTTTTATTCTATGGAATCAAATTTTTCTCTCAGTTGCTGTAGTGTAGGTCTACACTGACTTCCATTAAATCATTGTAATAGATATAAAATGTGTGGAAAAAAAAGTAGTTATGTGTATGCAAATAGTAAAAACTGTTTTAGATTACCATACCCCATCTACATTTTCCTGTGTTGACATTATTTTGTGCTGGTGTCAGCAATAGCTCTGCAGCACTATTGATTTCAGAGCAATTAATCCTTTTTCACAGCTGTCTAATTGAGTCAGGTAGAAAAAAATATGCAATTTTGCAGGCCTGCTGAACAATTCCATAACCTTTTGTAGAAAATTTAAAAATTTTTGTGGCTGAGGTCAAACTATGGGCTCAGCCCAGTTCCACAGTTCCTGACACTGAGATTAGCTTAGCTGGTCAGAGCATGGTGCTGATAACAACAAGGGTGTGGGTTTGATCCCTGTGCAGGCCCTTTACTGAAGATTTTAACTCAATGATCTTTGTGGGTCCCTTCCAACTCAGAATATTCTGTGAATCTGTATGCACAGAACAACTCTTGTCAAGCTGCTTGTGCTCTTGTCCAAGAGATTCTTAAGAAAAATGAGCTGCAATGCCCCCAGAGATCCTTAGGGAAACGAGCTGCAATGCTCACCCCTGTGACCCTTTATTCCTACTTGGAACACAGAGTCTCCTCTGCCACTGACAGGCAAGCTTAGGAAGAATAAACTGTTACTTGCTTTTATGGCATTCTTGAGGATGTGCTTTAGAGAGCACTTTATAACCCCAAATCCTCGATCCAAAATCTCATGGTGGAGGGCAAGCAGCTCCCGGGAAGGTGGCAGCCCCTCATCTCAGGGGCTCAGAACTCCAGCCAGGAGTTCTGCATCTCCTCAAGGAAGGAAGGTGAGGGCTGCAAGTGCCATCAGTTCCTCTTAGTCATCTGGTTTAATTGCTGGAACACAGGTTGTTTTCTGCTCACGCTGTCTGGCAGCCCCTTGCTGCTGCAGAACTTTGTCTTGAGACAGCAGGCGAGGGTTTGGCCAGTGCTTCTGCCTCCCTGTTGCCAGATGCTGAGGGCCAGGACAGAAGCTCATTTCAGCAGGGTGGTTCATGCTGGGCACTGGTGAAAACCACTCCTCATGTGTTCTGTGTGGTCAGCAAGATCATGTCATGTCTCTGCATCTCTAGTGTGGGCCCCAGAGCTGCTGCACAGCCTGAGCCAAGCCCAGGCAAAGAGGCAAACCCCACTAAATGTGGACACAAATGGGCTGTGGTCCACCTTCACTTCTGTGAGATGGAGGTGGCTCTGGGTGACACCACCACAAGCTGCAATGCTCTGGAAGCAGACAAGTCACTGTGGGATACCTGGCCAGGATCCCAGAGGGAATACACAGGAATGAAGAGCAAACAGTGTCCAGCAAAGCCAGAGTGCACATCAGAGGCAAATCTGCCAGCCAGACTGGCCAAATCCTGACCACTCCAACCTGGCCTCCTCATCCATACTCCCAACTACCAGCAATAACCACCAATGTTTCAATAGGACAATGTTTAGGACACTGATCCCAAGAAGCAGGATGAGATCATGTTAGCATGGGACCAAGCTCCTGACAGACATAAGAGATTTTCTGAGGCTCCTAATTTCACCTTATTTAGAAACTGTTAATTTAGTGTGTTTTTTTTTCTTTTTCTTTTTCTTTTTCTTTTTCTTTTTCTTTTTCTTTTTCTTTTTCTTTTTCTTTTTCTTTTTCTTTTTCTTTTTCTTTTTCTTTTTCTTTTTCTTTTCCCTGACCCACTGATTCTCCTAATTTGTTGTGTTTCCAACACTAAAGGATTCTGTGTTTGCCATATGAGTCAGGGCATTAGGAATGTTGTTTATAAGGTTATTGGCAAGTAGCTGCCAGACCTTCTTTACTGTTTGAGTGATTGGGGGCTTCAAAAGCTGGATTTATTGAACACCAGCCTGATCCTATCTTCAGGTACACCTCTACAGCCCTTACAGAATACACAGAGGAGGCCAAGCTCAAACTGTAATAACTAAGAAATCATGAATGTTTAAAATCTCCCTCAATCATGCAAAGGGTTTTGTTGGAAAAAAGCCCCAATCAACCACCGAACAAAACAGATACACACAAGTACGAGATGTCATCTGAGACATACAGGTGGATTCTTACAAAAAGGAGGCAAATTCAGCTATTTGAAAATATTCAGAGTGTCTCCGCCAGGCCACCCTCACATGGTGACACACTGAGTGCACTCAGCTCTGCAAATCCCACTTGGTGCAAAAAGCCATGGAGAGGAGCTGTCCTGGTTTCACATGGACCCTGGGTGTCCTGCAGGAGCAATGAGCAGCTCCCCAGCAAGTCTGGCACCTCTCCAGAGCAATCACAGCAGGCAGGCAGGGTTACCCTGTGTCATGCACAAGCCATACTATCTTGTTGGCACATCAGTGTTTTGGGGCCTGAATTTGTAATAAAAGCTGTCCTCTTCCAAATAAAAACACAAGAAAAATGTTGAGATGCCTCCATATCCTCCCTCTCCTCCTTTTAGAAGTTTCTTTTTCTGTGCTTCCGGGTTCTTGTCACCTGGACCCCATCCTTAGGAATCCTTACTTTTCAAAAGCAGTAATGATTAATTCTCACAACTGCCCCAAACAATTAGTGTCCTTTGGTTGTGTGAGTCACTCTCAGTGTCAGTGACAACCTTTGGACCACGATGACAAGACTGACGTGCAGACTGTGACTGCTGGCAGGTCTGTGATCTGTCAGGATGTCCAGACGTAATAATGAAAATGGGGTTTGAATGATGAAAATAGAAATATTAGCTATCCTATCCTCAGCTATTCCTGCTTCTAGCACTCACTCCAAAGATCAAATGCATCTAAGGAAACCCATCTGCAGAGGCAAACTGCTGCCTGCCACTAATGTATAACAAGAATGTGTTTTTCCATCACCTGGCACAAACTTAAAACCCACAGCCTGTTGTCAGCTCTTCATGAAAGCCTGTTAGCCAAAGGCACTAAACCTGTAGAAACGTTTCCTGGCAGAAGTCTTCTGAGCAATTTGCAGTGCAGCCTCACTGATGTGGGTAAACACTCTCTGCAAGGTCCTGTTGTACCTCCTCAGTTGCTAAGGACCCAGACCAGGCAGAATTTACATGGCCCAAATGCAGCAGGGTTCCTTATAGACAAATCCTTTTCTTCTTTTCCCCTCTGGTGCCACTGAACAGGCTGCTATGGCTGGAAATGCAATTTGCTTATCTGTGCAATGCAGTGAGACAAATCAGGGCTTTCATTATATGCTGAATATTTCTCTATTCAAACATGCTCAAGCAGCTTCAACTTCACCTCTCCTTTAAATTAAAAGTTACAGGTTCTGTCTAACGAATCTGTGGGGTTTATGATAGGAGGAAGATGGACAGCCAGCCTTGACACAGGGGATCCATTTCAATAGCTACAGATGTATCAAGAAAGTTAGTGATCACAAAACCCTCTGAATCAAAAATTCATTAGACGATTGCAATAGTTCAAGAACACAAGTGCCCAAAAGCAATCTCTTTTAACATTTCATAAAGAAATATGAGAGATAAGAAGACTGAACAGCCTGACATTGCTATTAAAGAACTTGTTTCTTCAACCCCATGGACTTTTATCAGCACTTGCATAAGCTGTCTTTCATGTGAATTGCTTGCATGATTTATTCACCCTGAGCAGCACCTGCTAGTCACCTAGTCTGAGTGCTAATAAATGTCAGTTAATACTGCAAAATACAGCCCTGCTTTATGAAATGGGAACTGGAGCACATTGACTGAATTTAGTCTAGCTCCTAATTCCTTACCTGATTTAAACAGCTAAAGTCATTGAACAGCCATTAAAAAACCACTCAGGGTATATATTGCCCTGTTATGGCAATATTCCCAGAGGTTTCAACTCAGAACAGTGACTCAGGACCTGGCTAACTGAGAGATTTAGCTCAATAATGACTCAGAGGATGAATCTGATTTCACAGGACTGAATAATCAGAGGAACTACTGAGATCAATAGAATCACCAAGGAATACTAGAAAAAAAAAAAAAAGGAAAAAAAAGAGAGAGTTGGATCAAAACAGAATTCAAATTAGCTTACAGCAAAATTTCAGAAAAAAAATATTTTCTTATCAAATAACAGGAACATTTATTTTTAATGAAGGTAAAGGTATGCAATCAGGTTATGCCATTGATGGATCAGTGGGGTTTGACTGTGCTTATCAGGGTTGTGGCACTTGCATGTTGAGCAGAATTCTGTCCTTTCCGAGGTGTGTGCCTTGAAGGTCACCCACTCTGGGCCCAGGTAAGCATAAAGAAAAGCATTATCCCTGCAGGATAATGCCCATGCATCAAAATCTCTTTTATCCCTGCTACCAGGAAAAAACTTTCTTTTATCAATATTTTTGATCCTTAGACTCCAGTGCAGTAATCCTAAATCTACTGACAAAACAAGAGGAATGAGGGCAGGGCCACCAACCAGGTCTGTGCAACTCTGGTTGTCAGTGACAGCCAAGAAATTCCCACAGGTGAGATAGGAAATAAACCCCAGTGGGTTTGGTGTGCAGAATGCCCAGTGGGGAATTTCCAGGGTGTCCAGGGGAGGCCAGGAGGAGGATCAGAGGGCTGGAGCACCTCTGCTATGGAGGCTGAGAGCTGGGGTTGTTCAGCCTGGAGAAGAGAAGGCTCCAGGTGGAATTTATTGCAGCCTTTCAGCACTTGGAGGAAGCCTGTAAGAATGACGGGGGCAAACTTTTTAGAAAACCAGTTGTGATAGGAAAAGGGGTGATGATTTTAAACTGAAGAAGGGTAGACGAGATATATGAAAGAAGATTTTTACAATGAGTGTGGTGAAGCTCTGGCACAGGTTGCCCAGAGAGGTGGTGGATGCCTCAGCTGTGGTCATTTCAAGGTCAGGCTGGACAGGGCTGGGCTTGGTCAGGCATGGGGTGCTCAGTGCCCATGGCATAATTCCCATCACAGGCACCAGATATATCTATATTTGCTAATAGTATTATTTTTGAATTTATGACCATCTGAATTTCCTTAGAGAGCCCAAAGTTTGTACCTCTAATGATCGCTGGTTTTACTTTAAAGCTACAAAAATTAGAGTCTTCTACAGAGAGTTTTAATTGGATAGTGAGTTAAATACCAAATGTGGTTGACTGTTCATAGTGGCAATGGAATTCCAGATATTTAAAATTCTTTAAAAATTTCATTGTATTGATTTGAGTTTTCTATTCCATGTTGTACCTGTGGTGTACATTGGTTCCATTATTTTCAGTTTTTTAATTTCAGCCAACAAAAACTCTATCCATAAACCAGCATATAAAAAATTCTCAAAAAATATCCCAAAACATACAGAAATGTGCATATAAACACACAAAGGGCCATGCAGTAACAGTGACAAGAAATTGCCTGTATAATTGGAACTAAAACTGGTAGGAGTAAAACTTATTAAAAATCAATATCATAGAAAGGCAATTAAGAATTTTAAGGAAAAAAAAAACCAACCCTGATTAATTAACTGCAAATTATAAGTAATACTTTGAATTGCATTGTACAGAACAGGCTCAAATTACCAATTATCCCTGCCTGCTTTGTTCAAAGATCATGAATGTGCATTTTAATTTACGCTGGAGAAAGCTAAATATGCTGAGAACCAGCATGCAGAATTTTGCAGAAATCACTGGGGATGAGGGTGAACTCCCCTATTACCATATAAATGACATGCACAGACTTATAAATGACATGCAGTGGATCCAGCTTGTATTGTTCCTTCAGATGTAGCAGGAAAATACCGGAAATTAAAATACAGCTTATAACCTGCCAGATAATAAATGTAACCCATACTGCACAAATCCCCATCTACCAAAGATAATTTTGTCTGCTGTTTTTTGCTGATTAAGGGTGGCTTTGGAAAGAAATACCCTCCTCTCCCCTCTTTATCTGTTGCACTTACTGGCAAGATGGAGATGGCTCCATTTTTATCTGCCCAACAGATCACAATACCTAACGTAGCATAATCTTAATTTCCAAGGTCATCATAGCCTGCTCTACCCTTAAAAAACTTCCTATCTAGTATTGAGGACAATTCCCACATTAAAAAAAAAAAAAAAATTGAAAAAGGCTGATTATAACAGCTCCTTTTCTAGCAGTTTTTTACCTTGCCATCCATGACGTTGGCAGTGTTGCTGTGTTGAGGCCATGGCTGAGCAATATTTCACCATTCCCTGCTGTGGTCTGGGGACTGGCTCTGGTTTTGTGAGGTGTTTGTTAAGGACTAGGCACAGCCAGGCAAGCTGGTGAGAACTTTCCCATTGCCAGACTATGAATTCTGATGGCAAACATTATGAGATGGCAAAGAAAATGCTCCTGTCCTTGCTGAGTAGGACCAGAAATGGTGATTTGTACTCTCTGCCATTTATTACTTATCACTAAAACCCAGTTCTCAAAGTCAGGTTATTCCTGGAATATTTTGGATGTGGGTTACACTCAGAGGTGCCAATTTTAATACATATATTGTCCTTTCTTTCTAAGACTTCCTTGGCTGCCTTTCATCTTTTCTTGGTAACTTTCCTCCTGGAAAGCCCAGCAGCTCTGGGCTGGCTGAACACCTTCCTGCTGGTGCCAGGGGCAGTGCCCGAGGTGGGTGCTCAGCCCTGCTCCCCCAGGCACAAAGCCTCCTGTGTAGGAGGGCTCTTCAGGGAGGGAGGCTGTGGCTGTGGCTTGCTCTTCAGGCTGCTTCCAAGTGATATTTCTTTGTCATTCCCTCCAGTCCCTAAAGACTGTGTGCTCCAGCCTGCAGCTATAAATCCCAATTATGTTGTTGGCATGTTGGGTGGAAGGTTTCATCTTCATCAGGCTTAGAGCAGGGTTCCACCAGGTTATGAAAATATTCAAAGCATGGTTGCACCATGATTACACAAAATTTAATTTTTTTTTTTTTTTTTTTTTAGTGTGAAGAACTTTTCTTCAAGGAATGCTAATAGGGTATCTGGTTTCTCTTTTACAGATTTATTTTCCCAGACTGAAAATGGGACCATGATACACTGCTACAAACACAACCACCTGGCTGAAATAATTGCCTGTAAATTACCTTTCTGTGCCTCTTGTACTCAGAGAGATGGTTTAATGTGGTTTTAAGTACAAATTAATAACTGGTATAAATAGTAACACATAATTACTAAAGATCCAGTTCTTATATTATAATTTCTTTATAAAATGTATAAAGAAATGTAACTGTCAGGCTTGTCCACTAATGACTGACGAGTTTGAAGAAGCCAAATCCACTCCTTTAATTTCTCTGAATGTACACATTGTTCATTTTTTTTTCTTGAAATTAAAAGTAGACATTTGCTTAGGAAAACTGTGCAGCCAAGCAATGATTTTATGCTTTCCTTCCTTTTTCAAGTGGTCAGCAAAGTACACAGTCTTTCCACTAAGTTAAACTAAAAGCTTGAAAAGAAGTAAAGTCCAAGTGGAGAATCTCCATCTTTAGGCACAATTTAGCTGTTGTGTAGAAGGCAAAGAGCTGTTTCCCCTCTACACCTTATCTCAGCTGTGCTTCCAAATGTGTGTTTTCTCCTACAGGAAAAGGTCAGGTCAAACATGGCACAGGGCAGGTCAGGAACCATCTCTGGTTCCTGACCCAGGAAAAGTTATTTCCTGACCCAGGAAAGTTATTTTGCTGAAACCAAAGCCAAATTCTTTGTGATCTGGTGATTACTGTACTCAGTGGACTTGCATTTGCAATTTCTATGAAGTCCAAGCAAGTAATTCATGCAGGGGAACATCAATTCTGGGAGAGAACAGAAAGCTGGCTGGTTTAAACCAAATTTTCTCAGTCAGGGACAAGCTTGGGCTTCAAGCAAAGGCCAGATCCATCATGCTGCTGCCTTCTTCATCTCCCAGGGAAAGAAGCTCTGCCAGGGCTGGATTCTGAAGTCCCAGTGGGATAAAGGAAAACACATCTCTTGGCTTCTTCGTGCTTCCTGCAACTTCCTTCAGCTGCAGTGCTGTTCTGCAGTGCTGAGCTGTGAGATCTGCTTGTTAAGGATAAACTTGGGCCTCAGTAATTGGGAGATCCTGCACTACAACCCTTCCAGATGGCAGCTCAGTTGTTGTTAGGACTGCACTTCTCCTGTGCTACTCCCACCTCTCACCCGGACCTGCAGGCTTTCTGCTAACACAGCCAGAACAACTCCACTGAAAGTTCCTATTTCTAAAGTCATCATTTCTCCTTTTGAGGTTTGTTATCCCATCTTGAATAGTTTTAAATCTCACAAAAGCACTGAAACATTCCTGATGTATTTCCAGCTTTCCTGGTTCACTACTTGCCAGGCCAGCATCCAATTCAAATTACTCTCACTTGCAAGGTCAAAATCAGATGCCCAAAATTCACAGGCAAGCTCTTAAACAAGAGGTGTCCCATAAACGGCCTTGTGTTGTTCTTTCTCAAACAAAATAATATTTTAGCTGGGTCATTCCCCAGAGAGAGTTTTTAAAAGGATCCCAAGTTCCTGAGTGGGCAGAAGTGAGCTGCTTCTTCGTCTCAGCGTGTTGGCACTGGGGCCACATGAGCAGAGTGACAACTTCTCCCTCCATGGCTCATGGTGCTTACCAGCAGTGCTCACCAGCCAGATTCACAGCTCCACTGACTCTGCTGAAATGGGGAAACTTACAGGGAAAGAAATCCCCAAATCTACTCTCTGCTCCACAGAGCCAGACAATAATCACATCAACCCCCTCCACCCCCTGACCCTCCCGTCCCACCACCGTTCATCCTCAGTACTGCTGAGAGATCTACAGTGGTATCAGATCAGGGGAAAGGAATGAGAAGCACAAAGGGATTCGAAAAGACCAACATTTAGCTGGAAAATTATTTATCCAGTGTATCATCAGGCACAGTATGATCTGGGCAAGGAGTGCCTTCAGACACACAGCCCTTTGGGCAATTCACAGGGCGTTGGGGGAGAAGGGTAGAGAGGAGGCAGAGTTAAAAAACAAGATCATTTCAAAGCACCATAACTAATCCTTTCCCTCCTTGTGGATTTATGCAACTTTGTGCTGTGCCTCCGAGGGGCAGCACAGCCCCAGCTATTGCATCTGAAATCCATCAGCTGCTGGGACCCAGCTCTTGCCTCCTGTCCTGCTCTCACTGTTTCTAGCCTGCTGGTGATACTCCAGAATAATACACGACAATTTAAGGGTTAGGATGGGTCAGCTCAATAATCAAGTGAAGTTTAATTTTTTAAGTGAGGTATTGAATCTTTTAAGTCATGTCCATGCCTACAGTCTGAGGCAAAGTCTGGAAAATCAAAACAAATGCAATAAATACAATGCTCTCCAGATAATTCCCTTCAAGTAAGATTTATTTTGATGCCTGTTTTCAGACTGTTGCCTTCAATTTTAAAAGCACAATAGCATGAAAACATAATGCTTCAGTTTTAGGAACTGTTTTTCTTCATGTCTATTTTCTTACCAGTTTCTCAAATCTTTAATCTAGCTATCGTGAAAGCCTCCTTTAAAGAACTGCTTTTGATCTAGTCTTATACAGTAGCTACTGATGGCTATTTTTTTTCCTCTCCTGCTATTGTTGTTAAATCAAATACAAGACAATGACTCAACTTTGAGCAAAAGCAAAACTAATGTAGGAGGCAAATGCTTATGAGTCATTTGTGTAAAAAGGGAAGGGCTGAAGTGATTTGCTCCTTTTTTCTGGGATTTGAAAGGGAGGCAAGAGTTCATCAGTCCCTTTAGGATGCAGAACAGTCTGACAGAGCTGGGGCAGCTTTAACAACAGGCATTTGCCTTCTGCTCACAGGGTGCCCAGTGGGTTGGAAAGGTTCTTATTCCTCTGGAAATCACTAGGGAATAGCCCAGCCCTCTGACTGGCACAGACACATCTCTCCAGCTGTGCATCCATCCCTCATATCCTGTGACCAAATCTGAAGGGCACCTGCCGGGGTTCTGTGCTGGAGGTGAGCTGAGGGATGTGCTGAAAACAGCCAGATCTGGGTTTTCATGCAGTGCTCTGCATTTTATTTGGTTTCTAGAGACTAAGGTGAAACTCTCACTTCAGTTTTGTGTCCTAATTTCTCTCATCTCGTCTAAAACCAGGTCAATAATTGTGCCTCAGTTTGCCTGTTTCTAAAAAGATGGTAATAATTCCTGTTCTACCAGGACATTATGTGAAGTTTTATTAATTGATGCTTGCAAAAGGCATTAAGATCAAGACGGAATAATTGCCTCAGTGGAGGTCATAATTAGACTTGTACCAAGAGATACATCTGAGCGTCATCTGTGATGGTCATTTAATCTTTTTCTTGCATTTTAGCTACAAGTGTGGGGGTGCTGAGGAGGGGAAGCTGCTCTTAAGTACAGAGGCAGCCACTGTACTTAGCCTGAATTCAAGCCCTTTATAAACCCAAACAGGCCTGAGCAAGGGATGTTGTGCACAGATCAGGGAAAGGTTCATGCAGCAGGGAAGACAAGAAACAGACCTTGCAGTGGAGCAGGACAGAGCTGTCTGAAGGGAAAGCCACCAGAAATCCCTGCCTTGGGAGGAGAGGCTGGCCCGGCTCCCCTTGGCTGAGGGTCAGCTCAGGGGTCAGCACTAATCTGATCAAAAAGGGGATTGGGAAAAGCTCATCCGACTCAGACTGTGAAATCAAGCTCTTGAATCCTAATAATTTCTACAGCAACCAGTTGTCACACCATGAGGAATTACGAGTGAAGTTGGGGGGCGGGGGCAGAGCAAGATGACACACTTTTGTGAATCCCAAATCCTGCTCTAGGCAGAACTTCCATTTAAAAAAAAAATTACATTTCCATATAGTTTGTTCTAAAAAGTACTTTGTGAAACACTAAGGCTCACATTTCCTAACAGTAGAGAACTGGGAAGTATCTCAGGATTATCAGAAGAATCTGAAAAAATCAAAATTCATGCAGAAACTTTGGAGATGATTTCAAGAAGACATACAACAGAATGATGGATTTTTGTACTCAAAAAAGCTTATAAATGACATCATTTTAAAAAGAGAACTTTTTCTCCATTCTTTTCTGCACTCTGTTCACTTTTCCACTGAATATTTTATGTAACAGCATTTTGAATTAAAATTCAAGTCAAAACCCCCACAAACACATCACCAAAACTCCAACCACACAGGCTAATCAAAAGCAAAATACGATTTCATCTCACATTGCTTCTTTCTATTCAGGATTGCATTTGCATACTATATTTTTTCCAGCAAATCATGCAGATTTCTGGCTCTTTGCAGCTCTCCCCTTGAATCCTGATGGAGAGAGGAGCTGCTCCAGCTCTCCATAGTTTTACCACATGGTGGCAATGTAACCTCCACCTTCCTGCTCAGGAGGTGAGTTGTCTCTGATTTCCTCCTTCATTACTTCTTATTCACTCTAATTATCATATTTGTAGGTGGCAATTACAGTCTTCTGAGCTTCTGCTTTCCATTTCCTCAATAAATTTAATAGAGGCTTGTTGGGTTTATTTTTCAAATAAACTCTGCAACATTTCTAAGGACATTAACCCTGTAATGTAAGAGTTTTTCTTCCAGTTAATGCAATATTGCATGTTTTTCAGATCTCTAATGAAGTTTTGAGGACCGGTCTGGAACTGTTCCCTTTTGCCAAGAAGCATTCACGTGCCCTTCAGTATTAACCCTTCCCTTCCCAGGTAGTTCTCTTTAGACTATACTGCTTTTGTTGCCTCATTGGAATTGAGAAAAGCAGAGAAAAATCTCAAGTTATTTAAAAGCAGCTAAAAAAATCCATAAAAAAAACCAAAAAAGAAAAATTAGGAATATATACAAAATAATAACAACAACAGAAAGCAGTGAAATATTCAGCCTGGAAAGGAATTACAGTTGTAGAAGGAAAGGTGATCCATGAGAAAACATGCTTTTAAAATCACACTAAGGAGTAAACTTGTGGTCTTCATTTTAAATGACTGTGATACTGAGAAAATGGAAAAACAAGATCTATTTGCTACTGCTTTTAAAATCAGTATGCATCAAAATTCTACATCTAAACTGCAATGCAAACATTTTTTCTGCTCTTTTGAAAAGTGTGGATACTTCTCATTTATAAATATAATATATAACTATACCAGGTCTCAGAAGAAAGATTTTATTCTCTGATTCACAGGCCAGGCACCACAGATTTAAGGCTTAATCGATGATGGTTAAGAATACAACACTATATTAGTCAGTGAAAACACACAAAAAGTCTTGAAGCAAAACTCAGAGAACTTTAGGAGCGTGTACATTTGTTAAAGGTATCAGCTTCTGCTTAACTGTATAATTCTGATCTGGATCTAACATATAAATTGGGGCATTGTACATACTGAATGAGATTCTAATTGTGAATTTTACATCAAAAGTTCTGGCAAATTTGTCTGAACTATGGGCAATATTTCTCTGGTAAGAGTTTGAAATTCAAATAATCTGCCCAACAGAGTATTTGCAGTGGTCGTGCTCTGCTGTATAATCAGTACCAGGTGAGATGAAGAGTAAATAATTTCTTGGTGTAGCTTATATCCATATGGCCAGTATAGCTGCAAAACCATCTAGGACACCTCACTCTATCACAGGAAATTCCATGAATAAAAACACAGAGCACTTGGTAGTTTGCTTTGGTATTATATGATACTTCCACTCATTAAAATCTGTAAAATAGTTTAGAAGTGAAAAGAGATCCCTTCAAAACCCATAGTTAAGGAACTTGTTAAGAAGAAGTATTATAAATAACTATAAATAAAACACAGTATTTAGCTCTTAGCAGCATTTTGTGTTCCTGTGCTGTTTGATGTGACTCAAAGCAATAGAATAAATTTTTCCAGTGCAGAGTGACATGCAAGGACTTTTATAGTCTTAGAAGTTCTTATGATTGGAGAATACAGCACAGCAGATTTTCAGTAATTAAAAACAAAATTAAAAAAATAAAAAATAAAATAAACAAGGTATTCTAATCACGATTTCCTGGTATGCAAACAGCATCACAAACTGGTGGAGAGAGGGTTCATTCACCACCAGAATGACACAGGCAAACACAGGAATGACCACAATCCCTTTAGAAGAAAAGAACTGGGAAGAATGGCAGCAAATCCAGCTCTACAAGGCTCACCTGTGCTGTGGAGATAGTTCTCAAAGTGAGAAACTCTGTTTTCAATGGAAAGAGGGGAAAGCAGGCAAAGAGGCCCCCGAACACAGAAGTGGTTGGGGCTGTGGAGCTGAGCAGACATCTCAGCATGGGATTGTTTGGGTTTTACCCCCCTGCAGTGTCTGGCTCTGCCTTGGTGGGCCATCACACCTGGCTCAGTATGTATCCCCCCACCTCCAGATTCTGAGAAATCCTGGTGGATGTGGGCAAGGGCTGGAGAGAGCCAGAGAATGGTGCAGGTCTGAGCAGTGCCTGTGGCTGTTTGCCATGGATTTGAAGGAAAACATCTCCTACACATTACTACCTTGCTTGGTCCCTGCAGTCTCATCCCAGCAGTCAACTGAAGGTTCTCCCATCCTTCTGGATGTGGTCCCTTGTGAGATTGCCCCACACATTCTTCGAGGGTCCAGCCCTGTTCAGACTACTGGCTTAATAATAATTAGTGGGACCTCATGATCGGGTGTGTCTTGAAACTCAAAAAAGTTCAATAAAAAAATGCAAAATAATACAAAAGCAACAAACAAAGATCAAAGCTGAGCACAGTGTAAGGACAGTTCCTACACCTGCTATAACACCCCAAAAATGCCACGAGGCCCTTTGTTCTGTCACTTCTCTGCCTAATGGACGAGGATGGACCTATTGGCAAACTGCCAGTAGGAAGGGGCACAGGTTTTGACAAACAGTGCCAAGGGCCAACAGGCTCTCCTCTCCTGGCACTGAGCCAATTACAAAGAGAAAAACACAGAACTTTCTGGCTAAACTTTCCAAAGGGAAACCGAAACCCTTTCCTTATACAGAACTGCCCACTCGGGAGTGGAGGGTGCATTACTACAGTCCCTGCTGCCCCACCCTGGCTGCTGTGCACCTGGGTGTGGTGTTTGCAGGCACCAGGTGTCCCCAGCCTGGCACACAGCAGCCAACTCATCCCTGGCCACTTAGATATTTTACTGCTGAACCCATCCAAAAGCTTTAGGATCATCTTTAAAAACCTGCCATTTCCCCCCACTTTTCTAATTGCTGTTAACTCTGTGGCATAGTTTCCCCTTGGACCTGCACTTGTTGAAGAACAGAAAGCAGCTGGTGCAGAAGCTGCGCCATATGGTGGTTACTTATAGCAATGTAAACTAATTGAGTGTTGAGGGTGATGTAATCCCTGGGTGCTTCATCTTTCAGGAACTGCTGGGGTGTCAGTTGATGGCTTTAAAGACCTGCTCCAGCCCTTCAGTCCTGCTGACACAGAGCAGAACCCAGCCAGAGTCAGCTCCATGTGCTGGTTGGTGTCGACGCTGCAGCCGCCACTGGGCTTCTTTGGCACAATTTGAGAAATACCCTGCAGTGTATCACCCACATCCCTCATATTCTCAAGGTCTGAGGGCCCGTGGAGAGCTGGTAGCTGGGCACACTGCTGGAAAAAACAGCCTTGTTTTCCCAGTACCAGGATCTGCCCTGCTGGTCACCGTGCCTCATGCAGCACCAAGCACAGGCAGCACAGACAGGAATATGGAGGGGTGTTTTTCACATACAAAGTTTAACCTCTTGCTTATTTCACACACAAAGATTTAATCTCTGCTGGAGGGAACCGTGGACTTTGAGCTCTGTGTGAGTCTCCCAGGCCCCCAGCCAGCCCTTAGCAGTGATGCACCCCTTGCACTTCACATCATTACTCCTCTGCTCTTCCAGTCCAGACCCTCTCTGACCTCTGATTGCTTCCAGATGGCATTAGGATTTGGAGTTGTGTATTTTAAACTGTATTTCAGTTTGGTTCTTTGTCTTTTCCTTTTCTTTTTCTTTATTTTTTCCCCCCTTTAAATTAGGGAAGCTGATGTACAGAAATTATAAGATGAGTTGTGTCATAATTTTGGATATCCTTTTGATTTCCCTGCTATTACACAACAATGGACAGGCCAACTCTCTAGTGAGAATCACATATCTCAGCAGAATTTTCATCCCTTTCATGTAGCTTTCTCTCATTTTAATTTGGACAGAGTACATTCATTTTTGCTTTCTTTATTTCTTAAGGCAGATACTCTTTATTCAGGCCAGGGAGCAGTGAGACAAATAGGAAAGCTATTTAAACAGCCTGTAGCTTTTGCACTGGCCCCTTAATTTCCACAAGCAATGCTGTACCAAGAAAAAAAACCTACAGGAAATTACTTTTTAGGTCAAATTGATGGAATTATACACTAACATAAAATTTCTATGACTATCCTTCAATTTCTTTGTTCTTTCTGTAATCACTTCTTGATTGCAGCACTTTAAAACATTAAGCTTCCTTTCTTTCTAACATGTTTTTCAAATAAAAGTTCATGGACACCCTCAGAAGAAGAAAATGACAATTTTCCTCAGGGAAATAATGAGGCACATATTAAATTTATCATGATAAAGAGCTGCATCCCCTACAACCATCATGTACAAGCAGTTTATGTGTATTTACCCTGTTGTATATAAAAACAGGCATTCTTTGTAATCTCAGAGCCAAAATGTCTAACTGCAAAGATATCAGAAAAAGACATCAAAACTATACATAAGATCATAAAATTTTAGCTCTAGAAGAAGCCCAAAGAAGTCCTAATCCCCTCCTTGCACTGAAATAGGATTGATGTTTATCTCAACAACCCATGACAAAAATCTGTTTAATTCACTCTTAAAAATCCCCCAGGACAGAGATCCCTGCAGTATCCCTGTGAAACATGCCCTAACAGCTGTATTTCCACCCTATAATACTGTACATCATTTCTGAACAAATTTTTCAATGCAATTCTTTTAATCTCTTACAACATTCAGTAGCCTGGAAGACTCTTAGATGTGTCACAGCCCACCAGCTCAATTCTACCAACACAGAAATGATGCACTTTTGTTTTACATAAACTTGCAGTGAACCTGATCACCTAAATACATTTTTTGTGTATACTATCAAACCACAGAAATTATTCTACGGAGGAAAAGTGTGGCTTTTAAATTTGACTGGATTTGAAAATAGTCTCTAACATGCCACTCTTTATTTTCTGAGAATAATAGTGTTTTAAGATATTTCCTCTGAAACTCTGACAGTGGACATAAACCATGAATGTTATGGCAAGATCATCTCATTCAGCATCCTGGTGCAGATCCAGGGCATCACGACCAGTTTCCATGGAGTTAATGCAGGCTTCAACTTAGTGTGGCAGAGGTCAAAATCTGTTCAGCAATATCTAAAGTGCTGGTGCACTAATTAGTTATTAAAAATACCAGCACAATCAGAAAATGAGGACACGGCTCTCCAATAGGCAATTTAACCTAAGGCCACTGTAATAAAATTGGTGCAGAGAAACAGAACTTGTGTGCAAGCAGAAAACCACAACAGCTCTGTTATACAACTCACAGTACACCATTTTTGGGAAATATTTGATCCTAGAGATACAACACCTCTTTTGTGATACCTACCAGGGCTTCAGGGCAAACAAAACCAACTTCACTCACTGAACACCTCTCCAGGTACTGGCAGCTGCTGGCTGAGCTGCAGCATCAGGATGAGCAACTGGCTGCCTTCCACTGCCCCTCGGAGATCACTGACCACAGTAAATAACATTCTCTTTTCCTTCCAAAAGCCATCCTGAAGCCTGAGTGATGGTGATCCAAAAATTAGAGGATGACAGGTGTTGGTTTTGGCTGGCATCCTCCTTCCAAACAACCTTCTGCAGAAAGGGAAGGTTAAGGACTGGGCTAGAGCTGGCAGGGTTTCTCATGGTGCGGTGCTGGCTTTTGAAGCCAGTCCAGGTAACAGCACATTTTAAAGTTTTCAGGATCTTGCTGATTTCTAGGCAGGCATTCACAATATGCACTGGAAATGGTTCAATTTTCCCTGACCTTTGCCAGCTGAGAAGGGCCAGAAGGCTATTCCTGGTGATGCAATCTGTAATGGGAGCTTCCTTGAGAACCTCCACCAAAGTCAGGAGGTGGTGGAGCTTCTACAGAGCCTTTCATGACATCATCTGGTGAAATTTAAGACCCTTTTCCTCTGCTTTAACATGCATAAGATAAAATAATGTTGCATCTAGTTCATCTTCTTTGAAACAGAATTTTATGTGGTAGAAATAGCCACTTCAAACACACAGCTGAGGTCAAGAGCTGCTCTTCATCCTTTGACTGCAACTAAACTGGGCAGGTTTTCTGCACATTTGGTATAAATCAGTGTGCACACAATGGTGCACAGAAATCTGGTCACCTTCAATAGGCAGCTAAATAATGGCTAACTGAGGCTTGGATGCTACCAGGTGCTGCACAGCAGCTGCACGTACTGAATGGGCAATGCTGAATGATGCCCAAAATGCAAAACAGAGGAAAACTTCCTATTTTTTCTATGGGTACAATCTCACAGTGTCACCACAGTGCTTCTCCTACCTCACCTGAGCAAGCACATAAATGAGGGACAAATTCCATGCAGCTTCCCTCAAAACCCCTGAAAAATATCAGCATGTACTTGAGAGCAAACTAATGGTTTTTAGACTTACATTTCTGACATTATCTGGTTCCAGAACGTTTCCCAAATTCCCTTTACCTCATAGCATCTGCAAATTTACCCACAAATAGAATATCTTCTTTTTGATTGAAAATAAGAAAATTCTTAAAGTAAAATATGTATTCTCTGTCCCACATATCACAAGATATGTGATATTCTTCAAATATCTTGTCAAAATAGAATAATTTGTAGTCCCATTAAGGCTGGTTTCTTTCACTGTCTGCAGCAATGGCTTTTGTATGGCAAGAGATTTATTTATCCAGAGTATCTTAAAAAAATGCAGTGATGAGTCAGTCTAATTCTTCATCTCATTCTCCCCCAGCAGATTTTGGAGCTTCTAATTACTGGGAAAGGTTAACCCTGTCTGTGAAATATGAGGATATGTCATCTCCTTCTCTGGTGGCACTACACAGGAACTTTAGGACATACTTGCTTTCAGGCTAATTACGAATGTTCCTTTTCACATTCAGGCATAATTTGATCATCAGAGTTCCTGTTTCCAAGCAGAAGTTCAGCATTCTCATGTTATACAATGAAAAATTGAGCACACAGAAGAATGAGGCAAGGCACTGCTACAGCAGACTTACCGACTGGTTTCCCAGTACTAAGACCACTTCCAGAGCCTCAGAATGAATACTTCTAAACATAAGATATATGTCTACTTCACTTGCTTGAAATGCTATAGGCATAGAAGGCACTGCTCAAAATAACTGATATTTGATTTGGCAGCTCCTGCCAGGCGCTGCACTTCCGAGACCAGTCATACACGTTCTAAATATACCCTCTGATATTTTTTGTGAGATGCTGATTAAATTATGGAAAGGATTTTTCTTTATTACTGTGTTCTCTTCCCTCTCTTTATAAAGTGTGCAAAAGGAACAGCAGCACCATTAGCATGAATCAGCCAGCGGCTTTGGATGTGTAGTTCCCATAAGCTCAGGGAGAGTTTCAGGGAAATGCATGCGAGGGGAAATTGGGAGCCTTTCCTAGATACGGCAGCAAAAAAATTCTGCAGTTTCATTGTCTTAATGGCGATGACATCCTGGCCTCTCCCACCAGGTGTCACTGCGAAGTCACACAAGAGGATCTGTCGGTGATCACGCAGGACGCAGACAAAATGAAGATTAATAAGGCATAGGAGTCATCTCTGAAAAAGAGTCTTTTTTTCCCCTCCTCCTCCTGGCTCCTAGCCAAGAAAGGAATACAGCAACACCACTGTGCGTTAAGCTCAACGGAGCAGAGTGTCAGTTTTAAGGGATGACTGTATAAAGCTCATACTGCACAAGAGATTTAAATGTGTGTTGTGGGAGCTGGGGCTTGGCTGCCAGGAGTGGTTCCCTCTTGATGTCTGAGGATGAGGAGATGTCCAGATGAGATGTCCCAACCATGGTGTCAGGACAACGTCTGGAATGGGGATCCTCAATTTGTGATGACCTTGAGATTTAGAGACTTCCAAATTCAGAGACTACCTCTGATCCTCTGATCCTCTGACAGTGACATAAGGGAGTAACTCACAAGCAATTCTTATTTTTAACTCAGTTCTTGCTTTTTAACTCATATGCTATTCTTACCAAAGTCCCTAATAACCACAGATACATCCCACAGAACAAGCTGCAAACTTGTTCCTTCATTTTTTTAGTTTCTCCTCTAATATCTGAGGACACATGCAACAAACGCCTCATGTCCCACTTTATGCATGGCATAGGACCATCTCTAGGTGAAAATCCCTTCCTTCCCCTCCCAGCAGTGACAGAAGCACATACCACTGTGTCACATCCTTGATTTCCAAGCATGCACTTAGAGCATAACACCAGAAATTATCCAGCTTTATCTCTGAACACAGACTTGCTCAAAGGACACCACACCAGGACCCCGTCCTGCTAAAGGGATCCTGACTTACCCTGCTGGGGGAAGTCCTTCGGGCCCTTTCCCCAGGATTCAGCATCACATAATCCCAAAATCAACAAATTTCCCAACTGCAACACAGGGACATCTCAACCTACTTTTGTCACTTCACAGGCTCATGGAGGTGACCTCCATCAGAGCCTTTCTGCCACCCGTCCTCATAACAGCTGAACAGCCTTTCCAAGTGCTTGGTAGCAAATTAAGACACTTTAATTACACCATGACAGAATTAACTCCTGTGGAAGAGTGCTCTAAAAAAAGCACACAAATGAAATTAATTTTACCTGCAATTTACTTTTTAAATGTGCATTATTTTTTAAGACATTACCACTTATATACAGAACATATAAATACTCTTATTGCTTTGGAAGTCCTTTTTGCTACACCAGCACTTGCTTTAAAATTATCTGTAAGACTTATCGTTGCTAAAACATATTCTCAAACCAACAATGATCATAGAGCAAACTGAAATAAAAACCACTCTTTGCTGCTCCTATGCATTTAAATGTGTAGCTGATTTCAGCAGCGGAACTTTAAACTCTGTTTTATAGGATATCACTCGATTTTAGTACAAGCATCTATCAGGCATAGCTCTGAAAATGTTAACTCAGACTATGAAAACATTGTCAGTGCTTATTTTAGTAATAAACCCCATGCTTAATCTATGCTTTCATGTTACAGTAATCTATGTATCAATCTATAACCTTCCAGCTAAATGCACTAAGTAGATTAAGCTCTGATTGATTTGAAATGTTTTTCACTATATTATCAAAAGTCTACAGATCAGCATAAATACCTCGAAGAAATTTTTTTCTCCTTTGGCAGATTTACAAAAGCAGAGCTTAACTTGAATTGAAATGAACTTCTGCATTTTTCCAGGGCAAAAAGCCTGTCAAATTTACTCTCGTTCTGCTGTGCTTCTGGGCTCAGGAAAAACCTGTGATTAATAGTGCAGCACATCCATTCTGTCGTGACAAGAGCATGACACTGTGAAGAAAAGTGTCCCCCCGGGCCTGCCACACACGTGAAGTGTCAGGAGTCACCCCAAAGGCTGGCACTGCTGGGCTGCCATCTGCAGAGCTCACTGTGCAAACAGCTCTCAAACAGAAAGGGGAGCGGGGGATTGCTGCTGCTGTGCTCTTGCTACGTAGACAGAAGTCGTTAAAAGTCATCTTCCTCAAATAGAAAACACCGAGTTTTATTTTCTGTGCTGCACTTAGGGGAAGTGAGAAGCAGGTTGTGAGCTGTCACAGTAACCCAGCGGGCGCTGCGAGGAGGCTCTGCTGTCGCTGCCAGGGGTCACAGAACTCCAGCAACAAAAAGAACATGGGAGGGAAGAGGAGTGTGCTGAACTCTCTGTGATCCTACTTCTCGCAGCTCCTTTGCAGACTATCTGCTGGAGCTGGCTGCACAGATGGAGGGAGATTTCTGCATATGCTCAGCATTCATCCTGGTAGCTCGCTGAGACGGCGGCAGCACAAACAAACACGGGCCTGAGCATCCCACCCAGCTCGGCTGGGGAGGTGGGGAGGGCACGGCTAAAAACCACAGCAGGAAAGGGTGAAGGGCAAAAATAATCTTGAGGTGGAACAGTTCAGTTTTGGCCAAGTTTGCAAACATTTCCAGTCAGGTAAATTCGGATTTTAAATGTTGTCCAAGTTTATCCCACTGAAGAGGTGGCATCCAAGGAAAGGAAACACTTTGGAAAAACAAAGGTGATAGTGTTTTGGCAGAGTATCCCAGGTTAAAGCTCACTGGCAACCATAACTGGATTCTCTTGGACCCCACTGGGGAGGTGTCTCTCATTTCTCAATTGTCCTTAACCATTTATCCCCATGGAATATTCAGCTTCTTCTGGATCCTGCTCCATCCATCGGTGGATGCAGACAGCTGGTGTCTGAGCACTGCAGATCCAAGCACACCACAGCCCAACAGCTTGTTCAAGCACCTGGCACAAGTCCTCAGTCCTGACACCAGCCCCAGCTTTACCTCCATGAGGACTGCACAAGTAATGACAAGAGGAGGAGCTCACACAGTTCACCTCTGGATTTGATTTTGGGTTCCCATTAGCTGGGAACATTTAAATCAGGTTTTCCTGTGGGACCTTCTACACCTTGCTTGTGAAATAAGAGAATTATTTAGTTCAATATAAATGATATTAGGACACAAAGTGACATTTCCAAATCCTAATTTCTTTCAAACAGCAGGTTCAGTGGCCCTGATCTGCCTCGTGCCTCACAGGTTACAGAACCTGGCTTGGGATAACCAGACTGAACTCCATCACACATTCATTTCTTACCCTAGCACATTAACATAAAGTTAACAGGCAAATTCATTATAGAGGGCAAGCCTGAAAGTCAATGTCAGCCAAGAAATTGCCTGAGCAAGCCTGTAATTGAATAAAAATATGTGTCAGCAAAACAAGTGTCATCCTGGGCTTGCTGGTGTGCTCTGAGTTCACGGGCTTGACAAACTCCTCTCAGCGTGGTGCTGTGTGGGAGACTCTGCAAGAAGACCTGGTGTACTAAATGATGCTTATCAGCCAAATATGGGTAGTAGTAGGCACATTTGACCTACGGAGTCAGACAGCCTGCCCACAACTTCACCAGCAAATTAATAAATAAAGTGAAAGAAAATTAGCATTTTGTTACTTCTTGGCCACTTCTGTGGTTACAAAGTGCTTTCAGAAGGAGGAACTTTACATGCAAATATGCTGTATTACAGTAGAAACATGTATTTAAATATATATATAAAATATATATATCTTTCCACTGATGCGTTTGATGAGTTTGTACACTTATTTATGGGATCAGCATCTTTGGGAGGGGCAAACAAACTCATTTATTTTAATTTCCTGTTTCTGAGTCCAAGGGCCCTGATCTAGCTGTGATACAGATTAATTTAAGTAGTGATTCCTATTTTTACACCAATTAACTGCTAATGGCATTTTGTAACCTATTCTGTTCTATTAAGCCTCGAGAAAACTGGGAGCAGCCAACAGGACACAGTGAATAGATGTATCTGGAAACTTCCTCTCTGTAGAGGTAAGAAAACCTTGGGACTATGCTGGGACCTGTAGGATAAACTGTGACTTTGGAGGGAAGCTGTGTCACAGCAAAGAGACACTTCCAGGTCCAAAAGCCAGGATCCTTGTGAGAAGGAACTGCTGGCAGCAGCATTAGTCAGCAACAGAGAGAGGGATGCATGATACATACCTGTTATTTATATATATATATATATAAATATATACGCATATATGTGTGTGTGTATTACATTTTTCATTCTGATATATCAGTTTTAAAGCCTACAACAACCCCCAGAAGAACTGGGGGTGGTGAGGATCCTCTCCTAAGCTAAGGAGCAGTTGAGATCACTTTTCAAGCAGCTGCTCATGGGCACCTAAATGGCCATTTGTCAGCTGAAAGGATCAAAGAAAAGCAGTGCTCCAGAGATGACCCTCCACCCTGTCAGGTCCATTTTCAAGGGAAAGAAGCCAATTACTGGGGTCTGCTTTTAAAAATTTTTTTAGGTGGCAAGATCTGGGCAGCTTCCAAGACTCACCTAGTTCTGTGGAAAACAGCTAATCAAGTAAAATTGTTTCTTTGCTTTCTCCTTTAAGACAGAACCCCTTTCCCTCCCCATTTCTGTCCTTTCCTGTGATTTGAAAACTGGCACATCCATGAGTGATTGCAGGTGCCATTAAATAATGAAGCAGTTCTGTTCATTAAAGCCCAGTGATTTATTACCTTTGGACTAAGGGAAAGAAAACAGCCTGAAAACAGAATTCTTACACCATTTCACATTATTTCCAGTCCAGCACGTCAGGCAACTGTTAGAATAGCAGGTTTTCAGCTCCGTGCCCAGGAAAAACAATGCTGGATATCTAATTCCAGCAAGGTCTGTAATTCTAGACTGTAACTTAAACTCATAACTAACTGCTGGCCTAAATGTTGTGTCCTACCTTCATAGAGCCAGTCGCTGAGCCCATTGAAAATAACACCTTCCTTTCCTGTGGAGACCACTCGGATGGCTTGCTTCCCCACATGGGCACAGTAATAGATGTTATTCTCAAAGATAAATATCTGATTTGAAGGAAAAAAAAAAGAAAAGAAAAGAAAAAGAGAACAGCATTAAGCAGTGGCTCCAGCATAAAATGTTGCATTTTGCTTTTATGATAATTGGCAGTACAAAATCACATATCACAGTTTTATGGCATCTTTTGTCAAAAA